>CM039617.1:4829378-5247581 GCA_022457205.1 Saccharum spontaneum
AGAAGTCAAGTTTGACATCAACACCACGGGTGGATCACTTTCTCCGAAGCTTGATCGACACGATCCGAAACACTCGTACAAACTACACGTATATAAATGATGTGAGATTTAATATGATGGAATGCATGCCATGATGCATGATAATGAACAAAGCATAGCATAAAAGAGACATTTAGAAAGGATAAACATTAGTTATCTACTTGAGTACAACTTTCCTTCACGGTACAGTTGCAAGCTAACAAAGTTAATTTAAAAGTTAACTAACCATAACTTTATTTTTACCCAAGAGGTTGCATCTAATAATAAGTAATTCTACCACAATACCACTAATTACTTACACAAGAAATTATTAACTAATAATGATCTATATTAAACACATTAATTATCATTAACAAATCATAGTTAACAAGTTAATCATAAACTCAAACAATTAACTAAAGGCGCCAAAGATCATTAAGAATTAATGACCTAAGGTCATCACTCAATCAAAAGAGCACACAACACTTAAAGTTATTGATTTAACATTCAATTAATCTCTTAAATAATTAAGGCATAAATTAAGAATAAATTAAACTTCCTCAAATTGAGCTCATACTTTTTCTATAGATTAATCATGGCCTACAACAATGTCAAAACAAATTTCATGATTTTTGGATTAATATTTTATTTACTAAAATTCCTGGACGTCGCATTTAACAATTAATTGAGCTAATTAAATCACATACAAAAAAACAATCAAAATTAGCATTTCATATTTTTCCTAAATATTTTACACCTTGAAAAGCTTACACAAAAACTTTCACTATTTTTGAAGCTCTACAAAATTCTTTTGAAAAAAAAAACAAATAAAACACTATTTACATTTTTTGAAAAGAAAAACAAAAAAATTGTCGCTCGGGCTGACTTCCCTATTTCCCTCCGGCTCGGCCCAACAACACGGCCCACCCGCGCGCAGCCGCCCGCGCCCGTACTCACTCGCGTCGCGCGCGCTCGGCCCAGAAGACCGAGCCGGCCCAGCACACGGCCCGGCCGGGCGCACCCGCGCGCTCGTCTCCCTCTTCCTCCCTCCGCTCGCTGACCCGACGCCGGCGGCGTTGACCAGCAGCGCAGCTCACCGACGGCGGCACCAACAACGGTAGCGTCTTCACCAAGCTATTCTCCTTAACACGGCACATTGATTTGAGTGGCTAATGGCGTAATTTGGGCATGATCACGTGCACGGCGGCGTCCATGGCGGACACAACGGCACGGCCATGGCCGGACATCATCAACAAGACACCTCGGATGTGGTAGAGTCTAAATTGACCAAGGAAAAAAGCTTTAGGGGCTCACCGCGCAACCACGGGATGTGATAGATGAAGCGGAGGCGGACTGGACGGTGACCATCGGTGAAGATGGTATGCACAGTGGCCGGAACTCGAGAAGATGACCTTGTTCCCCTGCATCCTGAACGGTAAAGACAAAAACGATGAGCCGATCACGACCAGGACCCAAGGGCGAAGCTGGAACGAGACTAGGAAGGAAGAGAGATGCAGTGAGGTGAGCTAGCCACGGTGGGGGCGCACGCGACGATGATGGCGAGCGCCGCGGCGAGAATCAAGCTCGTGGCCGATTTCGGTCAAGAGGGGTTCTGTGAGCGGTTAAGCGAGGTACGGGAGGTGCAGGCGAAGTCATGGACGCGAGCTATTTGACAGAGTTGCAAGGGCGGCGGCAAATTTCCTCGGTGAACCGAGCTCACCGGCGGCGGCAGAGAAAAAAAATGGAAGAAGAAAAACGGAGGTCGGCTTCGCGTGATAAAGACGAGGACGAGGCTTCTGGATGATCCAATTCAAGCTTGGACTCAACACGTGGGGTGCTGCGTGTTGCCTCGCGCGGGAATGGCGGAGCGGGCGGTGACGGTTCACCGGCGAGACGGGCCGAGAAGCGGCTCGGTGGCGCCCTGTGATTGAACTGATTTTTAAATAATTACGAAAATGCCACTGCGCTAAAAAACAAAATTACTTTCAAACTTTCTATAGAACTTGAAATTTTCCAAATACAAAAGTTGCTCAAAATTCGGCACTCTACAAGTTTGCTTTTGTGACCAAACTCAGATTTTGCATAATTTTTGAAATTTGGATTTGAGTTCAAAAGGGGACAAAATAGGGTTTCTGTAAATTCAAAATTACTTTAAATTTTTGAATAAAACTTGAAAATCTGTAAAAAGAGAAAATGTAAAACTTTTGAAGATCTACAACTTTCATAATGGGGCCATCACCCAATTATGCTTAATTTTTGAAATTGAATTGAAATTCAAATTTGGGATTTGAATCTTTTCAATTTTTTTCAAAATTTTACATTGAAACGTTTAAAACCTAGAACACCAAAGTTGTACATCTAGATAAGACCTACAACTTTGCTATTCAAAATATTTTCAAATTCTGCCTCCATTTTGAAATTTGAGTTTGGGGATGAAAAGGGGTCAAATTTGAAATTTGCTTCTTTTCAAAATTGCTCCACATTTTACACTAAAACTTTAAAAACTCACAACACCAAAGTTGTAGCCCTTGAAAAGTTCTACAAACTTGGTTTTGAACTTTTTCCCAAATTTTGCTTAGATTTGGAATTATTCAAAAAGGGGTAAAACAGGGTTTTGGATTCAGGGTTTTGAATTCAATTAATTATTCTCTTTTTTTTTAACTAAAACATGATTAATCTTTTAACAATAATAAACCATTATTTCATGTGATAAGCAATAGAACATAAACACATACAAAGCATTTATTATTGAAATCAACATAACAATTCACTATTGAAACATGTGAAACATTTTATTAACAACCTCTGAAATATGCGAACCAGGGCATATTCATAACATGTAAAACACTTGTTTAATGCAACACATGAACCTCACATGGGAAACATTGCGTCAATAACACATGTAACATATGCAACATATGCAACATGACTAAAGTAACATGTGCAAATGAATGCATTTATGGCATGTCATTTGATGTTTATGCTTGATGATGCTTCATTATCACATTTTAATTATTTCTTAACATCTAGGATGTTACACTATCCCCCTTAAAGAAATCTCGTCCCGAGATTTCAGGAACGACATAACCCGTGGGGTTAAGTAATGGGTAAAGAAATGTGTCAAGCACATTAATCTTGAGAAAGTTCACAAAGTAACAAGGATTGGTTCAAGAATTTCAACCGATTTCACAATGATGGTTGTAATTAACAAGGTATTTAGAGAAGTCCAGGGGACATGGATTATTCCAAAAAGGAATTCTAAGAGAATCAAAGGCATGTCAACTGCGGCCTATAATGGATCATGGTCATAGACCTTGTTATAGTAAATACCCCGTATTCCCGTACAGTGATCAGCCATAGGGATTTTCAGGATACTTGCTATACCATTGTTACTGATCATAGTACTACTATAGTGCACAATTGTAGCCTAATTTTTAAGAAAACAAGGTCTTCTGTTGAAACAAAAATATTCACAAAAGAAATCAAGATTATAATCCGTGATCTGATAATGGTTCCAACGTCAAGGATTGAGATAAATCAAAAGAAGTATGGGCATGAATTCTCAAAACATATTGCAAATGGTGAGGGCACATCAGTCATGAGACTACAATGGATCACGACCACAGACCTTGATACCTGCGCGCACCCAGCAGAAACCTGTGTGACCCGGACACACAAGAGACTCTAGGTTCCAACGCGGCACCGTGGTCACGGAACGTGGCACCACTATAGGGCACAACAACGATAACCCTCATCTCACAATATTGAGAATATAACCGAGATCAGAAGTCGGTCACAATCACAAGGCGTCTAGGGACTCAAAAGACAACTTTGAATCCCTAAAGAGCGTCTAGAGAATGAAAATGCCCTAATTGTGGACTATAAGGAATCATGATCATAGACCCTGATAACAGCAAGTGTCCGGTATTTCCTTATGGTAGCAAGTCACAAGAAACTCCAGGATACAACGCTGTTCCATTGTCACTGATCATGGTACCAACATAGGGCACAACTGCAGTAACTCGTTTGATAATATCAGTATTATAACCAAGATCAGAGATTGGTTATAATAACAAAGGATCTGGAGAGGTTAGAATTCTCCGATGAATGTCCAACGAGTGAAAACACATTAATTGTGAGCTATAATGGTTTAGGAGCACCGACTACGGTACCAGTGCATGTTCTGGTGAAACTCGTGTGGTCATGAATCACAGAGTATTCCAGGTTTAACACAGCACCATAGTCACGGGTCGAGGCACCACTATAAAGCACAACTAAAGTAACTCTCGTCAAACACATGTAAGTGATCAATATCAAAGTAATAGCATGTGTCAGGATGGAAGAAATCAAAACGTGACACATGCATACATTGAGAAGTCAATGCAAGGAGTAGTCCCAGGTTTTACATTGAGTCCACATGGTAAATAAAATGCATCCAGAAGTCCCCCAAAGATTAAGAACTTGTGGACCAGGGATCATCAAAGGACTAATAGAACCTGGTACAGGACGAGATTCATCAATAGAACAGTTATAACGAAAAATAACTGCTCCTCGAATATAATGAGGGAAAATTTTTAATCATTATTTTATTATCATTTTATGCATGATATGAAATATGCTCGTCCTATACGTCTTCGCAATGTCAGGAGTACTTCATCTTTAACATGTTAGTAGATACCAATTAGTATATAGGGCAACGCTTTATATACCATCTTCACTGGTCAAGACGGACTATTGAGAGATACTTCGGTAGAGCTTTATTGTTGAAGTTGACTCTTCTCTTGACCTTCCAAAGACGAGTTGACAAACTTCTTGAAGCCCTTGTACTTGAGTCATCAGAAAATCTTCATGAAGTCTTCCAGCAAGCAAGAAGATAGATAGAAGTCCATTTTTAACTTGTTATGCTCAAAAACTTTTATATTGTAAATTCATTTTGAAGTTTTTAAATGTAATGTTGTAGCTGATCCATTGTATGAGCTCTGATACCACCTGTAGCAGAACCTCCTAAATTATATGGCCCACATGCACCTGTCATTGTCCCTAAGACCTCTGACAGCAATGCATGTACACCAGATAACCTAAGAAGATCTGTCGGGTGCCCTCGCAGGACCCCGATTGAACTACATTTAACAACTCATACCAGGATCAACAAAGGAGTAACTACAACATTACAACATTTGTTACAAAACTTTACATCAGAGTGCGGAAGAATAACAACAACGAATTTATAAATCATGATTAAGTTAACTTTTACAAACTTAACTTGTATTGCGGAAATCGAGTAGAACTATAGAAGACAACTTAGGTAGAGCACCTAAGTCAGGAAAGGACAACCAGATCATATCGAGCCCACCGACATGACCTCGGTTAACGGTACCCATCAGTACCTGCAACAGGGGTTAACAAACCCTGAGTACTCAATTGTACTCCGCAAGACTTACCCGACGAAAAGGAAAAACTCCAAGGATATGCTGGCTTAAGGAAATTAGTGAAGCTAGAAAAGAGAAGTTTTGCAGAAAAGCTTACTACCAGTGCATCCTTGCTTTCAAACTTTTAATTAAGTTTTGGCTCCAGTTTTAGTATAGCCTAATTATAGCTAACTTTTGCACCTGTATCTATCTCAATCATAAATATAAGCATCACACTTGTTATTCATTTCTTTTCCATCTCAAGTCCAACAATAATCATGTTCCAGTTGTTGCTACGATGTTGGTGCAAGGTCAAGACTCCTTTCTCGTGGAGCAACGACGATTCGAACCGCTTGATCTACCCAGCTGGGGCTTCCTAACCACACGACATATGCAACTCCTTGACCTGCATATATCAACTCTTACTTGGGTCGCCCAAAACCAGAACGTGTCCATCGCCACCCGAGAGCACAGTACTCCTCGAACCTGGCCCGATTCTAGCCCCGAGGGTACACGCTACTCTCGCCATCTCTCCACTCCCAGTGCGAGGTTAGACGTTCTCGTGATGGAATAGCCGAAGTAAGGCTTACCCGCCATTGGGTATGTGACTAGTACTATCAAAAACTCCTTGACTCGAGGGCCAACAACGAACGGTCCTTAACCGACACAGACGGAACCAACCACCAAAGACGATTCCCATGCCCCGTCCGGTCTCAAGTTCATTCTCATATTCATTTCACATGCTCTCATGACCTGTCATTAGGTCAGGAGAAGCAAGTAATAAACTTGTTCTGGTGATCAAAGAAATATTATTCGACTCCTACCGAAGTCTAAGCATTACTAAGCATAAGAGATCGACCTACATATACTTGTGGGATATCATCTGGATATAAATGTAGATCAAGGTAATTATGCAACAACGGTATCAACCAACTCCTACTAACATAATGCACATTACACTAGACTTAAGGTGTAATAAAGCATTTATAAAACAGAAGGGTGGTTATATGTCCGGGGCTTGCCTGCGTTGCAGCGGTGGTTAGTTCTCGTAGAAGTCAAGTTTGACATCAACACCACGGGTGGATCACTTTCTCCGAAGCTTGATCGACACGATCCGAAACACTCGTACAAACTACACGTATATAAATGATGTGAGATTTAATATGATGGAATGCATGCCATGATGCATGATAATGAACAAAGCATAGCATAAAAGAGACATTTAGAAAGGATAAACATTAGTTATCTACTTGAGTACAACTTTCCTTCACGGTACAGTTGCAAGCTAACAAAGTTAATTTAAAAGTTAACTAACCATAACTTTATTTTTACCCAAGAGGTTGCATCTAATAATAAGTAATTCTACCACAATACCACTAATTACTTACACAAGAAATTATTAACTAATAATGATCTATATTAAACACATTAATTATCATTAACAAATCATAGTTAACAAGTTAATCATAAACTCAAACAATTAACTAAAGGCGCCAAAGATCATTAAGAATTAATGACCTAAGGTCATCACTCAATCAAAAGAGCACACAACACTTAAAGTTATTGATTTAACATTCAATTAATCTCTTAAATAATTAAGGCATAAATTAAGAATAAATTAAACTTCCTCAAATTGAGCTCATACTTTTTCTATAGATTAATCATGGCCTACAACAATGTCAAAACAAATTTCATGATTTTTGGATTAATATTTTATTTACTAAAATTCCTGGACGTCGCATTTAACAATTAATTGAGCTAATTAAATCACATACAAAAAAAAACAATCAAAATTAGCATTTCATATTTTTCCTAAATATTTTACACCTTGAAAAGCTTACACAAAAACTTTCACTATTTTTGAAGCTCTACAAAAATTCTTTTGAAAAAAAAAACAAATAAAACACTATTTACATTTTTTTGAAAAAGAAAAACAAAAAAATTGTCGCTCGGGCTGACTTCCCTATTTCCCTCCGGCTCGGCCCAACAACACGGCCCACCCGCGCGCAGCCGCCCGCGCCCGTACTCACTCGCGTCGCGCGCGCTCGGCCCAGAAGACCGAGCCGGCCCAGCACACGGCCCGGCCGGGCGCACCCGCGCGCTCGTCTCCCTCTTCCTCCCTCCGCTCGCTGACCCGACGCCGGCGGCGTTGACCAGCAGCGCAGCTCACCGACGGCGGCACCAACAACGGTAGCGTCTTCACCAAGCTATTCTCCTTAACACGGCACATTGATTTGAGTGGCTAATGGCGTAATTTGGGCATGATCACGTGCACGGCGGCGTCCATGGCGGACACAACGGCACGGCCATGGCCGGACATCATCAACAAGACACCTCGGATGTGGTAGAGTCTAAATTGACCAAGGAAAAAAGCTTTAGGGGCTCACCGCGCAACCACGGGATGTGATAGATGAAGCGGAGGCGGACTGGACGGTGACCATCGGTGAAGATGGTATGCACAGTGGCCGGAACTCGAGAAGATGACCTTGTTCCCCTGCATCCTGAACGGTAAAGACAAAAACGATGAGCCGATCACGACCAGGACCCAAGGGCGAAGCTGGAACGAGACTAGGAAGGAAGAGAGATGCAGTGAGGTGAGCTAGCCACGGTGGGGGCGCACGCGACGATGATGGCGAGCGCCGCGGCGAGAATCAAGCTCGTGGCCGATTTCGGTCAAGAGGGGTTCTGTGAGCGGTTAAGCGAGGTACGGGAGGTGCAGGCGAAGTCATGGACGCGAGCTATTTGACAGAGTTGCAAGGGCGGCGGCAAATTTCCTCGGTGAACCGAGCTCACCGGCGGCGGCAGAGAAAAAAAATGGAAGAAGAAAAACGGAGGTCGGCTTCGCGTGATAAAGACGAGGACGAGGCTTCTGGATGATCCAATTCAAGCTTGGACTCAACACGTGGGGTGCTGCGTGTTGCCTCGCGCGGGAATGGCGGAGCGGGCGGTGACGGTTCACCGGCGAGACGGGCCGAGAAGCGGCTCGGTGGCGCCCTGTGATTGAACTGATTTTTAAATAATTACGAAAATGCCACTGCGCTAAAAAACAAAATTACTTTCAAACTTTCTATAGAACTTGAAATTTTCCAAATACAAAAGTTGCTCAAAATTCGGCACTCTACAAGTTTGCTTTTGTGACCAAACTCATATTTTGCATAATTTTTGAAATTTGGATTTGAGTTCAAAAGGGGACAAAATAGGGTTTCTGTAAATTCAAAATTACTTTAAATTTTTGAATAAAACTTGAAAATCTGTAAAAAGAGAAAATGTAAAACTTTTGAAGATCTACAACTTTCATAATGGGGCCATCACCCAATTATGCTTAATTTTTGAAATTGAATTGAAATTCGAATTTGGGATTTGAATCTTTTCAATTTTTTTCAAAATTTTACATTGAAACGTTTAAAACCTAGAACACCAAAGTTGTACATCTAGATAAGACCTACAACTTTGCTATTCAAAATATTTTCAAATTCTGCCTCCATTTTGAAATTTGAGTTTGGGGATGAAAAGGGGTCAAATTTGAAATTTGCTTCTTTTCAAAATTGCTCCACATTTTACACTAAAACTTTAAAAACTCACAACACCAAAGTTGTAGCCCTTGAAAAGTTCTACAAACTTGGTTTTGAACTTTTTCCCAAATTTTGCTTAGATTTGGAATTATTCAAAAAGGGGTAAAACAGGGTTTTGGATTCAGGGTTTTGAATTCAATTAATTATTCTCTTTTTTTTTTTAACTAAAACATGATTAATCTTTTAACAATAATAAACCATTATTTCATGTGATAAGCAATAGAACATAAACACATACAAAGCATTTATTATTGAAATCAACATAACAATTCACTATTGAAACATGTGAAACATTTTATTAACAACCTCTGAAATATGCGAACCAGGGCATATTCATAACATGTAAAACACTTGTTTAATGCAACACATGAACCTCACATGGGAAACATTGCGTCAATAATACATGTAACATATGCAACATATGCAACATGACTAAAGTAACATGTGCAAATGAATGCATTTATGGCATGTCATTTGATGTTTATGCTTGATGATGCTTCATTATCACATTTTAATTATTTCTTAACATCTAGGATGTTACATATTGTCATGTGCAACCTGCAGCAGACCAACACAACTTGAACGTGATCTCAGTCTCATAGGCTTCTCAAATATATGTTGGGGATACAATCGTATATGAAGAGATATATACTGCAATCATGTTGTACAAGTTGGGACCGAGCTGTTCATCGGGTCAGTGAGGGGCTGCCGTGTGCAGCGCTGCGACCCAGTGGCGCGACCAACATTGACGTGCACACGCGGCCAGCTCTCCCCGCCTGCATTTGCACCCACCGAAACTGAATTAAACACCATCGTCACCGCGACCACCAATTGACGCCGCGGTCGGGGCCAGCACTCTCCATAGGCCATGCTTACCAAAAGTTGAACCTGCACGGCTTACACATGTTGAATTGGTCCAGTCGGTGTCGTGAACAATTCTAGAATTACATATTTTTATGGGTCCACAAAAAAGTCATAGAACTTGATATCTAACCATACCAACACAAGGATAGTATGAAAATTAAAGTTATGATATATTGACAACTAAATATTTTTATGCCTTACAATGGAAGAGAAATAATATCTATCAAGGTTATATGTTTAATTTGAAACAGATTTAATAGAACATTATCATATTATTATCAATATCAACTTACATTATAGATGTTATGATCATCATAAAATAAATTTTATTTTTAAAATTTTATGAAAAGTGAAAATAAAATGAATAGATATATAACATTCTCATTCTCGTTTTTCATTAATGTTTGATAGATCTTTTTCTTCCGTTGCAACACACGAACATATTTGCTAGTATATCTTAATGCTATATACTACTATCTCCGTCCTAAAAAGAATGCAACTATGGATTGCGTGTCACGAAAAGTGGGTCACGTGACCAAGTTTTTAGTGAATAATATTCATATTTATGGTTTTAAATTAATTTATTATGAAAATATGTTTTGTAATTAATCTGATGGTATTTATTAGCATCATAAATATGGATATTTTTAATCTATAATTAGTCAAACTTAAGGTAGTACGTGATACTGTGCTAGAATTGCATTCTTTTGGGGGACAGAGATAGTACATGACTCCTAGTGAGATTTCTATTTTATCTTTACATTTCACCCTTATAGACATCCTCAAGGTCGCTGAGTTTGCTTGTGCGTCATGGCGCGAGATACTAAAGATGGAAACAGATGGAAAAATATCTTAGCCTATTTGGAATAGAAGAATAGAAAACAAAGAAATTATAAAACCAGAGAAAAGGAACATGAATGAGATTGCGGAGGAGAGAAATAGAAAACATAGAAAGAAGATAACATGCAGATGGCTTTAGTGACAAATAAATTCGTTTTGTCGAAATCCCTATAATAAGTAGCATTTCATCGGTTTGATGAAACAAAGAGATTATTCTGTCTATTGACAGTCACCGTTTCATCGGTTTGTGAGACCCTAACTTCGAGTGCTTAATCATTCATCTGCAATTTGCACTTCAATTGAGTTGCGTTTTATCTTGTTCTTTCTTGTGTTCTTCGATTCGCAGCAGAGATTAGCCTTCGTGGCGAGGTCAACCGGGTTGTGACACGGTTGATAACCAGAGGAGACGTGGTGTTAATGTTGCAGGGTTTGGATCTTTGTGATCTGAAGCCGGATCGGTGTGTCGCTTCCGACCAAATCGATAGTTATCTTGAACCTGACGGAAGATCAGGAATCACGTCCCTATCAGATGTGATATTATAATTTAAATTTTATACAACTGTGCTATATTGTTACTTGCTAAATTTTCTCTAGGACGAGGGTGAACTTGATTTTGTCTTTGGATGGACTCTTTAGAGGCTGTTTAGTTTGAAAAAAGCAAACCCAAAAAAGTGCTACAGTACCTGTCACATCGAATCTTACGGCATATGCATGGAGTACTAAATATAGGCGAAAGAAAAAACTAATTACACAGTTTTGTTGTAAATCACGAGACAAATCTTTTGAGCCTAATTAGTCCATGATTGGACACAAATTGCCAAATAAAACGAAAAGTGCTACAGTAGCCAAACCCAAACTTTTTCACCAACTAAACGAGCCCTTAGTTCGTACGAAGCAAATGTGATGCTTGTTTATAGATGATTATTATATTTGTTATTATGTTTTAGTAGTGTTGTGTTCATCTGCGTCTTAGTCAGTTATATAGTGATTTTTAGATGATTATTATATTTGTTATTATGTTTTAGTGTTGTTGTGTTCATTTGCGTCTTAGTCAGTTATATAGTGATGAAGGAGCTTTTCATCGGTTACCACTTCAGTTTGTTAGCATTAGTATTATAGTATAACATAAGCATGTCCTATTGCCAAGTTCATGTGCATTAGTATAATATAAAGCACGTCATCTTGCCAAGTTCATGGGTTACTTGAGTAATTGGACGTTCTAGACTTTTGAGTCTTTGCGTTGCATGCCATTTTGTTTGTTGATACGACATGATTTTTTAATTATTATTATTATTATTATATTATTATTATTATTATTATTAAAAGCATGGTACGTACGCTTGCTTGATGCTCTCTACCTGGGTCCTGTCATGGGCCAGTTTTGTCTGGCTCTGGGTCTGTCGTCCGGCCCAGTTGCAGTCTACAGCCCTAGCCACACCTCCAAGAACCAAGGGCCGAGGCCCGGCCACGCGCCTCGTCGGTCATCGACCCACCCCCTCCCGCACCGCACCGCACGCATCGACCGGCTCCGGACTCCGGCTTCCGGCTGTTCCCCCCGCCCATGAGAGCCGTCGCGGCTGCCGCCTCTCCCCCGTTCCGTACCCTCCTCCTCCTCTTCTCACCCCACCTCCCTGCACCAACCCCGCGCCCCCGGTCCCGGTTCGCCATGAACCCTTCGTCGTCCTCATCCTCCTCTGGCCGCTCCCACTCCAGGGCCGCTGCCTTCGCTTCCCCGCAGCCGCGCGGCGGTGGCGGGAGGCGGCGCGGTGGTGGCGGCGGCCGCGGCGGAGGAGACGGGAGCGACCGCATCGACGCCCTCGGCCGCCTCCTGTAGCGCTTGACCCCCTCTCCGTCGTTGTTGCGTCCTGTGTGCGCCGCGCCACCCGCTGACGGCCTCTGCTCTCGGTTACAGGACGAGGGTGTTGCGGCACATGGCGGCGGAGCTGCGCCTGGATATGAGGACCGATGGATACGTGCGCGTCTGCGACCTGCTCAAACTCAACCTTCAGACCTTCGCCAAGGTCCCTCTCAAATCCCACACAGTGGACGAGATCAGGGAGGTATTGGCGTTACTGCTTCATGGTTTTATTGATTGATTGATTGAGTGAGTGATGAACTGCTGTCGAACTTGTTAGGCTCTTAGAATGCACTTGGTCTGTGCTACACGTTGTTTCTCCTCATTACTCCTAGCTTAACTTGCCTTGTGGAATGCTGATGTATTATAGATTTCTTTGGATTATGAAATTTGCTGTGAACTGTGAGTAGTATTCAGTTTGATGAGAAAATTTGTGACATTTTGGCTGGCGTGCAGGCAGTCAGGCGGGATAACAAGCAGAGGTTTAGTCTGTTGGAGGAAGATGGTGAACTGTTGATCCGGGCGAACCAGGGGCACACAGTAACAGTATGTTCTCTGCCCGAGATTTTTCCTGCATCAATACCGAAGTTGTTTCCATAAAGCAGCATGTTTTCCCATGTTGTTCACTTTTCCTTTAACTTTGCGTAAGATGGAAATGTTTTTCACAGTGGTATCTAACGTCCACTGATATAATGGTTAGTGGTCCTCTGTCCTCCTATCGCTTACTGCTTAGGAACTGAGAATGTGATTATTGGAATGCTTGCTGCTTTGAATTCCTGGACTAGTAAAAGGAACTAAGGAAGGTTCCATTCACATTTTGTTTTTATGTATAATACTTGTATTTTGATAGTTTCCTTGTATATGCAGCATAACACTTCGATTTTTATGCTTGAAAACCTTTTATCTCATCAATGCTAGCTTTTAGCTTTTGTACATTACGAATGTAGCTTTTGTTTCTAATTTATATAAGCTTCATTAGCACTCTAAATCAGCAGGCTTTGTTTTGAACTCGGATAAGGTGGACAATCATGCTTTTTCTTACCCTCAGTCAGTGTATCTCCTTTGGGTGTTTATTGCAGTATTCTCTGTTGTGGCCTGCTGTGCTGCTTCCATTTTTGTCATGGAGACATCAAGTGAATTTTGTTGACTGACTACCCCCACAATCAGCTTAGCAAAAAGAGACTTTAGAGCATCTATGGTTTTGGACGCTGTGGCTAGATCAACATAAATTGCAGCTCCATCGGCCATTCTAGTTTTCTTACTAATCCTGCAAACCTCTTGCAGACTGTTACTTCAGAGAGCCTGCTGAAGCCCATTTTGTCCCCTGATGAAGTGTCAGGTATGTAAAAATAACAATCACTTGTGCATTTGCTCCCAAATGGAATCATATATTTTTCTAATTTCTTTCATTTGCAGTTTGTGTGCATGGAACTTACAGAAAAAATCTTGACTCGATTTTGCAATCTGGGCTGAAGCGTATGGCAAGGTTACATGTACATTTCTCAAGTGGCTTACCATCAGATGGAGAAGTAGTTAGTGGTATGGTTTCTTGTTTTAGTGACACATCAGTATTATTATGTTCATAGAAGAATCAATAATGTTATCATAGCAAATGACATATATCGTAAACATTGAAGGTCATCAGGATTGTTTTAATAAAAGAAGTTTATCATTAAATTTCTGCTGTAATCTAGTATGCTTCCAGTTGTCATTATTGTTCCTTAAGTTAGCTGCTTACCTTGATGACCTCAGCTGTTCACTTTTGTTAAGTTTCTTCAATGTTTCTTCTGTTGCTGGCATTGCCATTTTTAAATTATTTTCCATCTTCAGGTATACGGCAGAATGTGAACATCTTGATACATCTGGACGTCAGTAAGGCACTTAAAGGTACTATCTACTGCTTATAAATAGGCCCCTTTTTTGTTTTCTTTCTTTTTCTGACTACTAGAGCCTGATGTATGTCCTAAATTTGTTTCGCAGATGGGATGAAGCTTTATATTTCAGACAACAAAGTGATCTTGACTGAAGGTTTCGATGGCGTCGTCCCTGTGAAATACTTTGAAAGAATCGAAACATGGCCAGGACGAGCGCCAATACCGTTCCAAAGATAACAGCCCACGATGGCAGTAATGTAGTTTCAGCGTTGCTGGTTGATACATACTGAAAAATTTGATTTGTCGTGGTGTATCCCAGAGAGCTAATTTTCAGCAATTCACAAATATGATGAGGGGAGGAAAGAAGTTAAGCATGCATTTTGGGTGCTTTCCCTGTGGGTATGCAGTATGTCAGTACTCGGTAAATTTACGTACGTACATTGTTTGCTCCGTCATGTGATTTGATTTCGGACTCTGCAAAGCTGTGGTACCCAGCATCCAGCAGATTCTGGTGTACTTGTATGATCACAGATTGCACTTCTCTCAAACACTATGGTGGTGTACCACGAACACAATACATATAAGGAGAGGAAAAAAAAGCATTTCATCGTAACCTATGGCACTTACTCAATTATACCCATGAATTATCCAATATAACATTCTTAGTTTTTTTTAGAAGGAACAAATCTTATTTACAAAACTCTCGGTAGTGAGGGAGCATGGCATGGGTGGCATTTGCAACAGCATTGCTCTGCACAGCCCAGGTCTCGTTCCATACTGTACAACCTATCTCGCTTTCTCTGATTACATGAGAGCCGCCATGAGAGTGAGAGTCTCAGGCTTGTCTGAAGCTGGAGTTATCTACGTTATGACCCACAATTGCATCGGTGTCGGGGAGAATGGCCCGACCCATCAGCCCATCGAGCACTTGAAGCTTCCGAACGATGCCCAACATGTTGGTGCTCCGTCCTGCAGATGGCAACGAGACTGCTGGAGCGTACAGAGTCGCGGTCCTTAACAGGAAGAGGCCGTCTGTTCTTGCTCTCTCCAGGCAAAACCTTCCTCAGCTGCCTGGTACCTCGATGGAGGGTGTTGAGAAGGGTGGGTACGTCATCTCCGACAACTCAAGTGGCAACAGGCCAGCCCTTATTGTGTTGGGTACCGGTTCCGAGCTGGAGATCGCTGCGAAAGCTGCAGATGAGTTGAGGAAGGAGGGGAAAAGTGTCCGTGTCGTGTCGCTTGTCTGCTGGGAACTCAGTCTGATGAGTACGAGGAGAGTGTTCTCCCTGAATCTGTCACCACAAGGATCAGTGTCGAAGCAGGGTGTGCTCTTGGATGGCAGAAGTATGTTGGCCCCAGGGGAAAGATTATCGCGATCGACAAGTTATGTGCGAGTGCTCCTGCTGGAAAGATCTACAAGGAGTATGGCATCACTGTGGAGAGCGTCATTGCGGCAGCCAGGAGCCTCTAAGAGTGCACTGTCATTTCTTTCTTCTGTGGTGGTTGATGCCAATTTCAAAGGAGCACCATGCATGGAGGTCTTATGCCCAAAGTCTGAAATGAAGGACGGAGAACGGAGATGATGCATGTGTTGGAGCGGGAAGAATGGGATTCAAGGCCTGATGATAAACATTGGTTTCTATTTTGAGCGGTTTGGTTTTATCCGGCCGTTCTTCCATGTTACTAATTTCGCTGAATATTGCCTATTGGTAACTATGTCACGATGACCTTGGTTCTTGCCTTGTGTTTCTTTTGTTTCAATCTCTGTTTCCCGGGTGCAATAGACACGGGGTGTGCTTGCACAAATGACAAGTGTGGAGGCTTGCTGAATTAGCTCCAGTTCATTCTTTTTGCCTATTATCATCCTGCATTTCATCCATAGTCCAAACGGAATTGCTCTCCTCGGGACGTCCAACACTCAAGACGCGCTCTTCCTGGGTTGCGGAGCATCGGAGCTTGATACGGAGCCTGCTCTTGGCTTCTCCGTAAAAAAATTAAATGCCGATTCCCTGATGCTCTTCACGCCGTCATGGACTCGTGGCATTCTTTCACCGCGCACATGCGTCTTCTATGGCCGACTCCACTGCGCCACCCGCCGGCCACTCACCTTCCTAGCGCGGGGGATGCTTGCCGCAAGTAGCACCGTTGCCCGGCGCTGTCGCCTGCACCGCGGGGGACGCACCCGCTCGCCGTGTCACCGGGAGCCGCGCAACAACTCGTGGGTTCCCACACAACCACTCGTCAGGGCCACACAACCGCTTGCTTGTTGGCATCCCCTCACAGCATCGAGCTCCGCGTCAATGAGCCTCCATTCGTCCAAACAGTAAGTAGATGCGACGCTAAAAATGCATGTTGCAAGAATATATTTCAAAGTGTTTCAGTTGTTTCAGAGGTATGTTACAGGTGTTGTATATCAATGTTGCAAAAGTAGATTAGGATGTTGCAATGTTGCAATGGCTATACACGTATGTTTCAAGTATATGTTTCAAATGTTTCATCTGTTCCAGATGTACGTTGCAAATGTTTTATATGGATATTGCATATACATGCATGTTGAAAGCATATGTTTCAAGTGTTTTATTTGTCTTCTTATGTATGTTAGTACTGTTGCATCTGGATGTTTCAAAAGTAGATCGGGTTTTGCACATGGGATGCGTGTGGGAAGCGGTCGGCGGCGAGGGCGACGTTCGCTGCTGTGGCGCTCGCTTGCAAGCCCAGCGTGTTGGGGCATTCGCTCGCTCATTGTGCGGCCGCAGATCGGACGTCCGGACACTGGCAAGTCCGTAGTCCAAATGCCTTGACACAGGACACCTCCTCTCTTTCCTTTTAGGTTTTATAAACCAATCACATCTAAATCTCAATGTGGTGTTATACTGCTACTGTTTATTTAAGAAACAATTTCTAAACTCACTAGCTGCCGCAGACATTACTACATAATGGGAAATAACAAGCAAGAACTTGTACAGACAACATATTTGGACCACGGAAGCGTCCTTTTTTTCATTTCAGGAAAAAAAATAAAGGTGCAGGGCAGCGGACCATATTTGAAGCATGCTTGTCAATTCCATTCGACGAGGTGAAAAACAACAAACTCTTCAGAGCAAAAGCACAAAAAGAAATCAAATTTGAATGAAAACCTAAGAGAAACGAATTCGACGGAAGATCCGAAAGAACGGATCTGGTTCTGAATTCTGAACTCGACGACCCTGGCTGGCTGCCTGGCCCGGCACGCCGGCCCGGTGCTCTTTGACGGGCCCACTGTCATTGACACACCCCACACCCTGCGAACGACGAAGCTCCGATCCAACGGCCAGATCAGCTCAGCCACATCCAACGGCCACGCGGTGTCTCTCCTCCACCTCCCCGCCTCTACATAAACCCCGCCGCCACGGGCGCCTCAAAACCTAGCACTCTCCGCCGCCACTTCTCTCCTCCGGCTCCCACGAGGCGAAACCCTAGCGCCCGAGTCCCTCCCCAGCTCCCCTTCCTACCACGAGCCATGGCGGCGGCGGATGTGGCGTACGCGCCGCCGATGAAGTCGGGCAAGGCCGGGTTCGAGGCGGGCCTGATGGATCCGCAGCACAGGATCCGCATCACGCTCTCCTCCAGGAGCGTCAAGAACCTCGAGAAAGGTACGGCCGCTAGCTGTCCATGCTCCGTTGCGAGACGGTGGATGCCATTTCCTTTGTTTCTGCGGCATTTGGGTTGGAATCGAATAACTTACCTCGTGCTTCTTTGCGGCGTTTTGAGCAGTCTGCGGCGATCTGGTGAAGGGCGCCAAGGGCAAGAACCTGAAGATCAAGGGTCCCGTGCGGATGCCTACCAAGGTGCTCCACATCACCACCAGGAAGTCTCCCTGTGGCGAAGGTGACCTCTCTTTCCTTTTCCCTCACCGCCTCACGTTCATCAGTGTAGGTCTCGAATCGTCTGGTGTGATGGATATTTAGAGCTGTGGATTGCGATGGATTCTATGCTGAGCAGATGATGTTAACATCTACATCGACTGAGATCTTTCGGGGTTTCTGATGTCCAAAAATTCGAGCTTTTTAAAACTGATGCTTAGCATATTGTCAGTGGGAAAATTTCATCTTCAGTTACGGAACATCTGCTGTATTCATGCTCATTTTTTGTCAATACTCTTGGGGTAAGAGCATTCGTGAGTGGTGTCATACTGTTAGGCTGAGCAAGTGATGTTAACGAGGAGATGCTGCTGAGATATTACATCATTGAAGTCTCTAAAACCGAGATTTTTAAAACTGATGCTTGGCCTATTATAGTGTTTAGTGTGCAGGCCATTCTAGTTATTGCATGGTTTCAGCTAAACATAGGTTTGCTTACTGTTTGATCTTAGAGTAGTTTAATAGTTGCTGTTAAAGTATCTTTTCATTTTGGCCTGGCTCAAATTTGGCATGCGGCCGTTTAGTCTGGAATAAGCTATGCCCAGAGTAGACTTGATGGTGAACTATTGTGGCCAATTTGGGCATACAGAGCATTTTTTCTTGTTTTTCTACAGTTCATGAATATATTTAGTTATTATTGGATGTGCCATTGATACCTTCTTCCTACCCTTAAGAGCCTTCTATATCCTAGAAAGTCTAGTGCAAAATACCTAGCATGTACTTCCTTTTAGGACCACACCCAGTTAAGTCTAATTCACCTAAGTTAATGTGTTCCCGTATTGGGCTTGAGTTAATGTGTTGGTCTTGAGTTAATGTGTTGGGCTTGTTGTTTGTGATGGGCTAACCATATGATGCCAAACAAGTTAATCCTGAGATTTTCGATGAGGACTTACAAAATCGAGCTTTTTAAAACTGATGGCTAGCCCATTCACTGCTTTCACTGTTAAAACATTTTCAGTTCAGTACACTTTTCCAGTTGCGGTGACTTTTTAGGGATGTTCTATGTTAATTTTTATTAAATGGGATCTGCACTTGTATGCCTTGAGTACTGTTGTGAGTTTTTACAGGCTCTACAAATTTTAGTATTTCTTGGCCCATCATTTTGTTACATTTGAAAGGCCCTTTATCTGGAAGCTTAATTTAAGAGTTATGCCATCTTTAGAGGATGATTTTTGTTGTTTTTGTTGACATGCTGAGCAGATGATGATGCTATATATTTATACTGATATACTTGATGTCTCAAAATCGAGCTTTTTAAAACTGATGCCAGCATGTTAGTTCATCTTTAACTTTGATTCTTGATGTTTCTTGTTATCCTTGTGCCAGGATTTCTTTTGGGATTTCACTTTGTATACAGATTATTCTTGATGCAATTATTGATAATTGTCTTGACTATTTCAGGTACCAACACCTGGGATCGCTTCGAGATGAGGATTCACAAGAGGGTGATTGATCTCATCAGTACGCCAGACGTGGTCAAGCAGATCACCTCGATCACCATTGAACCAGGTGTGGAGGTTGAGGTGACTATCAGCGATGCGTAATGTGGTAGCCAGCATCTTATCATTTCAAAAAGGATTAGAAATGCAGTTGAACAGGATGTATTCAGTTTCTAGTGAGAGAACTTGGTGTAACAGAGAAATTCCCTCCTAATCGATAAGTTATTCGTATCAGAATTCAGTATTATCGAGGTTTTTGCGACACTGCCATGGGTGTAGCCTGTTTCAACGGGTGTTAGTTCATGAATGGAAAATGGTTAATGGATGCTCTCCCCTAGCATTGCTTTTCACATGAATCTAGATTCTTGTTGATGTTTTGCTGCCTTACACCCTATAAAGTATGTTTATCAGATGAATCTGAGTTGCCTGTTTCTCTAGATGTCATAGTTGAATGAGTATGTGTTGGTATGAATCTGAGTTGCCTGGTTCTCTGGATGTCAATAGTTGAATGAGTGTGTGTTGGTAGTCTCTTTGACTACAAAAGCTCTGTGGTTTTAGGTCTGGGTTTATCTTTGTGTTCTTTTGAGGCCAGCAAAGCCACTGTGGTCACCGATCAGTATCAACAGGCAGCAGCACTGTCACTGCGGATGACGGCATGTTGCTTCGCCGGCCTATCTGTGTTGCTGTGGGCAGTGAACGTGGAGATACGCTATGTGGTGAATTCTGGTTAATGGTCCAACACTCTCGTTCATTGGATGGTTTTTGGCTGGCTGATGCTGATTTGCTGTGAAAGAAAAACGCTGCTAAATGGCTGGCTGATAAGCACAACGAACAGGGTGAGTCATCTGCCTTATCACCAAGAATGTAATGGCAACGGACCGGCAACGGACCGAACTGTGGCATAGCCACATGCCCTATGCACCCACTCTCCACGCGGGCGGCACTCAGGAGCTGGGACGAGCAGCTAAGAACGAGCACGGCCCCAGCGTGCCCCGACCGTAGCACCCCCGTCCGCTGGCCCCCGGCGTGCCCCCGGCCGAACAACTTAAAGCACTTGCAACATTGAATGCAAAGATTGAAAACAGATGAAACATTTTGAAACATGCTTTTGCAACATATGTGTGAAACACATGAAATATCCAAAATAAAACACTTGCAACATGAAATCAGTTGCTATAACATAAGACTGAAGCAACTGAAACATTTGGAACATACTGTTGCAACATATGCAACATCCAGATAAAAAAGATTGCAATATACATCTGGAAATAAATGAAACATTTTGAACAAACGTTTGTAACATGTCTCTAAAAATACTTGCAACATATGCAACATGTGCAACATATATCTGAAACGTCTTAAACATTTATATACATTTATAGTGGAGGGGAAGGCTGGGCTGGTCGATTCTGGCCGTCAGGCTCGAAGCCGGCGCTGAGCCGCGGCGCACAAGCACCACAAGCACTGCCCGCGCACATGGGTGCCCTTGGCTCTACTAGGGAAGACCTGAGGCGCCACGGTACATGCGCCCCAGTGGCCATGACGGGGTCAGCAGCATGCGCGACGACGATGGAAGACGGACGGACGGACGGCGAGGGAGCGAGCGGCACAAGTGTCCGGGGAGGGGCATGCGACGCGGCCGGCGCGGAATTTTTTTTGAAATAATATTATTTTAATAAATAATTGCAGATCTAAACGTTGTTTTTATAAAATTGTAAAACTAGTATCCTGTCGGCTATCCGTCAGCAGACAGGGTACCTATCGGCTAATGGGCGGCGGACAACCTACTTGGCAGCTGAAAAAAATTGAAGTGTGGTCTAGTCGGCAATTCAGCAGCCGAAAGTGTAGCCGGCCCATCGAGTGCCGATAGGCCTATTGGTCTAAGGGGTGGCCAATTGGACAACGTTTCCAAATGCACCATTTATTTTTATGTTTTATTTTTTTGTGATCTCAAATAAAATACCTAAACACCTTAAGAAATATTGTAATCTTTTATGTAGATGCTAAGGATAAAACAAAACCAATTTTGCTTGCGTCTAGCATCATTGCTTTTATAGTTTTCAAATTAAAATTCTTTCCATAATGTTATATTTGAGTTTTTGCGTAGGTTGTTTATAACCCTGAAATGGTCTCCACAAATTCGAAAAAAAATCCTCTAAATTAGTGGTTCAGAAAGTAGTACTTTGTCATGTTCTATGTATATGCTTAGGTAAATTCCATATCTTAATAAAGCACAAGTTCAATTATATGCATACTCGCTCACATGAATATTTAATTTCAAAGTAGGCCATGTCTATTGCTACGATAAGGTCACATGCAAACATGAATACCGCATTTTTCACACCACTAATTAAATTAGAAGTAGTATTTGACTGCGAAATGAGCCAGCTCAGTTGGTTAAGTTCATTATGATGGAATCTGTCCATCCGGGTTAAGTCCTAGACTTGGCACGAATACTCGTATTTCCTATATTTATTTGAGGATTTAACAGCATTGTAATTTTAGTGGTAGACACTAGATTTATTCCAGAGTTTAACAGCGGTGCTCATAGGGATAGCGTTTATGTGCATGAGGCATTGTGCTTTCAGTTGTAGGCGCTGGATTTATTCCAGTGTTACCTGAGATACTCTCTCCATAAAAAATGCAACTATGAGTTGCATGCATTTTAATGATACTTATTTTATGGGATGGTCCTATATGTCCTTGGTCTGCGTGTACAGTTCTACAATTACATTTTTTGTGGAACGGAGTATGCAACTTGTATGTCTGTTTTCTGACTTATAGGCAACCTCGGTGCCTCAACCTGAAACGCCTGTGCCCTCAACCTCGGTGCTGAGACTAGGACCATGGTAGCCATGCGAAATATATAAAAAATAAAAGGAAAAGGACATGGCCGGTCCTGTGCCCTATCAGGCAGCCATGCAAAAAAAAAGGACATGTCAGCCATGCAAAAAAAAAAAAGGACATGTCCAATCCAGCAGGAGCTGGTTTCGGTGAAAAAAAAAATAAACAAGCACGTCCATCAGCCTATCGGCGTGTGGATGGCTGACTGGTTCATATCGGCAATTGGCTAGCCGATAGGCCTATTTACGTCAACGTGGACACAATATGGGACAAATGGCACCATTCGTCGGTAGTTGAATTGCCTATTAGAACCTGTGGGCCATCTAGCTGCCAATAAGTGTCATATCGGCCGCTAGATGACTGATAATATGGGACAAATGGCACCACTCGTCGGTAGTTGAATTGCCTATTAGAACCTGTGGGCCATCTAGCTGCCAATAAGTGTCATATCGGCCGCTAGATGACTAATAGGATACTAGTTTTGCAAATTTTTAAAAACAGTATCTACATCTGCAATTGTTTATTTAAATAATATTATTTCAAAAAAAATCCGTAGGGCGTGTTAGCGGACGAGCATGCAGTGGGGGGAAGGACATGGACAATGAGCGGGCATGCTGCTTCGAGACCTATGGATAAGTATGAAGGAGTCTGTGTGTGTGTAGGGGGGGGGGTGTGTTGGTGTTGGGAGGGGTTGGCGGACAAGCATGATGGAGTTGGGGAGTTTGGTTGATTTTGGTTTTTAGCTAGGGCCCGCTCCTAGAGAGCCGCGTCCGGACAGGAGTCAAATGGATGGCCTAGGGGTTTTTTTTTTTGACAAGAGGATGCCCAAGTTGGATCATTTCCGTAATGGCAAACGTGATAACCACTGAAACGTAATTTATTCTTATTCCAAAAGCACTCTAAGCTTATTTTGGCGTACAATACACAATCTCAAGAATTGTGTCACAGAAACATACATGCTACAAACTAATAATATTACAGACTCAAAACTTATCCCGCGAAAGAGAAACAAAACAAAAAAAAGTATTTCCTCAGCACATGCCTAGCAAGATCACTTCAATCCCGCTGCGTGGTAGTATATCACACGCTTAGTTCTTGACGAATGTGCTCAGCACATCGAAGTAATCGGGGAAGGTCTTCCGGGTGCACCCAGGGTCCCGGATCGTGACGGGGACGTCGGCGCAGGCGGCAAGAGAGAAGGCCATGGCCATCCTGTGGTCGTCGTAAGTGTCGATCGCCGTCACGTTCAGCTTCTCCGGCGGTGTGATGATACAGTAGTCCGCCCCTTCCTCGACAGATGCTCCCAGCTGGCGAAAACACAAACAGAACAACTGAGGATGAACCAACCGCAGGCAAGCGCAAGAGGCAGAGAGAGCTATGGAAAGACGACATGAGCCCCTTGTGAAGCATGTCATTTTACCTTGGTTAGCTCCGTCCGGATCGCAACCATCCTCTCGGTCTCCTTTACTCTCCAGGACGCCACTGCCAAAGAGCAATATAGCTTTTAGTAGAGCGTAACCAAAAACATCTCTTGAATGTTACTCCATATTAGTCTTGTCAAGTAGTGATGTAGAACAAGCATGGTAGTAGGGCTGAGAATGTTTTACCGTCTCTGATAGCTGTTGGGCCATCGGCAAAGAGGGCAACCACAGCAAGAGTCATGGCAACATCAGGCATCTTGTTCATGTTGACGTCAATAGCCTTGAGGTGTTTCCTCCCAAATGGCTGCCGCGGTGGGCCAGTAACAGTCACGCTAGTCTCGGTCCATGTAACCTTCGCTCCCATCATCTCCAGTACCTCAGCAAACTTCACATCACCCTGCGGTATTCATCAAATTAATAAGGAAACTGAGACAACATAACGGGTGCATTTTACAGGACTGTTTAGTTTGGTATGTTTGACTAGTTATTACATGGATATTCACTCGCTGAAGTATGTCTATTGACATTTGCAGATGATTATGTTATTTAGTGACTCTGAGAGCAATGCCGAAACCAAAAAGGCAAAAGTAGTTAGCATTGCAGCAAAATTTTACCTGCAAACTGGTGGTGCCACAACCTTCAACAGTCACGGTCCCTCCGGTAATTGCAGCACCAGCCAAGAAATAGCTTGCACTTGAGGCATCACCTTCAACATAGGCATTTCCGGGGGACCTGTTGATTGCAAAATAAAAGGAGGTTTAGTTTAGGGAACCACTAATGAACCTATGAACTGATTTCAGTACAATGAATTAAGGGAAGCATGTTGGGTAACAACATTGACATATCCTTCTAAAGCAATAAGAAGCAGGTTCACACATCAGAGCGGGCACCAAAAAGACAATCAAGTGCCTTTTCCTGAAAATAAAAAGGTACCCATGCCAAGCAACTACGAGTCGCATTAAAAAAAAAAAGCAACTATGAGTCCAGCTACTTAGATTCTCTTATAAACCAAGTTTCAAGAGGATGCTACCTCTGGTACTATCAACAATCTGCATGGTTGTCCCCTCTATAGTGTATCTTAATTAGGTGACTACCAACTAGGCATTGCTTGGCTATTTCGGTTCGCGTTCTTGACTCCAATAGACTGGCCATATTTTTAAGTAATTTACAATCAATACTCAGTACTAGTTTTTTATACCCTGCAACGATTTTCGCCTATGGTGCATATATTCAAATATGGATGCATCTGTTTGGCAAACTGAAAACTGAATCATTGACATCAAAGTGAAATAAATTACAAAGCTTACTTGTATTTTTGACCTCCCTTAATGTAGAATCTGTCCCAGCTATCAGAATGCTCTGCTTTCACGCCAAAACGCTCCATCAATCTCAATGTCATTTCGACGTAGGGAATGGAGATTAATTTATCAATGATTTCAATCTCCACATCCCCAAGAGCCAAAGGAGCAGCCATCAACAAGGCACTCAAGTACTGACTGCTGATGGAGCCAGAGAGCTTGACCTGTACAATGTAACAGTGGTAAGAATTAATTCATGCTAAAAACATATATTATTAGACTAGAAAACAGGAAATGCCCCCAGAAGATGGAAATTAAGTTGCTAAAGACATGCCAAGTATTACTTCATTGAGCTTAATGGAAACATGGTTTGCTAGTTAGGGATGACCATTTGCAGGTTATTCAGATCAATCTATGTTTTTCCTTACAAATGCAAAAGCTCGAAAATAGTTGTACCATTTACAGAAGAATGTAGCATGTGGCCCTTAGTAACTAACCTTGCCGCCAGGTAGCCCTCCAATTCCATTGATACGAACGGGTGGGCAGTCAGTGCCAAGGAAACAATCAACGTCCGCACCAAGCTGCTTCAATCCGACAACCAAGTCGCCAATGGGTCTCTCCCTCATTCTTGGTACTCCATCAAGCACGTAACTGAAGTTGAAAAACCAATGCCCCATAAGCCACGACACATACCCATGGACTTCATACTAACTTCAACAAGTACTGTAGGGGAAAAAAAGCATACGTTGCATTTCCACCAGCAGCAGTAACAGCTGCTGTCAATGGCCGCATTGCAGTTCCAGCATTCCCCAAGAAGAGCTGCACTTCCTCTTTAGCGTCCTCAACTGGGAACTTTCCACCACAGCCAACAACAACAGCTCTTTTGGCAACTTTGTCTGCTTCGACAGAGAGCCCAAGAGTGTTCAAGGCCCCGAGCATGTAGTGGACATCCTCACTGTTCAACAGGTTATCAACCACTGTTGTCCCCTGATCAAAGATTAAGAAAACATAATTAACAAACAAGAAGCTATTTTTTTCTTTATTAACAAGTTTTCCTTTTTGAAATCCTCAATAAGAAGTAATCAATGCTAGTTTTGTGACAAAATTTGTTAAAAAGAACGCTAAGGATCATCCTGTTGGACATCATGATGACAGCATGATGACAGCATAAGATCAACCCTTCAGGGCTAGTTTGTTGCACCCAAATTTCATAGCAGAGCTCACCAAACACCAACAGACAGCATGGCATCCTAAGAAACAATAGTTCGGCATAGCAAGAATCCCCTGTTTAGTGTTTACACATCGATCACCTAAAACCTGAATAAAAGCAGCAGGTAGGACTGGCTACGAAACGAGGCAACAAACTACTGACCTCCGTCTCATCGATCGAGCAACTACAACGAGAATTAGTATTCCATGACAAACTGAACATTTTTGCTATCAAGTTTGTTAACAGCAATGTAAGGGACCCTGGGTGGTTCATCTTTTTTATCATGATGGCAGTAAAAGATCAACCTTTCAAGGCTGGTTTCCTGTATCAAATTTCACAGCAGATCCCACCAGAGAGCTTGGCATCCCAAAAATGAGTAGGCCGATAGGGTATCAGCCACTTTTTTTTTAGTGTTTATTTACACTTTTTTTACTGTATTTATTGACCATCTTAAGCCAAATACAAACTACCAAGACAAAGCAGGGAGCTAGGCATGTAGTGCATCTGATCGCGAGATCGACTACACCGAGAATTCGTTATATTCGAGAAGCAAAACATTTCAGTATATAGCAGACAAACAGGGCACCAGCAAACCCCCTGCAAAATCTGTATCCCCACACGGCCACACCCAAATTCCAGTTGGCCAGGAAGGTAAGGAAAGGGAGGGGGCGGCCCCGCTCACCTCGGACAGAGCGGCGAGCAGGAGGATCCGGTTGGAGAGCGACTTGGACCCCGGCAGCTTGACGGTGCCGGAGATCTCCTTGATGGGCTGCAGCACGATCTCCTCAGCGCCCGCCTGCACCGCCGGGGCCGCCGCCGCCGCCGCGTGGACCACGCGGCGCCCGCGCGCCCGCAGCCCGCGGACGGCGGGGCGGGCGGACGGGCGCGCCGCCGAGATGGGGTGGTGGTGGTGGCGCGGTCCCGCGGCGAGGTCCAGCGACACGGTGGCCGCCGCGGCCTTGGTCGCCATGGCCGCCATTGCCGTCGACGCGGGTTGGTGGGGGTAGAGGTGCGCGCGCGGGATTGGTGAGGGGGCTGGGAGGGTTGGTTCGGCTCGCGGTTGGTGGCGTGGACGGGGGAGGAAGAAGAAATACGGGAGGGGAAACCGGTGAGCGTGCGCGCCGTGTTGCTACTGCCTACTGCCACCAACCCCCCGGCGCGACGCGACTCGCTGGGGGGCCGCTGCTGCGGACTGCTAATACGGTACGGGCTGGTCCAGTCCGGGTGGCAGTTCGGTGGAGAGAGACTGAGTGGTAGGTGTAGGTGGACGGATCGGGCGGGAGTTGCACGGCACAGGTGTGCACTGTGCTGCAGACGACGCAGCAACGCCAGCACACGGCGTCCGTCCCGGATATTCACCCGGCGCCCTGCGTGCCCGTCCCAGTTACCTGTGCAGCTCGCTCCCTCACCGTCCGTCCGTCCTCCATCGCCCTCACGCGCGCGGCTGACCCTGCCATGGTCGCTGGGGCACGGATACCATGACGTCTCAGGTCTTCCGCGACTGAGCCAAGGGCACCCACGAGCACAGCTGGTGCTGGTGGTGCTCGCGCGCCACGGTTCACCACCAACTAGCTCCCACCCTGACGGCCGAAATTGACGGGCCCGGCCCCCCTCCCCTATGTTATAAATGTATATTTCAAGTGTTTCAGACGTTTCAGAAATATGTTGCAATTGTTTCATCTTGATGTTACAAAAGCAGATCAGGGGATGTTGCACATGTTTGCATATGTTGCAAGTGGTTCAGAGGCATGTTACAACCGTTTGTTCAAGATGTTTTATTGTTTTCAGACGTATGTTGCAATCGTTTTTTATCTGGATGTTGCATATGTTTCATGTATATGTTGCAATAATATGTTTCAAATTATTTCAGCTGTTTCAGTCTTATGTTGCAGCAAGCGGTTTCATGGAGCAAATGTCTTATTTGGATGTTCATGTGTTTTACACGTCGCAAATACATGTTCCAAATGTTTCATCTGTTTTCAGTCTTATGTTGCATTCATGTTGCAAGTGTTTTATATTGTTCAGCTGGGGCGAGCCGGCGTCAGCGGAGGGGGCATGTAGCACACCGGGGGCATGGTGGACGGGGGCGCTGGGGGCGGCGGACGGGGGTGTTGCGGGTCAGGGCGCGCTGGGGGCATACTCCTCCTTGGCCACTCATCCTGGCTCCCGAGTATCACCCGCGTGGAGAGTCGGAGAGAGATGGGGGTTAGGGAAGGACCAGCGGGCACAAAGATAAGGGGGCGGAGTGCACTCATACGGCGGGGCGAAGGCGCACGAGGGCAGATAGGGACGGGTTGCGCGCGCGTCCGTCCGGACATCTAGGCGCTAGCCACTCCGTACCTGATATGGTCGTCAAGGTATTTCCCTATTGTCTAAGGCTAATATTAAAAATTAGGTAATCTGGTCTTCAGAGAAAATTTTATAACAGCCTGCTAGGTAATTTGGACATCTAGGAATGTAGTGATCTTCGACAATGCTCAAGTTGATATCAACATGTGGAAAAGGAACTTTAGAGAAGAACTTGGTCAAGTGTGCACTAAAGCCAAGCCCAGCAAGCAAGCTCCTTCAAATTCTTGGAGAGATAGCTTCATTGTATAGGCTTAGCTTTTTCTTTTTAGCTGGGTTTGTTGCGAGGCGACCTTTGTGCGATTCGAACGTCCTGCCTTTTTTGATATATGACTAGATTTGCGTCAACAACCTCTCAGGCTTGGGGATTCATTTAAACAAACTAGATTATTCAATGAGTACAAAAATATTTTTAGTTGGATATCTAGAGATAACTTTTTCCTTATAAAAAGCTAAGTTTTCGCTTAAAAAATGTTGAACGTCTACGTGTGTTATTCAATGTCACTTTATAAAAAAGTTAAAGCCCTAAATTTGTAGGTCTACATGTTCTGATGCCCTGCAAATGCACTCAGGACCTGTTTAGATGGTGAAAAAGTTTGGGTAAAGTTTCTGTAGCACTTTTTGTTGTTATTTGGCAAAATTTATCCAATCATAGACTAACTAGACTCAAAAGATTCGTCTCGACATTTACAGACAAATTGTGCAATTAGTTATTTTTTACTTACATTTAATGCTCCATGCATGCGTCTAAAGATTCGATGTGACAGTTACTGTGCAAACTTTTTTTTGGGTCTTTTTGGCAACTAAAGAGGCTCTCACTATTGTGCTAGAATATACTAGGCTATTAAAGTAACATGATCGACAAGCCAAAAGGCGGCAACCAAGAACCAACCCAATTCACCCCAAGCAATGGTTAGTTGGCCAGCCGGGTAGAGAATTGAAGCCTTTAGGCTGTCTGCACTGCTATCCTGTAAAAGACACTGCAGGATCATATACCGGAAAAAATGGCTGCACCGGGTACGTTATTCGCAACGCTAAACGCCAGTAGGAGCCAGCCGTCCGCGATATTTAGCGTATGCTGGCGTACGTACCGGACCAGGCAAAGTGCCTGCGCGGGAGAGAGATGAGAGACGTGAGAGTAGCAGTGGTGGGCTCCATTTTTTTTAACTCATTAAAAAATATTGTAACTCACAAACTAAATACCCAAATAAAATTCCGATTACACCATTAAATTCGTTGTAATAAATTCTTCAAAACAAGATCTTACATGGATATATTTAGATAAAATTTATTTACAGATATGTAGGTCCCACTGTGGATAGAGGATGATATAGAGGATGGATGGATGCGAGAGAAAGTGATATAGAGGAGAGAATCTCGATGACCAGGACAGAATATTCTTTTTAGAGGATGGATTTAGAGTACGACGAGTGCGGATAGCCTAAGCACCGCCGGTGCTGAGTGCACAGCGCTGAAGCGCTCCGTGTGCTTGGCCCCCACGTGTGCTACTCCAGGAAACAAGCAGCGATGCTGCATGCAACAAAGGGTGTGTTTAGATGAGGGAAAAGTGGTTGAAAAGTTACTGTAGCACATTTCGTTGTTATTTGACAAAATTTGTCTAATCATAGACTAACTAGGTTCAAAAGATTCGTCTCGACCTTTACAGACAAACTATGTAATTAGTTATTTTTTTTACCTACATTTAATATTTAATACATGTGTTTAAAGATTTGATGTGATGGGTGGAAGAGGAAATTTTTGGGGCTTGCATGGGAACTAAACGCGGCCAAACAGAGAAGAAACGACGAACACAGACAGAAAAGGGGCGGCTAAAAATCAAACGAAATCCGACTTAAAACTCCATGAATCAGTCTCAAACTTTGCACAAACGAAATTGACCTTTACTACAAACTTATCCTAAGAAATCATCGCCCGGGATTCACCCAAACTCTGGAAAATTCAGAACAAGGTCAAAAACTTGAAAACTAACCCAAAAACGAAAAACACAGCACAGTGAAGAATAAAACCACACGAAAATCACACACACGATTGAGGAATCCCGGAGGACAATTGAAGGATTCGGGCCTCTATTCCCAACTCAAAATCTTTGCTTACACAAATTTCAAATTTGTAGACCTCGAGAACCTAAGTGAGAGGGGAAAACTAAAGGGAAGAAAATAAAATATTGAAGAGGTAAGACTGAGCAGAGACAACCTCATCTCGATCTTCACCTCGCAGTCGACCACCGCCTCCGAGCTCCACACCTGCGCAACACAAGCCAAGAGACATGTTGCACAACTCAACTTACGTCATGGTTAGTTCACAAACTCAACCCAAGATGCGAATCACGTTGACAATCACTCATCACAAATCCGAACTACAAGGGCACATATCAACCTTGTGTTCGCTGAATGTGTTATATTGCATGATAGATATGCGTAAAAAAGTTATATTACACGGTAGAGAGAGTAGGTGTGTAGTTCAGTAGTTGTGATGCGCCGCCTGACAGTCAATCTCTTGCTGGGGCCATTTGAATCCCTTCATCTTGAAGGAATTGAAATCTACTTAATGGATTAGGTTATTGGGCTTGGAATTTGATATTTCATAACATTCAAAGCTCACAAGTAAGCCTATCTCAAATTCATAGGATGAGAGATGAAAATAGATTCTATATATCACTATACTATAATTCTACTCTCCAGCTTATAGCACACTCTTTAACTCACTCTCCTACGATAGAAATGCAACATATAAATATATTCTTTGTATGTCTAACAATAAATATACAAATATATTTCATATACAACTATATTAGCTTATTAATCTATATCTAAATTGTAATTATTAGAACGAATTCAATTTCAAGGATTCTAACGGGCCCTAAACAAATTTAGTAATTGCAACTACGACTGGACAATGCAACAAATCTCCCTGTACCCAGCAAAATCCGCTCGGCCCGGACCGACGATGGGCTTGGGCCATTGGCTGCTCCTGAGTGTATATTTATCAAGGGAAACGAGGCTTGCTCAAAAAAAAAAAAAAAAAACAAGGGAAACGAGGCGAAACCAGTTTTTGACAACTCAAGTGCCTTGGAAGTCGTTGTCATCGTGTCACACACGTATGCACCAGCCTTTAATCCTTTGACTAGAGTTTTTTTTTTAATCCTTTGACTAGAGCTAATTATCATGTGAAAGCACTTGTCGTTTTGGGGTCTAAACACGTCCACGTCCATAATCAATACCCCTATCAATCAGCAAAGTGTCTGAATCCATCACGTTGTTAAGCGTCGGTTAGAAGAAGAAAGCCAAAAAATTAAACAACTAATAACCTGTTGGTGGTAGTTGGTTAGATTCAACAAGTGTTCATCAAGTAGAATCCGCGTTCATGTTTGAATCACATATTTTTTTGAATTTATTCAACAACTTAATGACACTATTTTTGTGATAGATTATGTGCCTGTCCAAGGGTCCATAGCGTGACGTCTATACAGTGAATTCGTTAATCTTGAGATGCTGTCACTACACGTCTACACCATTGATATTGATATCTATCGGAACCGTCTAGACTGCTAGTTTGCTACTGCGAGCATGCTCTGCTGTCCTTTCGACTGCACCAAACCAAACTTGGGGTAGCTCGTAGCTTGCTATGGGTAGTTGCCAATTTGCCATCCATCTGAGATATGCCCCTTGTATAGTTCTCCTAATTCTCTCCCAAATTTCACTATGCAAAAAGAAGATTTCCCATCACATCAAAATGTCGGTAAATACATGGAGTACTAAATGTTGATGAAATCAAAAACTAATTACACAGTTTTGTTGTATTTTACGAGACGAACATTTTAAGCCTAGTTAGTCAAAATTTGGATAATTTTTACCAAATACAAACGAAATGCTACAGGAATTCTGATACAGTGTTTTTCTCCTCTATTCTCTGAACTAAACGAGGCCATGATCACGGCTGACACGTGCGACAACTTCCGAGAATCGCTCTACGCATGATTTTTTTATGACACAATTCTATGGCCCCATTGAACATAGGAATTTCAGATGTATTATATAGAAATTTCATAAGAATCATTTCTTTTTAATAAAAAAAACACAGACACAAGAAAAAAATTCCCGCATTCTAAAGGGAGCCTGTAAGGGTGGGGTATAGGTTTTGACCTCTGGATATCACAAAAGTTCTATTTTCAACCTTTCATGATAAAATCAGCATCTGGAGTGTCAAAATTACTTGTGGCAAACGGCTTGTTGGATGAAAAACTAGGCAGAGTTGTTTGTTATTATGTTGGTGTTTTTATTTGTCTCGGATTGAGTATGGAGGCTGCATAAATAGTCTTTTTTTGCGGTTAAAATCTGAAAATTGAATTTTGCATTAAATTAAAAGGATCTAGCTAGATGCTAAAATAACTTGACAAGCCCAAAGGCAAACTATGCACCTAGCCAAGGGACCATCCCAATTAACCTACTTACATAGTTGTAAAATGGTTAGGTAGATGAACGCAATATAGTGAGTATGTCATGTCGACATAAAAGATCCACCATGTATAGCATCTTAAGTAGTGTTAAGATAGGATCCACCTATGGGGTGCTAGCTTGGTACCAATGTGAGGCACCTAAGGATGAAAATGATACGGAAATATCCCGAACCGAACCGCAGTCGTTTTCTACATTTAATCCGATCAAATTCGTTTTTTGCGAACAAAAACGGATACTAAATTCAAAAACGAAATACGGAGTACATAATTCGGAATTCGGTACGAAATCGGTTTGGGCATTTGTTCGTTCGATTTCTACATTTCTACATAATATTCGGTTTAGAACCGAATTTAAATTCGGTTTAGAACCGAATTTGGTCCAGCAGGAGAACTATGATCTTACATTTCTACATTATATTCGGTTTAGAACCGAATTTGGTCTAGCAGGGGAACTCTGATCCTGACATCATGGATGATGCTGATGAGCTCTAGATGTTCATGTTCTGTTAATTGTGTGTCGTACTACTTAAGACCACGGGTCACGCACTTGTTAATTTGAACTAGATCATGCACTTGTTAGTCGCGAACTTGTTATGTATTTGGCCATGAACTTGTTTAATGTTATGCACCGTGGGTCGGTTCATATTGAATTCTCGTATACCGACCGTGTTCAATATAATTCCGCTCGAATTGTTTCGTTTTCGAAATTCTCGATATTCCGTAAGTTCGTGTTCGTTTTCGTATTCGGTTTGCCCGCTTTCGTTTTCGTTTTCGTATTCAAATGTAAAAGTAGAAAACGGTTGAGGAGTTCTCCGTTCGATTCCGTCCGTTTTCATCCTTAGAGGCACCTATATACGTGAGACAGAACAAAACAAATAATGAAATTTAAAGATTTCTCTCTCCTCTAACACACAAGCCATATCTTCCTCTAGTCTTCTCACTACTTGCATCAAGCGCGCATTTGGATCGTGTCCTGCTAGGAGTTGCCTGGCTAGGCAGACGATCCTAGCCATAATCAACCAAAATCAGACGTCTAAGGACAGTGTCTCGCCCGCAACTTTTCCACACGGTCAATCAAACACGCCCCCAAATGCTCAACTTTGCACTAGATGACTATTCTAAGTTGTGTATCACTCTATCTCATTTCTTTCTCTTCTCATTGCTATTTGAAAAAAAATGAACATCGGAGTTGCTCTAAGGCTTCTCCAGTGGCCGACTTGTCATCCTACGTAGACTGGCCAAAGCGACTCATTAGCGTTAGAGAAATCGGTGCATCACGAGGAGAGAGAAGAATCGACTTGTATTTAGGAGTCGACTCCTCATGAATAAAAAATAGCACATGCGTACAAGTCAGAAGCCGGCACCGCCGCACTCATAGGCTCTCATGAATTAAAAACGCGCACGGGAGGTTGAGAAGGGAATTTGGAATGATTATTTTACTTTATATGTATTCCCTCCGTCCCGGAAAGAGTGTCGTTCTAGCGTCCAGAGTTTGTCCCGAAAAAAGTGTCGTTTTAGGTTCTGCGTGGCTACGCCTGGCACCTGCTACTGTGCTCTGCTCCATTTGCCATCTCATCTCCATCCCTTTCCTCTCACTTTACAGCGGGTTGCGAGTCTAGCAGAGGAGACAGAGTATGCGGGACCGGGATCAAGAAAGATTAACGAATACTGACAGAATATAGGGCCATATGGGGTTCTTGGTACCTATGTTGAATCCTACAATGATAGTTTTACTGGGACGGAGGGAGTAGGCCCCCTGCTACTTTTAGCTTGAGAGTCGACTCTTCAGTTGGATTACATGGCTCTAATTCTGTCACGTTGAACCGACCCAGTACGGCTGTCCTAGCCGTAGCAAGGTCACTTCTGCTTTCTTTTCGACCGCACAGGACACCAAACCAAACTCGGAGTACCAGTTGGCGTGGCTCATGGGCGAAATGTGTAAACCACCCCCCCCCCCCCCCCCCGGCGACGTGTCTGTCTTTTTTTTTTAACTACTACTAGTGTCACAGTGTGGGGACAAGCACCTACACGGACGAAAGACAACTTGCGCCTGTTGTTGCCATGTTGGTGCACTCGTGGCACTGGCCTGGTGGGGCCTACCTCGCTGGTGTAAAATTTGGTACACCCGCCTAGTTAGGTGTTGCGCAGTGGTGGTGATTGTAGTTTAGCCACGACGTTGGTAAATCTATTTTTCATGATAGTTTTTATATTAAAAAATTATAGAAATAAAATATAAAAGTGATTCATATTTTTAAGTAGAAATTTTGTCTTAACTTAAAAAAAATGAAATTTGTTCATTCTTTTTTCTAAAATCACGCTTAGTGTTTTTCTAAGGTAGGAACCATAATGTTGAGCATGATTTTTGAAAGTACATGAAGTCTAGCATTATGAGCCTATCCAAACTGCCTTCCTGCTCGATCATATGTTCATGGTGCATGCACAAACCAAAGAGGACAATGGCGAATGAGGAAGGGTCTCGCCCATCCTCATGTCGTAAGCGGAGACATCTTGTTGACGTTGAAGATGACCTCAAACCAACACACCAACGAGGGTCTTGACGCCTAAAGAGGTTGCACACAACCTGCAACGCAGCAAGAACGCAACGTAATCGGCCAAACCGATCTAGAGACCGATAGAGCTGATGTGGAGCTCGATCTTGGCTGAAAAGGCTCCCAAACTACTCCCGGAAGGATCCGTCAAGGAGGATCACATGGAGGATCTCCTAGGACCAGCAAGGCCGCCTAGGATGCAGATGAATCTCGTGGAGAGACATCATCGAACAGCAGGAGGGGTTGAGAGAAGAGAATCAGGGCAAAGGGTAGTTGATATGTTGTGTTTTTAACGATTGGATAGATGGGAACTCAATCGGCCATGATCCTCTCATATATACAGAGGGGGTGGTCTTATCCCAGTAGAAAATCTTTCCAAACCTTATTTTTCAAATTTCCCACGAGTTTAGAACAGTTCGGATCGGAATCCAGAAGGCCAGATCCGAACATGCCTTTTTATTAGGTCTGCCGAAAGTGCCAACGTCTGCCGGAACTACCGACAGTCGGAACTGCCGACATTTGCTGGAACTGCCGACGTGAGTCGGAACTGTCGATACTGGAGGTTCTTCCCGGGGGCATAACTCTTTCATCTAGACTCTGAATTAGACGTTCCATATATATTTTTTGACCGTCTCGACGAGAGGAACTCAATGGTGAAGTCCGTTCCACATTTTGACAACTTCATAAAATGAACATTTTTTTAGTGTCAACACATCTATTCTGGGAGTCTAAGAAATCGCACATCGGCTGCCACTAATGGTCCAACATGAGTGTGCACATGTTATCGTCATGATGTCCCCTAAAGAAGACGAGTGCTATTATAAAATCAAACCATATGATTTATTGATGTTACATGTTATTAATGTGCAATCAGAGAGCATATATATTTTTATTTAGAATTTCTCGCGCATGTTTTGATGGTTAAGAAAGACATTGCTGCTGAGGAAACTTTCTTGGAGTTTGCACGATGGGTTGCACAGTGATTCATGTTGCGGTTTGTAAGGATTTGTCTTGGTCTGCATCCTCCGTTTTATATGTGCCCTAGTTTTAATGTTTTAGAGACCATGCACTATTCAAATAATTCTAAGTAAGGAATAAAAAGGTAGAACATGATTTTGGGAAAAATAGAAAACTGGATTCATATTTTCATGAGCCAAATTAAATTTTCTAATATTAAATAATATTTCACTATTTTTTAATTTATATTTATTGGAGAAAAATATTGGATGATTCCTTTTGAACAACTTTTTTACAAAGTCTAATTGATCTCTCTAAACTATCACGGAAGTTCGATTTACATCTCTCATTGACGTGGCGCTACGTCAGCCAACACCGCTTATAATGAAGTAAATCGTATGATGTCCAGAGCCGAGGGAGTCTAAAAATTCTTTTTGTTTTCAAATTGAAGGACAAATAGAACGCACACAATAATTAGCTGATTGATGGAGAGATGGACTTCTTCCTTTTTTTGAGAAAAAAAAATAGATGGACTTCTTCCGACCAGTTTGGGCGATCGCAGCTATGGGCTGGACAATGCAACAAAGGCCCATAGCAGATAGGAAAGCCGGTCCACGCACGCAGCTCCCAAGAACGTGTTTTTTTTTTGTGGCAACGCAAAAAGCCTGAAGTCGTCGTCGTCATGCTATGACACCACCACACGCATACACCAACCAGCCTTTGACCTCTCAGCTCAAAGAGGCCATTTATCATGTGAAAACACTCACTAGTCGTGTGGTTTTGGGGTCTCTCGCGTCTCTCCGGCGCGGCCCTTCCCCTCCGGAGGCAGCGCTTGCAGATGCTTGAAAGGCTGCTGCTTGCAATTGCGGCATCGCCAACAGATGGTGGAGAGTCAAATTAAAAGATGCTTTTCAGTTCCAGAGGCAGCAGGCAACACCCAACAGCCGTGCTTCTGTTGGTCTCTTGACTTGCCGCAGCAGCCAGGAACCCCGACTAGACTCCTAGCACATACATGCATCTATAGTGGCCGATCGATGCCATCTCTATTATATATTATTAATATCAATTATTATATATGAGTATATATTAGAACGAAAACAAAACCTTATGCTGCTCAGTGCACATCGGCCCTTCCCCTTGTTTTGTCACGAAATAAAGCGTCGTTGCCAGCAACGGAACGGACCGCGTACGTACAGCACAGGTGGTCTGGTCGGGCCGGCTGGACCGCCGCCGGAAACGGAGACGGACGGACGGGTGCCACGTACGGTGGCGGTCTGGCGGAGCGCCGGCCGGCGGCGAAGGGAGCGCGGCGGTGCAACAAGTCTGACGAATAATGACGACGTGCACACAGAATACGCTTGCAGCTGCCAAGACACCGAAAAGGACCGGATATTCCGATGCATGCATACGTTTCGATTCCGCTAGCCGTGGGTAGATTCCAATCTCGCAAGCGCTGGCGCATCGCCGTCAGGCCTTGGCTTGGAATTACAGCACAAAGCACTTGCGACGGCGACCACACCAACATGCAGTTGCACGCACAAAGGGCCAATGCAAGCTCTGCAGTTCTTTTTTGTTTTTTTATATATATATTTCCCACTCAAGAAAAGGAAGGCCCATATATATACCATACAAATTTCGAAAGGCTCGGCCAGCGGACCAATCCGAAATGCTAACGAGTCGTTTCCTATCCTCTTCCGATGGCCGTGATCTCTCGTCGGCCGTGATCGACCGACTTCCTCATCCACCTACCCCAACCCCACCCACCTAAGTACATCACCCACAAATTCCCCTCCTGCACACGGTCCATGGACGCCGGCATACTCAGAACCGTCATCAGCCTTGCGGTCTGGCTCTATTTATAAATTATTATAGATACAACGTGTGCTTTTATATTAAGTAATAAAATATATTTTCTATTCGCAATAAGAAGCAAATAGTAGCACTTTTCATGACGTACTTGTACTATGTGAAGAAACGAGGAAAACAGACGCATGGTTTTTGTTCTTCCAACAATATACAATGGGGGCGGCGAGCGGATTTCCACATAATTAGTACTCCCTCTATCCCAAATTATAAGACGTTTGACTTTTTTGACACCAAGTTTGACCCACTCGTCTTATTCAAAAAAAATTGTGCAAAATATCAATTTTTTATCGTAGCTTGGTATATTAATAAAAGTTCTTCAAGAATGACTTAAATTTAATTATATTTGTACAAATTTTTTGAATAAGACGAGTGGTCAAACTTGGGATAAAAAAAGTCAAACGTCTTATAATTTGGGATGGAGGGAGTATAAACTAACCAACCGATCATATAATTTTTCAGGATCCAATGATGGGAGCTTTTGCAGCACTGATAATATTGATGCTATGGGTAAAAGAGATTCTGGGACATGACAGATGGACAGATTCCATCGTACCAATCTTGTGGTTCTTATAATCAAAAAGAAATGACAGAACGTCTTCGCCGAGCACTAGTTTATTCCATACTACGGTGCTTTTATTGAAAAATAGAGGCGATATATTTTTTTGTTCATATATATTCCAAGTCTTTAATTTTCTACCCTATTATTCATTTCCGTTTTTCTAGAATGATTTTTTTTCTTTTCTCTGCATATCCACACAACCATGGCGAAACCAAGGTTACAAATAGCACCCAAAAGAGTAATGAGCACAATCCATATAGATGCCAAGTCTATCAGACATTTGTACCATCCATATGTGGCAAAGATTTCTGTAACTCTCGTCGCCATCATGCAACCTGCTCAACCCCAAATTTGGTCAGTCACTCTCCCTTCAAAGGATCTTGTACAAGCCCAATTAGTAAGTAGCCTTTTTTATTACCAAATTAAGCTAGGTAATCTATTTCATTTTGTAAAATTCAAAATCTTTAATTTCTATGGTGTTTTCTTCCATGACCAGGGTACAATTGGGATTTATTATGTCGGCGATTACTAATTGTAGCCCTACAAATTTTAGCGTTGAATGAAATATTTTATCGAGTGCACTTTAAGAATCAACATATAGTCTTTTTTAAATACCATCTATTGTATCGATAGATTAAGTAAGCCATATGTTGTTTTTTAGGGCATAGTCTCTTTTAACAGTGGCTAAATTTGTTTTGATAAATTTCAACCTATGCTTTTCTACTCTATTTTGTCCTTCCTGTTAAATCAGGTTATTTTAGTTGTACCTTTTCAGGCCCTATTTAGAATGTACTCCCTCTATTTCAAATTATAAGACATGGAGGAAGTAGAAATCTTTCATGGTTTTTTACTCTATGCTTTTTCTGTGTTTTTTTCTTGCAAAATTCCTTATAAATCCGTGTTAAATTCTTGCATTCCAAAAGGGCTTTTAGTATTCTAGGTGTTGTTCTACATGATGATTAGGGTACATTTGGACATTGCTATGTCAACAATACCCTCCATTGTCCGCTAGCCTGAGATATTTACGCCCGGGCAATGCACGGCTCCACTATCGCAGGGCACGACCGCTGCAGTCATGACTCAAGATGCACCAAGGACCATGTAGCGAGCCATGGCAACATTTGGAAGATCCTGGTCGTCATAGTAGGCCTGCTATGCCGCTGTTATCCAAGTACTCCTAGTACAGTTTGGGGGAAATTGCATATACCATTAAAACTTAAAACTTAGTGCCGGTTTGGCAGGGCTCTGACTTGTGCAAAAACGGTCTCGGCTCTGGCTCCTTTGAAGAAGCAGCTTCTCCAAATGAGTTGAAGCTCTTTTGAAAAATGCTCGGCAAAATGGCTCCTCTTCTTTTTATGGGATGAAAGATGTTTGTACCATCCATGTGTGGCAAAGATTTCTGTAACTCTCCTCGCCATCATGCAACCTGCGCACCCCAAATTTGGTCAGTCACTCTCCCTTCAAAGGATCTTGTAGAAGCCCAATTAGTAAGTAGCCTTTTTTTATTACCAAATTAAGCTAGGTACTCTATTTCATTTTGTAAAATTCAAAATCTTTAATTTCTGTGGTGTTTTCTTCCATGACCAGGGTACAATTGGGATATATTATGTCGGCGATTACTAATTGTAGTCCTACAAATTTTAGCGTTGAATGAAATGTTTTATTGAGTGCACTTTAAGAGTCAGCGTATAGTCTTTTTTTAAATACCATCTATTGTATTTTAGGGCAATAGTCTCTTTTAACAGTGGCTAAATTTGTTTTGATAAATTTCAACCTATGCTTTTCTACTCTATTTTGTCCTTCCTGTTAAATCAGGTTATTTTAGCTTACCTTTTCAGGCCCTATTTAGAATGTACTCCCTCTATTTCAAATTATAAGACACTTAGAAAGTAGAAATCTTTTGTGGTTTTTTACTCTATGCTTTTTCTGTGTTTTTTCCTACAAAATTCCTTACAAATCCGTGTGAATTTCTAGCATTCGAAAAGGGCTCTTAGTATTCTTGGTGTTGTCCTAACGGTGATTAGGGTACATTTGGGGCTATGTCAACGATACCATCCATTGTCCTCTAGCCTGTGATATTTTCGTCCAGACAATGTACGGCTCCATTCCATGGCCGCTGCAGTCATGCCTCATGAGTCATGACCAAGGACCGTGTAGCGAGCCTTGGCAATATGTGGAAGATCCTGGTCATCAGAGCAGTCCTGTTGCCGTGGTTATCCTAGTCCTAGTATGGATCGGGAAAAATTAAAGATACTGTTAAAATTTAGAATTTTTAGGGTATGTTTGACAGTTTGACTGCTCCAAAAACAGCTCTGGTCAGGCTCTGACTTCACTTCTTTGAAGAAGCAGCTTCTCTAAAGCAGTTGAAGCCTTTTTTAAGAAAATTCCGCAAATGGCTCCTGCTTTTTTTTATGGATGAAAGAGGTTGAATATCCATAGTGCCCCCCTGTCTATTTGACTTAATTATTTGATTCGGTTAGTAATATATGAGTTTATTAGTGAGGTAACTATGGTCTTATATCACTAAAGATGGAGTACTATTTTTTCTTTGAGGAAAAAAACACCAGTACATTGCCTTAGAGCATCCGGAGTGTACATTGCCTCATACGTTACGGGCATCAGCCTTACCGTAACAAGAAAAGCATGTGGCCGGACCTCAAGCTAAAAGACCTGATGATCTCAAGGCTTATCAAAAATTGATTTTGCCTGTGAAGCCGTTGTTGCCGTCGCGCCAAAGGGGTCTGGTATGGTGGATCGGAGCTGCACATCTGCATCGTCTTTGACGGACCACGGTCAGATCGGGAGGGGGCGACGTAGCGGATGAGAGGGAGGATGGCCTCACACGGAGAGAGGTAGGTTCCATGGAGGTGGAGGAGAGAGGAGTGGCGCTACGAGAAAGGAGCCACCGCCATGGAGGTGGAAGAGTGAGGAGGGGCGCCAACGCCAAGCGCCACGGAGACAAGGCGACGCTAGCTTGCCGATGTGGACACGGGGAGAAGGAGTGCTGAGCGGAGGGGAAGGAGGAGCGGCGTAGCGGCAGGGAGCTGGGGCGATGCCCCGGGCCGACGGGGAGTAGAGGAGGCGGTGGTGGTTCACCCTTCCGCTCCCTGCGAAGGAGGATGAGGATTGCACCGAGACATGTGGCATGTGAAAGCCCAAGTTTGGTTTTGGTAATTAATGACACTAAGTTGCTAATGCCATGTGTTACGTGTTTTGAATTAGGCATAAGCAACACATGTGATGAAGGTGTACGTGGCAAGGAGTGGTGGCCACAAGATCACAAAGAGATGGTGCATGGACATGAAATGTTGATCATGATGGAATGCACATCAAATGATGGACTTGATGATCAAGTGGAAGAGAAGGATCTAAGAGCGCAAGGCAAAGGTATAACCATAGGGTTTTCCTTTTGCCGGTCTAAGATGAGTAGAGAAGTGATTGACCGGGTTTATGATACATAACCGACTATCAAGAGGGGCAATCACGGTTAGCTCGGGAATCAAGTGCCACTAGATCAATGTCTTGAGCATATGCATTAGGATCTAGTAGAGAGCTAACATAACGCCTTGAAAAATGTTTGTGAAATGCTAACACACATGCACATGGTGGTGTACACTTGGTGGTGTTAGCACATTTGCGAAGGCGGTGGTGTTTAAGCGGTAGAGAGGGGTTTTGGGGTTCGCTCTCCCTCCCGCCGAGCGTGCGAGCGCGGGATTCAGGCGTTTACGAGAAAATGAAATGCCTATTTTCTATTGCGCCGGAGGCGAGAAAAGGTGGCGAAAGTCCAAATTATTTTTCACTGAAAAACGGCGATCGGACGCTGCACCGGACGCGGTCACGGTTTGACCGGATGCATCCGGTCAGTTCAACGTGACGCGGGCACTAGGGTTTGTGACCGGACGCTGGTCTGGTCTGACCAGCCCGTCCGGTCAGTTCACCTGAGCACAGAAGTAGAGCGTGCGACCGGCGCGTCCAGTCCCTCACGGAACCGGAGCGTCCGGTCAGACGTCCAGAGGGGTAGAGCGCTGTGGAGTGCTGATCGGACGCGCTGCGCGTCCGGTCATGTGCGATCAGACGCGTCCGGTCTCGACGGGAGCTTACTGGAACACGACCGGACGCTGGCACTGTCGCGTCCGGTCAAACGCTAGAGCGCGTCCGGTCAGGGCAACGGCTAGTTCTGACGCGCACTGTTCACGCTTGTCCTGTAGTGACCGGACGCGTCCGGTCACCCTGACCGGAGCGTCCGGTCAGCGCGATTTGAACTGTGTCGTCCGGTAACGGCTAGCTGCGTACCCCTTCGTTATAAATAGACGTTGACCGGGGTTTGAGGGTAATTCTTGCACATTTTGAGACCTAGAGACATCCTTTGAGCTAGAGAACAATCCCTCCACTCATCTCTTTGCTTGGTTGCACATCTTGAGTGAGATTGAGTGAGATTCAAGTGCATTGCTTGAGAGTTGCATTCTAGAGGCACTTGATCTTCGAGTTGCTACGGATTTCTTGTTACTCTTCCGTGTTTCCCGACACGGTAGACGGCTTGGAGCAGCGGAGGTGATTGAGCTCGCAATTGGAGATTGTTGGAGCCCTCACCAAGTGTTGTAAGGGGTTCTTGATCCTTCCCCGCGGGAGTTCGCAAATTGGATACTCTAGTGGAGCTCGTGGCTTGGAGGATCCCCATCTTGTGTGCGGTTGTGCGGCGCCCGCCGAGGGCTCGACTCTTGATAGTCGATTAGCTCGCGAACCGACAAGTGGGTGTATCGCCATAATGAGGAGTAGCTTGCCGGGAAGCAAGTGAACCTCGGTAAAAAATCTTGTGTCATCTCTTTGCCGAGGATTTCTCTTGTGGTTGATCATTTTGATTGATTCATCGAGTGCATTACTTCTCTACGTCGTTGGTATAAGAATCAAGTCACTTGCTCTTTACTTTCTTGTACTTACGCTAGTGTAGTTTGCTTAGTGTAGCTTTTATCACATAGGAGTAAGTAGCTTAGTGACTTAGTCTTGTTGGTGTGTTAGAGATCATAGCCTTACTTCACTAGAATTGTATAGGTGGCTTGCTTAGTGTAGTTGAGCTAGTGCTAGAATTAGCTTAGCCATCTTTTGTTCTAACGTGATTGTTTAGTGAAGCTTGTAGATTTTTAAATAGGCTATTGTTGACGATCCTTAAGTATCAAATTTAATTGTCAACTAAACATGGAAAAGGATCAATATGCACTAGACATCTAGAATTAGGGTTTTATCTGACAGAATTCCACGAGTTTTGGTGTTTGTCTATTTCTGTAGGAGGTTATCAGAAAATACGGAGAGAAGGCCCACACGTCGGGTTTACATAGAGATATTAACATGTGCGCTAATTTTCTATCATCTAGAAGACTCCAGAAGACACGTGAATGAACGGGAGGCCGAACGGGGCCCAGCCCAGGGCGCCCGCCCTAGGGTTTGGGGCGGCCGCCCTACTTCCGTGGCCAATCAGCGTCAACTTCGCGGATTATGCTCCACCGACCTAAAGGATCAAGGAAAACCGTGCGATTAATGTCGGTTTGATCCGACGGCCCACGATCATTTGAGGGGGCTATATAAGCAGGGCCTCTCCACCCCAGGGGAGGGGGAGAAATCATTATCAGAGGAAGCCATCAAATTTAGGGTTTAGAAACTCTCTCTCCCGCAGAGAATTAGATTTAGCTACTCCCAATTCTTTCAAGTTTTATAGGATTGATTAGATAGAATTAGAGAAGTAGGGCCTAGCGCTCTGGATTTCGGATCTTCGTCAATAAAGATTGGTATTATTTCATATCTTTCTCTACGATTTTATTCTAATTGCATTATGTCTTTATTTATTATGTTCCTAGTTTGCTCTAGTTCTATAAGTGATATAGTTATGATTGATGATGAGTTCATGCATGAGTTTGCAAAGCGCTTAGCTCTTTTCACGTGGGAGTTAAGTGGTAGATCACATGTAGGCGTGGTGCTTAGATGTTATTTACCTGCAAATGTATCCTATTGGCCGGGTCGTGTGGTAGTTCGCGATAGTGACAGCTTCGTTGATTCTTATATAGTCCACCCTCCGTTGATAGGACAGGCAGAATTTGTATTGCGGAGTAAGTCTTGCTATGTTCTGATTTACTTTAGCAATGTTCCTTATACATGAATGAAGAGTCTTTTGTGCTATATATGATCTTGTAGATGCTTAGAGTAGATTATGACTTAGTAAATAGTAGATACTTAGAATCCATTCTCTTGCTAGTCCGACGTCACCTTACATTTATGTGGAGTAGTCTATTTCTAATCACTGTGTTATTTACCCATGAGCTTATATTTCATTATCTTTATTATTATGGCTTACCCCCTGCCAAAGCAAGTGACTGTGTGACGAGTTTCTCAGTAGTAATCATGTTCTTGCAAGTTTATCTCTAGTCTAAGCCTTGATAGATTTTACCCCTGTTTTCGCTTTCGCTGTTCTCTTAAGCAAAATTATAAATAACGATACCTGGAATACTTATCCTGGTGAAATGCTACAATGAGGTATTTTATCTGTGCGCTTGCAGATAGAATAGATTATTTTCTAGAGAGCCCTTATGTTTATAAATACCTTAGTACGCTCTAGCACCATGCTAGGGATGACAACCTAGTATTCAAGTGGTGTTAGCTAGTGTCAACAGCTATTCACCCCCCTCTAGCCATTTGGACCTTACAAGTGGTATCGGAGCCGAGGCACCGTCTATTTGAGGCTTAACAACCTACGGTGAAGAAGAAATGGCTCAATTAAGTTTGTACATCAACAACACCAAGAAGGCACCTCACTTTGATGGCACAAATTATGCATATTGGAAGGTTAAGATGACCGCACACCTCAAGTCAATCAATAGAGAAGTGTGGAAGGTCACCGAAACAAAATTTGAGGTTGCTAATCCGGAAGCACCTATACCGGTGGAAGAGAAGAAGCTCCAATGCAATGACATTGCCATTAGTGCTCTTCATGAGGCATTAGATGACAAGACATTTGAGCAAGTGAAGAACATTGAAATTGCTCATGATGCTTGGGCCAAGCTAGAAGAAACATTTGAGGGCACCGAAGGCACAAAGACCGCTAAAGCATATATCTTGCAAGAAAAATTTTCAAGTTTCAAGATGCAAGATGATGAAAGTGTACCGGAAATGTTTCATCGGTTGCAAGTCATTGTCAATGAGCTCAAGGCACTTGGTGAGGAGGTCAAGGACAACCAATTCTCTATGAAGTTCTTAAGAAGCTTGCCCAAGAGGTTTGACACATTGATCACCGTGCTTGTGAGGACAACCTTAAAAGATTCAACACCTCAACAAGTATTCCAAGAAGTGATGACCGATGACTCATATAGAGAAGATGATGAGAAGGATGAGTTGGTCAAGAAGAAGAAGAAGGAAAATGAGAAGAAGGATGATGAGAAGAAGAAGAGTGTTGCATTCAAAGCCACCACATCCAAAGGCAAATCCAAGATTGAATCATTAAGTGATGAAGACTCAAGCTCTTGTGATAGTGATGACATTGATGAGAAGATGGCTCTCTTTATCAAGCAATTTGGCAAATTCATGAAGAAGAAAGGCTTTCGTGCAAGGAGGAGGAAGAACTCATCCAAGAAGAAGGAGCATACTATGAGATGCTTTAGATGCCATAGCAAGGACCATCTCATTGCAAAGTGCCCTTATGATAGTGATGATGAAGATGCTATCAAAAAGAAAAGGAAGAAGCAAAAGAAGAAGCAAGAAAAGAAGGAGAGTTCTCATAAGAAGAAGAATGATTCTCATGTTGCTACATGGGATAGTGATGATTCATCAAGTGATGATGAGAATGACAACAAGAGCAAGAAGAAGGGACATGCTAGCATTGCTATCCAAGAGAAGGTCTCCCTCTTCGACACTCCATCGTGCTTCATGGCTAAGGCCGCTAAGGTATCATCCGACGATGAGAGTGATCATGATAATGCTTGTGATAGTGATAGTGATGAAGAAGAATTCACTAAAGATGAACTAATCACTATGCTAGAAGATTGCATTCAACATTTTAAAGAATCTAGAAAGGAGTGCAAGGGCTTGCTTAAGGAAAAGAAAAACCTTATGCAAGAACTTGATGAGCTTAGGGCATCTTATGAGAGTCTAAAGGTAGACCATAAGAAGCTTCAAAAGTCTCACACTAAGCTTGAAGAAGTTTATTCCTCTCTAGTTGAAAAATGTGAAAACATGCCAACTAATGTTGAGAAAGCTAAAACTTGCAACATAGGCATATTTTGTGATATAATTGATGAATTTTGTCATAAGCCTATTGTTGTTGCTCCCACTAACCCTTCATGTAGCGCATCTACATCATTCTCATCTAGTAGTGACAGTTTCACTTATGACTCCACACCAATAATTGAGAATGAAAAACTCAAGAAGGAGGTAAAAGAGCTCAATCACACATTAGCTAAGGCTTATGGTGGTGAGGACCGCTTGCTTATGTGCTTGGGTAGCCAAAGGGCTTCTCTCTATAAAGAGGGATTGGGCTATAACCCCAAGAAAGGCAAGGCCGCTTTTGCTCCTCACAAGACTCGTTTTGTGAAGAACAATGGTAGCTATTGCAAAAGTTGCAAGCAAGTTGGTCACATAGAGCAACAATGCATGAACAAGAAATCCAATGCTAATGTATCCTCAATTAAGTTTGATTCTTTCTATATACTTACCAAGGGAACAAATGGTGTTCATGCTAAGTTTATTGGTACACCATGGATGGGCTCAAAGAAGAAAGCCATTTGGGTACCAAAGAGCTTGGTCACTAACCTTGGAGGACCCAAACAAGTTTGGGTACTGTTGACGGTCCTTAAGTACCAAATATAGTTATCAAATAAATAAAGAAAAGGATCCAAATGCAACCAACACCTAGACTTAGGGTTTTATCTGACAGAATTTCATGAGTTTTGGTGTTTGTCTGTATCTGTAGGGGGTTATCAGAAAATACGGAGGAAAGACCCACACGTCGGGTTTACATTGAGATAATAACGTGTTCACCGATTTTCTATCATCTAGAAGACTCCAGAAGCCACGAGATCGAACAGGAGGCCGAACGGGCCCAGAGGCAGGGCGCCCGCCCTGCTCCCTAGGGCGCCCGCCCTGGACTGAGAGCCAATCAGGCTCCGTCTCGCGGATTATGCTCCACCGACCTAAGGGATCAAGGAAAACCGTGCGATTAATGTCGGTTTGATCCGACGGCCCACGTTCACTTGAGGGGGCTATATAAGCAGGACCCCTGGCCCCTGGAGGAGGCACTCCCTCATTCTCAATTCCTCAAACCCTAATCTCAGGAGGAGAGTCTCTGATCAAGCCCTAGAGCCACCACATCAACTAGATCTCTAGTATAGCATAGCTACATAGGATTAGAACTAGAAGGAGTCAATCTTCGATTGGTTTCCGGATCTGTCAAGAGGATTCTTGGTAATTCCTTTATTGTTCTTCATTGTTCATCATTGTTCTTCAATATTATGAATACAACTTTGTTGCATTTCAATATATTGATTATGACTATGCTCTACTTGTTTATGTTTGCAATTATATTGTTCTTAGTTTATCGTAGTTATACGCTTGGCTTAGTTAGATTGGAATTATATACATGTTTAGGATCGTATAGCGTTTATCCATCGGATCCATGGGTAAATGATAAATATTGTGTAGGCGTGGTGCTTAGACCATATTTATCTGCGATTGCACCTTATATGCCGGATCGTGGGGTGGTCCGCGATGGTGACAGCTTCGTTGGTTCTTATATAGTCCCCCTCCCGTGTGTAAGGCAGGCAGAGCAACATTATTATGGGGGAGTGATTGCTATATTTCTCATCTTCCTTGATAATATCACTATGCATGGGCGTAGTCCTTTCTCGCAATGATTGCCAAGTGTACTTGCACTAACTATGATATGCTAGACTTTATAGTTAAGAATAACTTAGGAAATATCCTTGTAGTTTGTCCTAATACCATGCTAATGACTTGCTAGAATATCTGTTGAGGTGCTTATCATTATTATATGTGGCTAGCTGATCAGATTAATTATCTTTGTCACCATTCATACTTTATCTATATTTTATGTGACACTTACCCCTGTATGCAAGAGATAGATGAATGCTCTCACTTATACATGCAATAATTGATACTCATTCCTATATTCCATTCCATAATCAACATTGATGTTAGTAATCCCTTCCCAGTGGTAAAAATATAAATAACGATACCTAGAATACTTCCCGGTTAAAATGCTACATCGGTATTAATCTGTGCGCTTGCAGATCTTATTTATTATTTATTTAGAAGAGCAGTTGTATATTTCAATACCGCGTCTCTCATGTCATGCTGGGGATGACAACTTGGCTTAAGTGGCATGAGGGATAGGTTCCGCATTTTTGGCGCCGTTATCAGAATTAGAAAACTAAGTCTACTTTTGGTAATGACGTTAAGAATGCCCAACAGGTACCTAAAAAGAATTGATCTTGTCTTGTAGGTCAATTACAAAGCCGGAGGAAGGCATTGGGTGCTTGATAGTGGGTGCACTCAACATATGACCCGGGATTCTTGTATGTTCAAATCAATTGATACAAGTCAAAATGGTGGTTTTGATGCTATCACTTTCGGCAATAACAAGAAAGGCAAGGTCAAGGGGCTTGGTAAAATTGCTATTTCAAATGACTTGAGTATATCTAATGTGTTGCTAGTTGTGAGCTTAGATTTCAATCTTTTGTCGGTGGCACAACTTTGTGATCTTGGCTTCAAGTGCATATTTGGTAGTGATGATGTTGAAGTCATAAGTGTTGATGGGTCAAATTTGATATTCAAAGGATTTAGACATGGTAGCTTATACTTGGTTGACTTCAATGACAGTGAGACACAATTGACATCATGCTTACTTAGCAAATCTAGTATGGGTTGGTTATGGCATAGAAGGCTTGGTCATGTTGGAATGAAACAATTGAACAAACTTTTGAGGCATGACTTAGTTAGAGGCTTGAAAGATGTGACTTTTGAAAAAGATAAACCATGTAGTGCTTGTCAAGCCGGCAAACAAGTTGGAAATACACATCCTAGTAAGAGTGAAATGAGCACATCAAAGGCATTTGAGCTATTGCACATGGACTTGTTTGGGCCAACAACATACACTAGCATTGGTGGCAACAAGTATGGTTTTGTGATAGTAGATGATTACACTAGATACACTTGGGTGTTCTTTCTCTATGACAAGAGTGATGTACATGATCTATTCAAGTCTTTTATCAAAAGAGTGCAAAATGAGTTTGAAATCACCATCAAGAAGATTATAAGTGACAATGGTAGTGAGTTCAAGAACACAAGAATTGAGGAATTGTGTGATGATCTTGGTATTGGACATCAATTCTCTCCAACCTACACCCCTCAATCCAATGGTGTAGTGGAAAGAAAGAATAGAACTTTGATTGACATGGCTAGATCAATGCTTAGTGAATACAATGTGAGTCATTCATTTTGGAGTGAAGCCATCAACACAGCTTGCTATTGTAGCAACCGTCTCTATTGCCATGGGAAGCTTGGGAAGACACCATATGAGCTATTGAATGGAAGAAAGCCTAACATTGCATACTTTAGAGTGTTTGGTTGTAAATGCTATATTCTCAAGAAAGGCACTAGATTGAGTAAGTTTGAAAAGAAATGTGATGAAGGGTTCTTACTTGGTTATTCTACCACAAGCAAAGCATATAGAGTTTGGAATCTCACAAATGGCACCTTAGAAGAAGTTCATGATGTTGAGTTTGATGAAACCCAAAGGTCTCAAAATGAAGATCAAAATCTTGATGATGTGAGAGGAGATCAATTGGCAAATGCAATGAGAAACATGGACATTGGTGATGTTAGGCCAAGGCAAGTTGATGATGATGATGATATTCATGTGATCAAACAAAGTGTGCAAATTGATACAAATCAAGCAAGCTCTAGTGGTTCTCATGATGAAGCTCAAGTTCAAGGTCAAACAAGTGAAAGCAATCAACTCCCAATACTCCAACCTACTAGTATTGCAAGAGATCATCCATTGGATCAAATCATTGGTGGAATTTAAAGTGGTGTTCAAACTAGATCAAGATTAGCATCCTTTTGTGAGCACTACTCATTTGTGTCACTTGAAGAACCTAAGAAAATAGAAGATGCATTGAAGGATTCTGATTGGGTAAATGCCATGCATGAAGAGCTAAACAACTTCACTAGAAATCAAGTTTGGGAACTTGTTGAAAGGCCGAAGAACTACAATATGATTGGTACTAAGTGGGTCTTTAGAAACAAGCAAGATCAAGATGGCATGGTGGTAAGGAACAAAGCAAGATTAGTAGCACAAGGATACACTCAAGTTGAGGGTCTTGACTTTGGAGAGACATATGCACCGGTTGCAAGATTGGAGGCAATTAGAATCTTATTAGCATATGCTTGTGCACACAACATCAAGCTCTATCAAATGGATGTCAAAAGTGCATTTCTCAATGGTTACATCAATGAAGAAGTTTATGTTGAGCAACCTCCCGGTTTTGAAGATGACAAGAAGCCCAACCATGTTTACAAGCTCAAGAAGGCATTGTATGGTTTGAAGCAAGCACCTAGAGCATGGTATGAGAGATTGAGGGACTTTCTTCTCTCTAAAGGGTTCAAAATGGGAAAGGTTGACACCACTCTCTTCACCAAGAAAATTGAAAATGACTTGTTTATGTTGCAAATCTATGTGGATGACATTATTTTTGGATCAACTAACCAAGACTTTTGTGAAGAGTTTGGAAATATGATGGTAAAAGAGTTTGAGATGTCTATGATCGGAGAGCTTAGTTACTTCCTTGGACTTCAAATCAAGCAAATGAAGAATGGCACTTTTGTAAGTCAAGGAAAGTACATCAAGGACATGATCAAGAAGTTTGGGTTGCAAGATGCTAAGCCAATGAGTACACCAATGGGCACAATTGATCAATTGGGTGTTGATGCTAGTGGCAACATGGTAGATCAAAAGCAATATCGGTCTATGATTGGAAGTTTGCTCTATGTCACCGCTTCTAGGCTGGATGTGATGTTTAGTGTATGTAAGTGTGCAAGATATCAAGCTTCACCTAGAGAAAGTCACTTGAAAGCAACCAAGAGAATATTAAGATATCTTAAGGGCACTCATGATGTTGGATTATGGTTTCCAAAGGGGTCTAATTTTAAGTTGATTGGATATTCGGACTCCGATTATGGTGGATGCAAGATTGATAGAATGAGCACAAGTGGCACTTGTCAATTGCTTGGAAGGTCTCTTGTTTCATGGTCATCAAAGAAACAAAATAGTGTTGCACAATCTACCGCCGAGGCCGAATATATTAGTGCCGGTAGTTGTTGTGCACAATTGCTTTGGATGAAGGCTACTTTGAATGATTTTGGAATCAAGTTCAAGAATGTGCCTTTGTTTTGTGACAATGAAAGTACCAAGCACATTCTTGACTCAAAATCCGGTTCAACATTCAAGAACCAAGCACATTGACATAAGGCATCACTTCATAAGAGACCATCAACAAAAGGGTGATATTAGCATTGAAAACATTGGCACTGAAGATCAACTAGCCGACATATTCACAAAGCCACTTGATGAGAAGAGATTTTACAAGTTTAAGAATGAATTGAACATACTTGACTTCTCCAACTTGAAATGAGTGCACCCCCACATTCTTATATGACATGCCTCTCCTCCAACATAGCACGGTAAAGTTGTTTGGCATATCATTCATACTTTGCTAAGGACATGTTTAGAACATATAGACATATTTGCATGACAAATAGGCTCATTCATGAAAATCAAATGATTTTAATGTATATATGGTACCACTATTGCTTCTATGTTTGATTGATCTAGTGGTAGCATATGACATGTTTGTGAGCTTGCAAACCTAGTGTTGAATCCAGAAAATGAGCTCATGATGTGTGCAAGTGATCTAGATTGAACCATAATTTGGACTCCCTCATATTGATTGACTTATCTCTCACTAAAATTGACACCTTTTTGGTGATTGTTGACAAAGGGGGAGAGAAAAGTCACAAAGATAGAAAAGTCACAAAGATAAAAAAAGTTAAGAGATACTAAGGGGGAGAGAAAGTTACTAAGGGGGAGAGAAAGCATAAGAGAATGACTTTGGAAAGGGATCAATTAAAATTGAGCACACAAGTAGGGGGAGCAAGCTCATGAATGTTTTGTTGCATTTGTATGTACATTAACATGATGAATTATTGCATTGCAAAGCTTAAATTCACATTCATGATTGTTTGGTGATTGCTAGAAATAGAACTTGAATGATGATTTGTTGAAAGTAGCTTTATAAGTGGTTTCTAGACACCTTTGCTTATATTGTTGATCTCACGGGGTACTTTAGTATTCGTGATCTTTACAAGTGATGAATTACAAGTGGTGTCTAGCTACATCGATGCTAAGGATGGTATATAAAGGCAACTCCGATTGGTATCACGCTTCAAAGGTCCATTCTATATACCTTAGCATCAATTTGATAGTAGTAACTCTTCCAAAATTCAAATCCATACATATGTGCACAATTGAACCAAACTCATGGAAGCACATATATAGGGGGAGCTAATACTATCGAAATTGAAAATTGATTTTAATTCATATCTTTGTGATGGTTGTCATCAATTACCAAAAAGGGGGAGATTGAAAGCCCAAGTTTGGTTTTGGTAATTAATGACACCAAGTTGCTAATGCCATGTGTTAAGTGTTTTGAGTTAGGCATAAGAAACACATGTGATGAAGGTGTACGTGGCAAGGAGTGGTGGCCACAAGATCACAAAGAGATGGTGCATGGACATGAAATGTTGATCATGATGGAATGCACATCAAATGATGGACTTGATGATCAAGTGGAAGAGAAGGATCTAAGAGCGCAAGGCAAAGGTATAACCATAGGGTTTTTCTTTTGCCGGTCTAAGATGAGTAGAGAAGTGATTGACCGGGTTTAGGTACATAGCCGACTATCAAGAGGGGCAATCACGGTTAGCTCGGGAATCAAGTGCCACTAGATCAATGTCTTGAGCATATGCATTAGGATCTAGTAGAGAGCTAACATAACGCCTTGAAAAATGTTTGTGAAATGCTAACACACATGCACATGGTGGTGTACACTTGGTGGTGTTAGCACATTTGCGAAGGCGGTGGTGTTTAAGCGGTAGAGAGGGGTTTTGGGGTTTGCTCTCCCTCCCGCCGAGCGTGCGAGCGCGGGATTCAGGCGTTTTCGAGAAAATGAAATGCCTATTTTCTATTGCGCCGGAGGCGAGAAAAGGTGGCGAAAGTCCAAATTGTTTTTCATTGAAAAACGGCGATCGAACGCTGCACCGGATGCGGTCACGGTTTGACCGGACGCGTCCGGTCAGTTCAACGTGACGCGGGCACTAGGGTTTTTTTGACCGGACGCTGGTCTGGTCTGACCAGCGCGTCCGGTCAGTTCACCTGAGCACAGAAGTAGAGCGTGCGACCGGCGCGTCCGGTCCCTCACGGAACCGGAGCGTCCGGTCAGACGTCCAGAGGGGCAGAGCGCTATGGAGTGCTGATCGGACGCGCGGCGCGTCCGGTCATGTGCGATCGGACGCGTCCGGTCTCGACGGGAGCTTACTGGAACGCGACCGGACACTGGCACTATCGCGTCCGGTCAAACGCTAGAGCGCGTCCGGTCAGGGCAACGGCTAGTTCTGACGCGCACTGTTCACGCTTGTCGTGTAGTGACCGGACGCGTCCGGTCACCCTGACCGGAGCGTCCGGTCAGCGCGATTTGAACTGTGTCGTCCGGTAACGGCTAGCTGCGTACCCCTTCGTTATAAATAGACGTTGACCGGGGTTTGAGGGTAATTCTTGCACATTTTGAGACCTAGAGACATCCTTTGAGCTAGAGAACAATCCCTCCACTCATCTCTTTGCTTGGTTGCACATCTTGAGTGAGATTGAGTGAGATTCAAGTGCATTGCTTGAGAGTTGCATTCTAGAGGCACTTGATCTTCGAGTTGCTACGGATTTCTTGTTACTCTTCCGTGTTTCCTGACACGGTAGACGGCTTGGAGCAGCGGAGGTGATTGAGCTCGCAATTGGAGATTATTGGAGCCCTCACCAAGTGTTGTAAGGGGTTCTTGATCCTTCCCCGCGGGAGTTCGCAAATTGGATACTCTAGTGGAGCTCGTGGCTTGGAGGATCCCCATCTTGTGTGCGGTTGTGCGGCGCCCGTCGAGGGCTCGACTCTTGATAGTCGATTAGCTCGCGAACCGACAAGTGGGTGTATCGCCATAACGAGGAGTAGCTTGCCGGAAAGCAAGTGAACCTCGGTAAAAAATCTTGTGTCATATCTTTGCCGAGGATTTCTCTTGTGGTTGATCATTGTGATTGATTCATCGAGTGCATTACTTCTCTACGTCGTTGGTATAAGAATCAAGTCACTTGCTCTTTACTTTCTTGTACTTACCCTAGTGTAGTTTGCTTAGTGTAGCTTTTATCACATAGGAGTAAGTAGCTTAGTGACTTAGTCTTGTTGGTGTGTTAGAGATCATAGCCTTACTTCACTAGAATTGTATAGGTGGCTTGCTTAGTGTAGTTGAGCTAGTGCTAGAATTAGCTTAGCCATCTTTTGTTCTAACGTGATTGTTTAGTGAAGCTTGTAGATTTTTAAATAGGCTATTCACCCCCCTCTAGCCATTTGGACCTTACAACATGGGATAAATTTTTCATTTTGGATTGGGATTCACGTTTGCTTGGTACCTTTGCCAGGTCCTGTTCTACCTCGCCAGGCAAGAAGTTGATTGAGGCCAGCTGTTTGGATTCTATTCCAGTTTTACCACGATTTTCGCGCCAACGAGGTTTGCCTTGCTGCCCTGAGAAAGCCAAAATGGCTCGCTCGGGCTGGCAAGGGCCTCATGGCTCGTGTCACCAAGTGAGGCAAACTGGACAACGTTTCCAAGCAGCCAATAGCGATGCTTGCTGGCCTTAAGGGTGATGGAATGGCGGCCTCATACGTTAGTGATGCCCTTATCCCTTCGCTTACAATAAGAACCACATATGCAAAGCATCCGTCCCGTTCCTTTTTGCATGTTCGTATCTCTCTCTTTCTGTTCCATTCGAAGTGCGTACGAGTATACGGAGTACGAGTAGAAAGTACGAGCGACAGATACCATGGGGCATGAGGTCATGAGGGCCATCGCCGGCGTGCGGAGCGGCGGTGAACGACTGGCCATGGAGCTGACCCGCCCGACACAACGGAAGAGTGGCAGTGCGGAGCAGCTGTGTGCACACGAGGGTCCAGCGGGCAGGCGTGGAGGCCAGCGTCCACGGTGGAGTACGCGGCCCAGGTAGGTCCAGTTACTCGACACTATTTAGCAATGTGTATCCGTGTAGCTGCTTGTAAAATGGCTCCGACTTCGTCCCAGCTCAACTGGAAAAAGTAAAGAATCAATGGAGCTGCGGTTTGGGTGCTTCACGCGGCTTTGCTACAACAGCTGTACACTAATGCTACGGTCGTGGGACCGAAGCCACGCGGAGGCTCACCAAACAGGCCTTTAGTCGGAGCTGAAGAACAAGCTGCTTCAGAGCAGTCCCTGTATAGACAATTAAAAGTTACTGCCACATAGATAAAAAGTAGTTGAAGTTGTCTGAAACTATATTGCAGGCTAGTCACTTTACCTGTTGCTAATATCACCATTTCTCATCCGCTCGCTCACCTGCCTTTGCTCCCTAAAAATCAGGCTCAACTTTCTTCTAAAAGCAGTGGCTTGCACCTTTTGTCAGTTGAAACATTAGCACCCTATGCAAGATGTTCTAAGGCCATGCCCAACTCGATACGGGGGTTGGGTGCTCTATCCTCCATGTTTGCATATAGCATCCATGTATCACTAGACGGTGGTTCCGCAGGCTATCAGAGAAGCCTGCATAGAAGACAGCTGCTTCACCTGACAAGAGACATATGCTACCTTGCAATCGTGCGTTTGGGGAAAAAGTGAGGCTCTATGACAAGGCTTTTCTTGGGCCCATGGTCAGAAACAACCAGAGAAGAGATATGACGGGAGCGGTGGGAGTAGGACCAATGAGCATGTTACCATGCGTTGGGGAGAGCAGTGGTTTCTAACCATATTTTCTACACATATGTTAACTTTTTCATGAGATCAATAATCTTGTATGCCTACATTGGTCTTGATCTACCATGTTGTGGAGCCGCTATTCGAGATAATATGGATGATTTATGTAGAGCTGGAGGCTAGAACCACAAGTCGCGGTGGCACGATGGAGAAGGCTTTAAGAGTCTTGCCAAATGGGCCCTTAAAAGTGCGTCCTACCTTGAATGGAGCTGCGTCATCCAAATTGTCCTCCTTTCACATTTTTGCCTTCAAAAGTAGATTTAGTGCATGAAGAGGTTGATTGGCACTTAAATATAAAACAAAGCATTTGCTGACTGAAGCTCTACCAACCCTTAGCAAGTTAGCAGCCCAATGGCGGCTTCAAACCAGTAGTACACACCCCTGGTCCATGGACCATGTCCACCGGGATTTCCATAGCCGCCTCAGCTCAGCTGCTACCTTCTTCTTGTTGGCAACGCGTACCCCAGAACGCACCCCGGAGTCTATACATAACCCCCCGTCCCATCTCTGATCTCCCCGACCGCAGGCTCGCAATCTCCGCCTCTCCTCCACCCGGCACGCGCACGCAGCCACGCACACAGCGCCCATCACAGATACCATGGCCGCGCACTCGGTCGCTGCCGCGCACGCCACCATCGCCGCGCGCGCGGCGCCGAGCGCCGGGGCGTCGGCCCCGGCCGAGCGCCTCGGCTTCCGCCTCAGCTCGCTCGCCGGCCGCGGCCTGCGCTCCCCTCTCCCGGCCCGCCGTGCGCCGTCCGCGGCCGCCTCCCGCCGCCAGCGCGTCGTACGCGCCGCCGCCGTCGAGACGCTCGAGGGGAAGGCCGCCACGGGCGAGCTGCTTGAGAAGTCGGTCAACACGATCCGGTTCCTGGCCATCGACGCCGTCGAGAAGGCCAACTCCGGACACCCGGGCCTCCCCATGGGCTGCGCGCCCATGGGACACATCCTCTACGACGAGGTCATGCGGTACAACCCCAAGAACCCCTACTGGTTCAACCGCGACCGCTTCGTCCTCTCCGCCGGCCACGGCTGCATGCTCCAGTACGCCCTGCTCCACCTCGCCGGATACGACAGTGTTAAGGTAAGCCAGCTGATTCACTTGCTTTTGCTGTGTTTGTTTTCATCTTCTGTTTGTGTTGTGTGGGATTTGCTCCGGGTTGGTTGGTTGGAGCGGTGAAATCGGGGGTAGGTTCATGTGTAAAGTTTGGATCTTGTTTGGTAAAATAGTGGAAAGGCTGGATCTTGACTGCTATCTTTGGTGGCGGCCTAGGAAAGGCTGTGCCTGCCTTTGTCCAGTTGTCAGGGATGTATTATTATGATAAGGGGAAGCTAAGTTTCCTAGGAAAATTAGTTGGAGACTCAGACGTTACACCATGGACCTGTCATCACTCATGCTTTAATTGAGCAGAACTATTGAGTGTAATTCACCTCAGCAGAGCTGCTATGTGTTTGATAAGCATCCCTTATGTGACTGAATTTCTTTTACTATTGTTGGTACGCTGCTGCTGCAGGAGGAGGATTTGAAGCAGTTCAGGCAATGGGGAAGCAAGACACCGGGCCACCCTGAGAACTTTGAGACTCCAGGAGTTGAAGTTACCACTGGTCTGTTTTCTTCTCTATGGGTCTGACACTTGTTGTGAATTGCCCTGCTGTACTGTATGTAAAACTAAAAGTTTCGGTTTCCAATATGGTTGTTCTGCAGGACCTCTTGGTCAGGGTATCGCCAATGCTGTTGGGTTGGCACTTGCTGAGAAGCACCTGGCTGCCCGCTTCAACAAGCCTGACAGTGAGATCGTCGACCACTACACGTAATACCTCTAATAATCTCAACATGCATACACCTTTAGTTAAATGGCTAGAAGCTTATGTGTAATTCTTTTAATTTTCTTCTTTACTTTTTTTGTTTCTTGAGGATCTGTACCTGTTCCCTTTGGCCTTTTTTTTAAATAAAATTCCAGTAGGGGGTTATACCCATCCTGTTTCATTAAAAAAAAATTTCTGAACGTGCAGTGTCTCGCATTTCGGCTGTGTGGTGCAGCTCTGGTAACAAGTTTCATGTATTCTGTACAGGTATGCTATTTTGGGAGATGGTTGCCAAATGGAGGGTATTGCCAATGAAGCTTGCTCCTTGGCTGGACACTGGGGTCTTGGCAAGCTGATCGCTTTCTACGATGACAACCACATTTCCATTGATGGAGATACAGAGATTGCATTCACAGAGGACGTGAGCACCCGCTTTGAGGCTCTTGGGTGGCACACAATCTGGGTTAAGAATGGGAACAATGGTTATGATGACATCCGTGCAGCCATTAAGGAGGCAAAGGCAGTTACTGACAAGCCCACCTTAATCAAGGTTGGTTTCTTTGGTATTTGCAACCTTTTATGTTTTATTTGCTGTAGATTTTATAACACCGGTCTAATTTGTACTCTATTCAGGTGACTACCACAATCGGTTTTGGATCTCCCAACAAGGCCAACTCATACAGTGTGCATGGAAGTGCATTGGGTGCCAAAGAGGTTGAAGCAACCAGGCAGAACCTTGGATGGCCCTATGAGCCATTCTTTGTACCAGAGGACGTCAAGAGGTTGGTCTACTCTCTGTTCTAGTAATCTAGTTATCTGGATGAGTTAGTGAAATGCATAGCACTCACACGGTTTCTTTGAATGGATCATTGCAGCCACTGGAGCCGCCACACACCCGAAGGTGCTGCACTTGAGGCTGATTGGAATGCTAAGTTTGCAGAGTACGAGAAGAAGTATGCAGATGATGCAGCAACCTTGAAAAGTATCATCACAGGAGAGTTCCCCACTGGCTGGGCTGATGCGCTTCCTGTAAGAATACATATGTACTTGCAATACTGCAGTTGATACTGATACATGGAGGATTAAACTCTAATGGTAGATTCTTGCTTTTTTCTCTCTATATAGAAATACACTCCAGAGAGCCCAGGAGATGCCACCAGGAACCTCTCCCAGCAGTGCTTGAATGCACTTGCTAATGTTGTGCCTGGTCTTATTGGAGGCAGTGCTGATCTTGCGTCCTCCAACATGACTCTGCTTAAGATGTTTGGTGACTTCCAGAAGGATACGCCTGAAGAGCGCAACGTCCGCTTTGGAGTCAGAGAGCACGGAATGGGTGCTATTTGCAATGGCATTGCTCTGCACAGTCCAGGGTTTGTTCCATACTGTGCTACATTCTTTGTCTTCACCGATTACATGAGAGGTGCCATGAGGATCTCGGCTCTGTCTCAAGCCGGAGTTATCTATGTAATGACCCACGACTCTATTGGTCTTGGAGAAGATGGCCCGACCCATCAGCCCATTGAGCACTTGGTGAGTTTCCGCGCAATGCCAAACATATTGATGCTCCGCCCTGCTGATGGCAATGAGACCGCAGGAGCATACAAAGTTGCAGTTCTCAACAGGAAGAGGCCATCTATTCTCGCTCTCTCCAGGCAAAAGCTTCCTCACCTGCCTGGTACCTCAATTGAGGGTGTTGAGAAGGGTGGATATACCATTTCTGACAACTCAACTGGCAACAAGCCTGATCTCATCGTGTTGGGTACCGGCTCTGAACTGGAGATTGCGGAAAAGGCTGCTGATGAGTTGAGGAAGGAGGGGAAGACAGTCCGTGTCGTCTCATTTGTTTCCTGGGAGCTATTCGATGAGCAGTCAGATGAATACAAGGAGAGTGTCCTCCCTTCGGCCGTTACCGCAAGAATCAGCATTGAGGCCGGGTCTACTCTCGGCTGGCAGAAGTATATTGGAGCCCAGGGCAAGGCCATTGGCATCGACAAATTTGGTGCGAGTGCTCCTGCCGGAACGATCTACAAGGAGTATGGCATCACTGTGGAGAGCGTCATCGCGGCGGCCAAGAGCTTTTAAGAGTTAACAACAGTCTTTGAGTTTTTTGTCATCATTGATGCCAAAGGAACACTGTACCCCCAAAGCTTGGAATAAACAACGGAGGGAGCGGAAGGATGCCTGCATTTGGAGCGCGTGAGTGGTATTTTAGGCCTGTAATAAACAATGCCTTTTCCATTTATGTTGGTTTTATTCGGTGACCCTCACACGAACACGATTCATGAAGGTGGGCCTGGTTATTAATTAAATCGGGTGCTGGTTTTTGGTGACATTGCCAATGACCTTACTGTCTTTGCAGCGATGCTTCATTCTTTGCTGGATCGTGGGTTTAAGTTGCACTGTGTCTTAGTTGTTGCAATTTTTGCTCTTTGTTTCTAATGGATTTTATGATACATAGGGTTTATACATTGAACTCAATAATGTGATGTATTTTGTTCCGGTTTCTCTCGAAATGAAACCAAACTTGGTTAGAATTAGAACCATTGCACCAACCTTTGTTCAGTTCAAATGCCTGCCTTGATGTGGTGACTTGCCGCATCAGCTGCTGTTGTGACGTGCAACAGCATCCAAATCTGAATGTAATGCATCTGTCGTGATGAAACAAGTGAACAAAATATCAATGCTGTTGCTTCAGCATGGCTAGCTTTCTCTGTTGTTACCAGGACAGGACTATTCAGCCTAAATGTAAACGCCGACCACCGACCGCTGAATGTAAGGCTGTATTTGTTTGCTGGCCGGCCGTATCCAATTCAGTTCATATACGTATCAGATACACGTATCAGCTTGATACGTATCAAATATCATAGTACAGCTAGGATACGTATCCGCAGCGTATCCGAGTGGTGTCGGATTCATGATACGGACCCTATGATGAATGTTGCTTGGATGTGGGTTCACCTGAGACATGTGAACATCAGGAATTCAGGACAGGACGCACGAAGCTGTCTGGATCTGCTGGCAGTTTTGTGTGGCCTGGACGCTCTTGCATGCTGATGAGTGGACGCGAGTGTGGCTAAGATGAGCTCTCTCCACTCCACTCCACTGCTTGCGCGCCCTGTTTTCGTTTTCTTCTGGCTCTGGAATTGGATGTGAGCTGAAAACGAAATTTGTGAACTGGAAACAAAGATGTGCTATCCTATCCATGTTCTCGCCTCACGAATCATGACGACAGGATTTTGTCAGTGTCTCTGGTCGCTGTCGTTGCCCTTCCTTTTTCTCTTTGGCCGCCCTACCTGCCCCTGGCGTTTGGTGGTGGTGTTGCCCTGACTGAAAAATTGAGTGGCGTTTCGTCTGTTCAGTCGTCCTGAATAATGTGCATGTATAGCTAATCACTCCGATACACTCAGTGTTCTTGTCTCGTTTATGTTTTGTAGGATGATGTACATGCTTAAACTGAATGAATAGGACAAATACGGGAAGTAAGTCGCCAAACAAGAAGAACATGGGAGTCAAAACCGGGGCCTAACTGGAAGAGCTAAACCACGGTCGAATTCGTTTGGCGACTGCTATATATGTTGTTTGTCGAGAACGCGTCCGTTGACACGTGTTTCGTTAAGAAGGAAAAAGATGTCACACTAGTGCAAATTCGCGAGAAGCGAGGACACTAGCTGACTAGCGACGCGAACACAGGACCAAGGATGTCAGTTATGGACTACAGATGTGTAGACCCTTAACAGGCTGAGCAGCGCCCCGAGTTCGCACAGACCAGCCGTGATCCATTCGTTGCCCACAAGCCTCGGAGATCTGGGCCGGCTGTCTCGCCCCTCTCCCCTGAAGACTCTTTGGCCTTCCAAACGGTCCAGGAATGAAACTAGCCGGACCAGGGAGTCGAGCCCTTTGCGTAGGTCATTGGCCAGCCGAACGAAGGAATCAAGCCACACAATGACTGCCCTCGCAGCAACAGAAGCTCTTCCAGGTGGAGTGGCGCTAGGACGCGGCACCATACGGTCCAACAGCGCTCTTGTGTTGTGTGCAAGACGGCGCTGTAGCTGTACTGTGTATGGCTGTCACAGTGAATATGAGGGTAATTCCCGACGCCTTCTAAGCCCACACAATGTCTCATCCAAAACTCAACATGATCGTTGAACGCGTCTCTATCACGTATGCATCCGTATCTGACCTGACTCAATCTGTTCAAAGAATTGGCACAGATCGTCTAAACCTACACGATTTCTTTGATCGGTTGAAAAGCCTGGAATTGTGGATGTGTGGTTTCTGCATCTTTGTTGACTTATATCGGTCCGTGCCGCTCTCCATGCCTTTGAGCATTATATAATGCAGGCCACCTAAAACAGCATGCAGCTCCTGTAAAGAGAAGGAAAGCGGAACAAGGTCGAATAATTACACTGGAGTTAAGACTGGCAGGCTTGCTGCTCACAATAAATCGCATGTGCTTGCTGCTCACAATAAATCGCTTGGCTAACTGGATTTTCTAATAATACATACCGAGATAGAGTACTTTGGGTAGGATTCGTATTTGATGTGTCTTTGATCCAGTCATTTGCTCCGAATACAATTCATCAGCAATATAATGTGGTTTGCTTGCTATTCTCCTTATATGGTACGGTGGCAGATCAATATATGTGCACAGTCATACTGAAACTGAAACTAGCGAAGCTGAAAATAATTTCATATTGAAACTCTCCTATTAATTTTCATACTGAAACTGAAAGAATTGAATGTAATGCCGCTGTCAACCACGTCAAATTAATTCCTTTGGCTCCTTGCCGCATCAGTTGCTGTTGTAACGTGCAGCATCATCTGAATCTGAATGTAATGCCGCTGTCATCACAAGAAACAAGTGCACAAAATACCAATGCTGTTGCTTCAGCATGGCCAGATATCTCTGCTGTCATCAGGACTTGTTCAGCTGAAGCTCCTGTTTGAATGTTGCCTGGCTGTGGGTTGTTCACCTGAGACATGTGAGCATCAGGACACACGAATCTTGCCAATTTTGTATGGCCTGGACGCTCTTGCTGGCTGAGTGGAGGCGAGTGTGCACGGCCGCTACCCTACCCAGTATGGCTAAGATGAGCTCCACTCCACTGCTTGTGACACCCTGTTTTCGTTTTTTTTTTCTGGATCTGGAATAGGACGTGAGCTGAAAACGAAATTTGTGAACTGGAAACAAAGATGGGCTGTCCATATCGTCGCCTTTTTTAAGGTGTTTGGAGCCTCACGAATCATGACGACAGGATTATGTGAGTGTCTCTGGTAGCTGTCGTTGCCCTTCCTTTTTCTCTTTGGCTGCCCTGCCCCTGCGTTTGGTGCTGTGGCTGGTGGCTGGTGCCGAGGGTGATGTGATGTTTCTTTCTTTCTTGTTTTTTTCCTGAAAAAACTGAGTGGTGTTTGGTACGGTGTGGCTCGTTTGTTCAGTCATCCTAAATGTGCATAGCCAAAGCCAGTGCCAAATCACTTCGATGTTCTCATTCTTGTCGGGTCGTTTATGCTTTCTGGGATGTACATGCTTAAATTGGATACGAGAAATAAGGGAAGTAACAAGTAAAGTCACCAAACAAGAAAGAATACAGAACGTGGGAGTCAAAACCGGGGCTAATTGGCCAATTGGGAGAGCTTGACGACGTCGGATTCGTCTGGCTTGCTATGCTTTTGCCGAAGTCACCTAGCCTTAGCGTGGACAGAAGCAACCGCGGATCCTCAGCAGCAGGACGACGGAGCTGTCAAGTGCAAGAACGCGCTGTAGCCATACCCTATCGCTGCCATAGAGAATGAGTATAATTCCTGATGCCTTCTAAACCTACACAATGTCTCATCCAAAAACTCAACATGAAAGTGTCATCACATATATGAGATAAGAATCCGTATCTCAATTTGTTCAAAATCGGCACAGATCGTCTAAACCTACACAATTTCTCGGTTTCAATCTTGGATGGAAGTGGAAGCTGATTCTTATTGTGGCATTGTGGATGTGTGGCCATTCCATCTCTGCATCTTGTTACCCTTATATCGGCCTCTGCCTGAGCTTTAATGCAGCTCACCTAAATGAACATTTAGCTCCCGTAAAGAAAAGGAAAATGGAAGAAGGTCGAAAATTACTTATACAGTGGCACATACCAAGTGTTTCATACGTGCTTGCTGCTCACAAATGACAATAAATCGCTCGGCTGACTGAATTTTGTACGAGTACATATGGGGATAAAGTACTTTGGGTTGGATTCATATTTGATGTGTCTCATCTCAATCCCACTTATTTGCACCAAATACTATTCAACAATGGAACTGCTGGCGTCCAGACCTCCGATCGGATACCTATCTGTCGGACGGTACGTGGCCCGTGCTGATTCGTTTCCCACGAGCGCCAGCAGTCTGCGCCTGTGCCAGCACACCCCCGCTCACGTCTGCGTTTCGCACACCCACGCGGGGCCCGCGCCGCGCCCCCTCCCGCTTCCCACGCACATCTCACGTGCAATACTCCGATCTACTTTTGAAACATCAAGATGCAATGCAACGCTTGCAACATACGTCTGAAGGTAGATAAAATACTTGAAACATACGTCTGAAGCACTTGCAAAAACACTAAAAAACACTTGAAAACCATTGCAAACATGTGTAACATCTGAACAAAACACTTGCAACATGTGTGCTAAATATATGTAACATCTAGATAAACACGCTTGCAACATACATTTGAAAAACAGATGAAACATTGGGGGTAGACACTTGCAACGTATGTGTACAACCATTTGCAACATTCCAATCTACTTTTGCAATATCTGTATAAAACACTTGCAACGTACCTCTTAAACATCTGAAACATTTGAAATGTACGCTTGCAACATGTATCGTATCCCGGTGTCGCCTCCATCGCCATCTGCATCGAGACGCCATAGCCTTAGCAGTGAAGGCCGGAGGGCTTCCGCACCAAGGCTCGACGCTTCTCCTTGCGCTTGTCGGCGTCATCAGGTGCAAGCACGTGCGCGATGGCCTCGGGTGGCCAGCTCGCGACCAAGGAAGCGGTCCCTACACGTGGGCGCGGCGGTGCCCGCGCTGTCAGGCGAGGCGGGCGGCGAAGCAGGAGTAGCAGCGAAGGGAGGTCTGGTGAAGAGGAAGATGGCGCCAGGCGAGCGCGTCGCAGTGGTTGTCGTGGACCATGCCGTGATCCGCGACGGCGCGGGCGAGTTGAGGTCACATCTGGGTGAGTGCATTTTTTTACAAACTTCTGGAGTAGATTTATTGAGGGCAAGACAGAATGGGCCATTCGGGCCATCGCGGCCCACGACAACGGGAGTGTCCAGATTCCCGAATGCACTAAGCAGAGCATTTCTGATTCAACAACGTGTGGTTTGGTGGCTGCTCTAAGAATTTTATATTGAGATTTGCTATGGTACTCCAATTAACTTTTAGAAGATAAATATTTTAGAGAAATCAAACCCCTTGTTTTTTAGAATACTGTAGATAGGTAATTTCAATGTTTCAAATAATATGGAAAAGAACAAAATCCTTTTTTTTAAAACAAACAAAATCCCTTAATATCTCAAGCTAGTGGTGGTGGAAAGCTGAAAATGGGGCTGGAATTTGGCAAGACATTATTAGGAAAAAATACTTAAAGAAGGGCCCAATTGCTTTACTAACCAAAAGTCCTAAAAACTCTCCGGTCTGGAATGACCTCTTGAAGGTGAAACAAGTATATTTAAAAGGTAGAGTCATGATTGTGGGTAATGGCAAATCCACCAGCTTCTGGCATGATAGATGGTGTGGTCTTGTCTCCTTAGCAGACAAGTTCCCAGGACTGTATGGGATTAGTAAGGAGCAACACTGTTCTGTTGAGTACATGAAACTGAAAAATTGACGTCTTGCTTTCAGGAGGTGGTTGCATGAGGACCTTCAATGCCAACTTAGAAGGTTATATGACATTGTATATCGGTATGGTATTAATTCTGAAGATGATAGATCCAGTTGGGAATGGGAGAAATCTGGTTCATTTTCTGTGAAATCAACCTATAAACATTTGTGTAATCATGATTTTGGCCCTAGTTTTAAGAAAATTTGGAAAACCAAAATCCCGCTGAAAATCAAGATTTTCATGTGGCTAGTTTCACAGAACATTATCCTTACTAAAGATAATCTAGTAAAACGTAAATGGAAAGGATCTACTACCTGTGCTTTCTGTAGTGAGAATGAAGATAGTCAGCACTTGTTTTTTGATTGCCCAACAACTAAGTATATCTGGAGTCTAATTGCTTACTCTCTGGGAGCGGTCTGTAGACCTTAAGTCTATTCTGGTTATAGATTCAGAAATCTCTCCCTCAGGCCCCCAATTTGCATGCAGTTGGATTGGCTGCGGTGTGCTGGGTCATTTGGCGAACTAGAAATGCGGTCTGCTTTGAGGGGAAAAGGGTGAAATCTCCTACCGAGATTATTTGTTTGATATGTTCTGACATACCGGGCAGGTTTGCTCAAGGAAGAACTAAAGGAGCAGATGATCCAGGGAGCTGAGGTAATGAAGACGGCGGCCCTCTTCTTTCATTCTCAAGATATGAAGACGTGCTCGCAGAAGGAGCGTCAGCTAGTGCCTTTCGTTGGTTAAAGATAGCGTTCTGCTGTCTTTTTTGCTTTGGGGGCATGTTGCCTTGTAAGGGATCGCTCTTGGTTGCGTCGGACAGGCTAGGTAGTCGTTATTTTCAGTGCGTTTGGAGTGTTAGCGCGTTCATGCATATGGTCCCTGCGTGATCATGTGTGTGAATGTTTCATGTTCTTGCTTGCGCTGGTACATGGTTTTGAATTGTTGAACTTTGTAATTTCGTTGTCTTGGTAATGAAATTCGGTTTTACCGTTGTGGAAAATCTCAAGCCAGTGGACCCTACTTTAGTTTGCGCAACATTATGTGATAGAAAAGTTATAGGAAAAAGTTTACTTTTTCTCCCTTAACTTTTGCGAAAGTCCGGTTTACCTCTCTGAACTCGAAAACCAGGCACAGGCACTCCCTCATCTATCAAATCTGGGCATGTGACCCCCAAAGGTGGTTTTCACTCTGTTTTTGCATTGCTAGCGCCACATCGAATTGTGCCCACGCTGAGTCGGCCCAAAGATAATATTGAAGAAGAGCTGGCCCGTGAATCTCATCCCCCACCTCGCGCCGGCATTGACACATCTCAGCAGCGCCCTTCCTCGGCTCCGCTGGCTTGCCGCGGCGCCGTCTTCCCGCACCACCGTCTTGCGCGCTGCCGTCCTCTACGCTAGTCTGCCCATTAACAGCCTGTAGTAGTTGTGAAGTTGGCCCATGTGGCCCAAGTGGCTTATGTGTGGTTGTGGTTGGTGGATTTAGTACCACCTTGGAAGTTTAGGAGGGTGAGGGCCAGTTTATAAGCCTTGTCGTTCCAAACGTAGCACTTCCTGGTTAACCCTTTTACACGAAGCGAGGACGATAGAGTAAGAGAGGTGCTACGTGTATGCAGGCCCGTTCCACTTACGGAGCTGGGCCATATAAACAGTTTTGGACGCGGGGTATTATATTTAATGTCTGTGAGATTAGTTATTATTATTGTAATCCAAAATTCCCCATCACATATTTTGGTGAGTTTGTAATTCAATATTTAAATGTACTACCCCAATACCTATTATGCTAGGGCTCGTAAATTCTTTAATAATATAATATCTAAATTTGTCCTAAGGCAATTTAACTTAATTTGTCTAAATTTGTAAGAACAATATTAACATGTACCACGTCAAAGTGGTAAATTCTAAACTACATTTCATACATATCTTTTTTTGAATTCACATTTCATACATATCTAGTAATAATGCTAATTTTGATGTCATAAATATTATATAAATATTATTGTTCTTTTACATAAACTCGGTCAAACTTAGGACGGTTTGATTTAGGACAATTTAAAACCTATGTGTATTTTAGGACAAAGAGAGTGTACAATATTATATTTAGATACATGTTTTTTTTCTGAAGTTATAACGCATATCAAATTTGTCATTGTTCATGCCAAAAAGCTTTATGCAAGAAGTTACTTGTTTGTCTTTAATCACATTGAGATTACAAAATATATACTACCTCCATCTTGAGTATAATTCTAGCGTAGTACCAAATCAAACCATCTGAGTTATAATTCTAGAACCAAGTCAAACCATTTGAGTTTGATCAATTTCATATAAAAAGTATTTATTTATGATTACCAAATAAGTATAATTAGATTCGTCATGAAATATATTTTATAGCATACAAAATTGATGTCATAAATATTGATATCATTTTTTTAAAAAAATATGTCAACCTCAGTTTGACTAATGATATATAGAACTAGAAATTGCATTCTTAGTTTCATTCTTTCTCGGATGAGAGTAGTAATTCATACATATATTAAGTTTGAAAAAGTTTACACACTCACACATATCTCAAGCTAAAAAAGAACCATTACGTCATACGTAGAGTTTGACCTGCGTAAGACAGCTTCAAATGCACTAACCATGCACCTTAGTCAGTTTGCCTTCACAGGTCCAACTAATTACAGTTCTCATGAGGGAGGTGCGGGTCTGAATGTGTAGGTCATAAGTTGAGTCATTCTCAATCATTTCGGGCCACACACATCCAGGTCTCTCTAGTGGCCATGACAGAGAGGTCGAGATGCTAATGAAAACAATGAAATAACGTAAATTCCCGATGTCTTCTACGCCTACACAATGTCAGTCCCAAACTCAACATAAGTGTGTTCTCTATCACGCAAGTATCCAAATCTATACCCGTCAAAGGCTTGGAAGGAACCTGATGCTCATATGGTGGCATCGTGGATGTGGTCTTTTCTTTCTGCATCGCATCGCCTTATATCGGCCTTTGCATGTCTTCGGGCATTAATGCAGCGCATCTGAAATTCTGAATAATCATAAGGTTCTGTAAAGTGAAGGAAAATAAAAGAAGCATGGAAATTACACTGGTGTTAAAACCTAGTACTATCAAATGGCTGATGGCAATTGACAAGCAGTAGTGGTTCGCACATGCTGGCTGCCTGGCTGCTCAATATAAATAGTTCAACTGGTAATCGAAAATTCCCAAGAGCACACATGGGCCATGGAGGCATCTAGTTAGTAATATTAATATAGGGTCCACCCTAAACATATATATCTACCATAAAGTGTTTTCCCTACAGCAATTTGCCTAAAAATCTCAACACTCCATGTTTTAAGATATAGATATAATATTTAGATAGGGGCCGGGAGGGAGAGGTAGAATAAAGTGATTTAAGATGCCACTAAATTTAGGAGGTTGGATAGGTACACTTTAAGTAGGTCATATTTGGAGAGGCAACTGGACTATTCACCAATATGCAGAAATCAGTATGCTATCCAATCTGGTGCGATGACAACACCATGTAGTCTGTTCGGGTGGCCTTTGCTGGACAGATAGGGCAATTCCCATGCAGATATTTAGGACTACCATTATGCCTCCATCGGACAAGGAGGGCGGACGAGCAGATTCTTATTGACAAAATTGCAGCCAAATTACCGGGATGGAAGAGAAGACTGCTCAACAAAGCTAGAAGGTTGACCTTGGTCAGTTCAATACTATCCGTGATACCCACCTATTATATCTTTGTACTCCCGCTGTCCAAATGGGCGATCAAGCGAGTTGATCGAATACGAAGGAATTTCCTATGGAAAGGAGATGATAGTGCAAGAGGTGGCAATTGTCAAGTAAATTGGAGGAGGGTATGCCGACCGAAAAAATTGGGCGGGTTTGAAATACATGATCGATGGATGTGGTACAGGTGGACCAATGATAGCAAACCATGGATAGAGCTAAATATTGAATCGACCAAAATCGAATAGGACGTTCCAAGCATGCACACATGTCACAGTTGGCAATGGACTGAAAACCAGCTTTTGGCATGATCGTTGGCTGAATGGATCAACACCTAAAGACATCGCACCCCTATGCTACCCTCTAGCGTGGCGCAAGAATCAAAGAGTCCAAGCTGCTATGAACCGGAAAAGTTGGATGCACGGGCTTCGACGGATGACAAATGGTGCACAGATTAGACAATTTGTTGAGTTGTGGCATCAATAAGAGGAATTCAGCTCAACTCACAGCTAGATCAAATACAATGGCGCTTTGTAGCAGATGGTCAATACTCATCAAGGTCAGCATATAGGATGCAGTTCAAGGTGTCCATACAGGACTACTCATGGGACAAAGTTTGAAAAATAAAGGTCGAAAATAATTGCAAGTTCTTCCTCTGATTACTACTGCAAAGGAAGCTCCTAACAACGGATCGGATAATTAAGCGGGGAGGACGAGCGAATCCGGTCTGCCAATTATGCAGGACAAGGAATGAATCGATGACGCACATGGTGGCGAATTGCTATTACTCCAAGAGAGTATGGCAACTAATAGAGCAGCAAACAGATTAGCAGAACACTCATCCACAACAACCCGTCAGCAACTTGAAACCATGGTGGTCTGATCTCGTAGGTACGGTATCACTCGATCCGGAATACAGAAATCAAATTATCACCTACACGACATGGAACATTTGAAAAGAACGGTGTCGCCGAGTTTACGATAATAAGGCGATGACGGAAACACAGCTGACGGCCTTGATACGGCAGGAAGTGGCGGCGTTCAGGCAAGCCACGGAGACGCTGGACATCTAGCAGCTAGGAAGACGTTTATAGTTCTGTACAGCTCCTTTTTATTTCCTTTTCATTTTTTTTGTCTTGGTTGTTCTTCCAAACGCTAAGACAAGTATGAGTGTGTTTAGTTCCTCATTTCACCCAAAAAATTTTAGGTTTTGGCCTATTATTTTGCAGAATGGAACTAAACACCATGTAACATTTTTGGCAAAAAAGTATTTATTCTCCATTTTGGATTTTGGTCTCAAGAGGCAAAAAAAAAGCCAAAAAAACCCTCACCCATCTCATGAAAAATTTGGCATTTTGGATGGAACTAAACACACCCATAAAAATTTTGGCATTTTGCATTTCATCATTCCAAAGTAGTTGACATTTTGCATTTTGCATTTCATGGGGAACTAAACACAGCCTATGTAAACATTTCTTTCCAACTCTGTAATGAAAAGGCAGAGCACCTGCTGTTCCCCCCTCAAAAAAAATTGGTCATAGGTGGGTGAACTGAGAAAAAAATAGTTTGATTTTACTTGCCGGTGAACTGAGTGTGATTTCACTTACTAGTGGCTGATTTTCTTGTTCATGCTGCCTGTACATACATAAGTCAGTGCCCCTAAATTGTCGGATATTTTTTTTTTGTATGTCATTCATGTTTGATGGAATACACACACATTCTTAACTTCAATAAGAGAGTTACTAAACAAGAAAGAATATAGAATAAAAGAGTGAAAACCACAGCAATCGACATCTGCTCAACATCGACCAGTTGCTTCTGACTCTTATATGCGCACGACGTTCGTTCTGCACACATCTGCTTCAAATCCACCAATCACCAAGCAATAGCAGATACACAACAGCCATTCTCCACTCTGATGTTCCGATCCATCTCATGTCATTTACTCCTATGTTTGGTTACATATACATGCTTAAATTGGAATAAGAGAAAGGAATAAACGACAGATGACTGAAAACGCAGGCAATCAAATTATTGCAGTTCTCCAGTGGCCTAGAAGAGACAGCTTCAAACCCACCGATGTAGTCAGTTTGCCCTCACGGGTCCAAACTATTGCAGTTCTCCAGTGGCCTTGAGAAATAGGTAGAGACGCTAATAAAACCAAATTAGATAAGGTCAATTCCCGATACCTTCTAAGCCTACCCAATATTTCACCCAAATTCAACGTATGTTCATCTCTATCACCTAAGTATCCATATCTACACATGTGAAAGGTTAGAAGGAACCTGATGCTTATATGGTGGCATCGTCGACGTGGTGGCCTTTTGTTTACGCATCCTGTAGCCTTATATCGGCCTATGCATGTAATTGGGCATTAATGCAGCGCATATGAAATTCTGCATAAGCATAAGATCCTGTAAAGCGGAGGAAAACAAAAGCAGCATTGAAATTACACTGGTGTTAAAACCTAGTCCTATCAAGTGCCTGATGCCAATTAACAAGATATAGTGCTTCGCATGTGTTGGCTGCCTAGCTGCTCAATATAAATAGTTCAATTGGTAGATCCGTTAGGGAATTGTTCTAGATCCGTTAGGGATGAGAAGGGAGAGGATAGTCAACCATTTTAGATCCATGAGGAACCGTCAAGAGGGACCCGCACGCTGCCTATATTTTTTTTAGAATTACACAGCACAACGTAGAAGTCCACGACACGCATGCACACTCACCTCTATGAACACACGTACGCAAGCCCTATCCCTATAAGCACCTCTGACAGATCTTGAGATTCACGAAGTTACCATATGCGTTTCACTATCGACGAAGACGTCACCTACCACTGAAAGCATAGTGCCGTTAAATCCTGGAATAAATCCAGAAAAATACGAACATCTGTGCCAAGTTGAGGACTTAAACTCGGCTGGGCAGGTTCCATGACAAGAAACCCAAATATGACCGTCTCTTTCTTCGTTTCTCCTATGAGGACACATCTGCATCCGACGCCTTGCCTTCGCTCTCCGCTTCCATCCCGCTCAGTGGCCAGGCCTCGCCCCCACACCATGGCAGCAGCTCAGCCCCACGATCCATGGTCGCTGTCCCCCGCTGACATCCTTGGCCTTGGCCTTTGCCATGGCAGCTCCTGCTCTCAACTACCATGTCTCTGATCCAGCACACAGCTAACACTCCCGGCCTTGGCCCCACCCACCATGGCCATCCCCTCTTGCCATGACCTGCCGCAACTTGAAGGAGAGGAACAACAAATGGACTACTCACGACATTAAAGAAGGACTGGGCAGTCCGCTCAAAATTTGGAGGCGACATGGACCATAATCTAGAGAGAATATTCTCCTCTGGGGACATCCCTATCCTTATGTCCCTAAACCAAACAGCAAGACGAAATAGAATATCCTATCTCATCCTTGTCTTATCTCCAAACCAAACGCTATCTTAGCATCTACACGACATCCATGTTGAATTTTTACAATCCATATCCATGTCACTGTCGGTCACACATCATAGCTAATACAAAACAAATTTCAGTAGGACCCACATGTCATCACCTAATTAAGATAATCTCTCTCATGTCTTAGTAGTCACAGGAGAGTTGGGCGTATGGTCATTCTCAGTTGATTTCTGGCAGCACAAATAGTTCAAGACAACCGAAACAACCCAAGCGAACTAGGTTAATTCCTAGCGACTACTACGCCTACACAATGTCTCATCGGAATTCAATGCATAGTGTGATCTCTGTCACAAAAGTACCCCATATCTCAGTCTCTATGAGCAATTGGCACCGATTGTTTAGACCTAAAAAAAGGCAACCAATTGGAGCTTGAAAGCATGGTGTTCCCTAGGGTGGGTGACTGAGCTTGATTTCGTTTACTAGTTAATTTTTTAGTTCATTTTGCTTCTGCATAGGTAAGCTATTGAATGAAATCACTGCTCTAATATTCCTTTCCATGTCATTTATGTTTGGTGGGATATACAAGCATAAATCGAATAAAAGAAAGAGTCATGGAGAGGATGAGTGGAAACCTTGGGAACCAAATTGCTTTTTTTATCTTGAAGTGCCTTTGATCTGCATAAGACGAGCTTCAAATCCACCAATCACCCTAGTCGGTTTGTTCTCACGGGTTCAAGCAATTGTAGTTCTCAGTATGCAGACGTGGGTTGGGCATATAGGTAATATGTAGAGTCATTCTCAGTTATTTCCGGCTGTACAGATCAAGACTCTCTAGCAACCTTGAGAATTAGGTCGATATGCTAATGAAACCAATTCAGATAATGCCAATTCCTGATGCCTTCTATGCCTACACAATGTCTCATCCAAACTCAACATAAGTGTGTTCTCTATTCCTGTGAAAGGCTTGTAAGGAAGCTGATGCTTATATGGTGGCATCGTGGCTGTCTTGGCCTAAGCATGTCTTCGGGCATATATTAATGCAGCTCATCTGAATTAAAAGCATGGAAATTACACTGAAGTATCATGCTATTCCCTGCTCCGTGGCTTTAGGAATTCGGTTGGGAGGTTTGCTGGATTGGGTTAGAGTACAGGCCCATCATATGTTAGATCAGCCCAACAACCTGCCATCTGTTGCTTTTATTTCAACTGTGTACCATTATCTAAAAAAAATATGTTGCTTTTATTTATGTGTTCTTAGTTTTTTAGCCACTTATATACTCCATATACAACATTAAATATCTACGAAAACATTAAAATAAAATTTGGAACGGTACGCCGGAATGCAGTGGGACCAGAACATCTCATTCCAAATGCTAAACCAGAATCACTATCGGAATGGAACTGACAATCTTTGCTTGCTATTCTGCTATAAGAATATTACAGAATATGAAGATTTGCTACGGTACTCCAATTAATTCTTAGAAGATAAGATTTCAAAGAAATCAAAGCCCTTGTTTTTTAGAATACTGTAGATAGATAACTTTAATGTTTTAAATAATAAGGAAAACAACAAAATCCCTTGAGATCTCAAGCCAGTGGACCCTGCTTTAGTTTCCTTGTTTGGTCTGCGCATCATATGTGCTAGGAAAAAAAACTCCAGAAACTGAGAGACTTTAATGTCTGTGAGATTAGTTGGTTACCTTGATGGCCTCTTCTTCATGCATGTGCTTGAAAAAAGTATTCCAGAAAAATTATTAATATAATACAAAATTCCCCATCACATTATGATGCAGCAAATAGAATCTCGGGGAGTTTTTAATTCAGTATTTTATTGTACTAGCCTATTACCTATTATGATAGGGCCCGTGCATTCTTTTAATAATATCTAAATTTGTCCTAAGTCAATTTAACTTAAATTTAACTAAATTTATAAAGAACAATATTAACATGTACCACATGAAAGCCAGTGCCAAAGCACTCCGATGTTCTTATTCTTCTGGTGTCGTTTATGTTTTCTAGGATGTACATGCTTAAACTGAACAGGAGAAATAAGGGAAGTATGCCACCAAACAAGAAAGAATAAAGAACAGGGGAGTCAAAACCAAAAGGGATAATTGGGAGAGCTTAACCACATCGGATTTGTTCGGCGAAGTCACCTGGTGGCGCGCGTCCAGCAGGCCAAGTTTGACTATGCCGGTGCGTCTCGTCGTCTTCGCCGCGCCATCTCTCGTTCTTATCTTTTATCTGACCCCTATTATCTTCCTTCAGCCGGTGAGGACTCTCTCTACGAAATCGCTGAAGCATGTGGTGCAAGCAAGGAGGACCTGGAGTCCATCTCCGGTGCGGCGGGGGCGCCGGCCGGTGAAGTATGAAGCACGCCATCACCTGTACTTGGGCGGCGTGGGCTGGCAGCTCTGTCAAGCAGTCCGTCGCCATTGAGATGTTCGTGGACCGCCTACCTGTGAGGGTCCTTCCCTCAGACAGTTCCTGTCCTAGGCAAAGTATCGTGTATCCGAGTCCTTTTGTTTTCAGTCGTCTGTGTGTCGTTTGTTTAGATCCTGCTACAGCGTCTTGTGATGTTCCCGGCATGAGATCCGGAAGCCCAGGCACGATCCTGAGGAATAATGTAAAGGTCCAGGGAGTGGCCCGAGCCCACAACCTGAAGAAGACGTTGTACCAGTTCCCTTATGAATAGAAAGTTTGCTGTTTGCAGTTGGAATGTGAGAGGCTTGGGTGATCAAGGAAAATGTGGTGATGTTCTTATGGAGCTGCTCTCTTCTCATCATGATATCGTCCTCTTGCAAGAAACCAAACTGTCTCAAATTCCACAGCACAAGCTTGCCTCTTTCCTCCCTCGACGGCTTAACTGCTTCTGCGCCAACCCCTCCAATGGCGCCTCTGGCGGCATCCTTACTGCTTGGTCCGATTCCACCTTCTCCTTACTAAGTTCTTGCTCTACCGCCCATACCTTGTCTGTCCATCTCTCGTCTACCATCTCCAACTTCTCCTTCTTCCTCACCAACATCTATGCTCCCTCCAGCCCTGATCTCAGGCCCCAGTTCCTTGCCGAGTTTCAATCTGTCACTCCCCCTGCTGAAACCCCTTGGATGCTCTGTGGTGATTTTAATATGATTCGTTACGCCCATGAAAAGAACAATGATAATTTTCATCTTGCTGAGGCGGAATCCTTCAACGAATTCATTGACGATTTGTGCCTTATTGAGCTCCCCTTGATCGACAGAAGCTTCACATGGTCTAATAGGAGGGTCATTCCTACCCTGGAAAGACTCGACCGTGTGTTTATTAATATGAATTGGGATGAAATCCTTCCCAATACTGTTCTCTCCTCTCCTACTAGATCTACCTCGGACCATGTCCCTCTAAAAATCGAGGTCTCCATGACCATTCCTCATGCAAGTATTTTCCGTTTCGAAAATTATTGGATTCATTGCCCCGGCTTTGCTCAAACTGTCTCTGCTGCCTGGGCGTGCCGGACCGGGAACAGTACTGCGGTGCTTGCTGCCAATTTGAAGCAAACCAGGTCTGCTCTCAAAACTTGGAGAAAGAACTTCTCTCATATCTCACAGCAAGAGCGTGACTGCAGGATCACTATCAATCTCGTCGACTTTGTCGAAGAACACCGTGCCCTCAGCACTGCCGAGCTGAACCTCCGCGCTGTCATCGTGAAGCTGCTGCAATCTACGACGAAGGCCATGCTAGCCATCTGGAAACAGAGAAGCAAAGTCAGGGCCGCGATTGAAGGAGATGAGAACACACATTACTTTCACGCCATCGCCACCCAGCGGAGATGCCGCAACCAGATTCAGGTGATTGAGCATGATGGGATGGACTTCTACGGTCATGAGCAGAAGGCCAGTATACTGCACACGTTCTACCCTGGCTTGATGGGCTGCGTCAGAAACACCAGCTGGGCCCTTAGCCTGGACGATCTTTATCCTGAGGGCCCTCTACAACTTCAACAGCTCGGCGCCCCCTTCGAGTTAGCAGAGATCAAGCTTGCTATCCACCGCATGCATAACAATGCTAGCCCCGGCCCCGACGGCTTCGGCCCTTCTTTTTTTAAGGCCACCTGGTCTACGACCTCCCCCTTCATTTTCGACCTCTTTCGTGAATTCTATTCTTGCAATGCTGACCTTGAACGCATTAACCGTTCCTACCTTGTCCTCCTGCCAAAAAAGAATGACGCCCGTAAGGCGTGTGATTTCAGACCAATCGCCCTTCAGAACACCACCATCAAAAGCCTGTCCAAAGTCCTCACCAACAGATTGCAGCCCCTCATCCCTCAGCTTGTCAGTGATGATCAAGCCGGCTTCGTCCTTGGGCGTTGTATCTCCGAGAGCTTTGCTTACGCTGTTGATCTCCTCCACTGCTGCTATCGTAGACACTCTCCAACGCTTATCCTTAAGCTCGATTTCTACAAGGCATTTGATTGCGTGAACTGGGAGAGTCTTTTTCGTATCCTGTGCCATAGAGGCTTCTCGAACAACTGGTGCTCTTGGGTCCGCTCTCTTTTGGACTCTGGTAAAACTGCTGTCCTTCTCAACGGTGCCCCTGGGAAATGGATCACCTGTCGTAATGGGCTTAGGCAAGGCGACCCACTGTCCCCCTACCTCTTCATCATCGTTGCCGACGTCCTTCACCGCCTCCTCCACCATCCATCCTTGTCCTCTTCCCTCATGCATCCCCTCATCCCTAACGCCCCCTGCCCTGTCTTACAATACGCAGACGACACTCTCATCTTCCTCCAGTGCTCACCTGATGCTGTCCTTCAAGCAAAGCATGTCCTGGGAATTTTTGAAGAGGCCACGAGCCTGTCTATTAACTATCATAAAACCACTTTTTTGCCAGTGGCCGTCCCTGACATTGTTTCTCAAATCTTTGCTGCTAGCTTTGGCACCACTGTTTCATCATTTCACCAAACCTATCTTGGGCTTCCTCTCTCTCCTAACAAGATTAGTGTGGCAGACTGCCTGCCCCTGATCACTTCGGTTGACAAGCACTTATCTGGATGGAGTGCCTCCCTGCTCAATAGAGCTGGCAGGCTTGTCCTCTCCACTGCCGTCCTCACCTCCATCCCCCTTCACTACATGTCTGCTATGGCCATTCCTAAAACTGTTATTCAAGCCATTGATCGTAGGAGACGGGCTTTCTTCTGGACCGGGGAGGATAAATGCCATGGGTCGAAGTGTCTTGTTGCTTGGGACACTCTTCAGCTGAACAAAACTCAGGGTGGGCTGGGTGTGAAAGATCTTGAGTTACAGAACCGTTGCTTGCTCATGAAGTTTATTGACAAATTGTTCTCAAGTACGGACGCTCCCTGGAAAAGTTGGGTTCTGCATGATGCGAGTGCTCATGATTCAGGTGGGTCTGGGGGAATAGCTTCATCTGGAGAATTGTCAACGACGAGCTATCTACGTACCGATCTCTCACCATGGTCAAACTGCACAATGGTGCCTCCACCTCCTTCTGGTACGACCACTGGCTGCCAGAGGGACCCCTCTTTACTTCCCACACTGCTCTTTTCTCCCACACGATGAGGCCTAATATATCGGTGCAGAGAGTTTTTCAAACGAATTTTGATTTGTGCCTACGGCCCAGGCTCACTAACGCTGCTAGTGCCCAGCTAGCTACCCTCCTATCTTGTTTACAGGTGCTGCAGTTGGATGACCTCCCCGACCAGCGGCTGATGAAGCTGACAGGTAAAAAGTATACTGCGAAAGATGCCTACAATGCCTTGAACAACGGCCAGGGGGAAATTGATGTGCACGGGCAGCGCATCTGGGGGGTCGCGCATCCCCAACAAGGTGAAAATCTTTGCCTGGCTCTATTTCAAAGACCGACTCAGCACGCGGACCAATCTATATGCCAAGCACATCCTAGACACTGAGAGATGCGAGCGCTGCTCCATGGGCGATGAAGACAGACACCACGTTTTCTTCGGCTGCTGTAAGAGCGCTGCTGTATGGTCCAGACTTGGCCTCGCGCACGTCGCCAATCTGGACGACGTCGACGTCTGGAACGCCGAGGTGCCAGCGACCATGGACGCGAGGCTGTGGCCGTTCATCCTCCAAACAATTCTCTGGCGACTCTGGGATGCCAGGAACGGTGAAATCTTCAGACAGGAAAACCCGTCACCCCGCTCCATCATCACCAAAATATGCGATGACCTTGTAATTTGGCGTAGACGTCTTAGAAATGATCTGGATGTATCTAAACTAAACACATGGTGCGACTACTTCCTTTCATGTAACACTTTTGTTTAGCTTTGCTTTGCGCGAAGCTGTGGAATAAAAAGTTTAGGTGGGGAAACTCTCCCCCCGTTTGATTTCAAAAAAAAAGTCACCTGGCCTTAGCGGGGACAGAAGCAACCACGGATCCTCAGCAGCTGGACGCCGCTTGGGTCTGCAGGACGGCGCTGTAGCCATACTGTATCACTGCCATAGAGTATGAAGGTAATTCCCGACTCCTTCTAAACCTACACAATGTCTTGTCCAAACTCAACATGAGTGTGTCTCTGTCGCATATGTATCTGTATCTCAATCCGTTCAAAACAATTGGCACTGATCATCTAAACCTACACGATTTCTCGATCGATTGAAAAGCCTCAGTGGAAGGGGAAGCTGATGCTTATGGAGGTGGCATTGTGGATGTGTGGTTTCTGCATCTCATTGCCTTATATCGGGCCGTATCGCTCTCCATGTCCTTGACCTTGAGCATTAATGCAGCTCACCTAAATCAGCATCTGATATGTATCATTCCCCCTGTTCGGCTGAGCTTATCAGTACGGCTTATCAGCTGTGGAATAGTGTTTTTCTCTCACAGCAATCCAAAAAACAGCCAGCCGAACATGGCCATTATCATTATGTAATACCGTAGACTCTCTCCGTTTGACTCCTCTGCTGTCCATTCCTTCCTTTTGTGTTCATAGATTTTTTTTTCCTTCCGTGACTTACGCGATCCTGTGGGCAACCTCTACTCCGTCTCGATTTCCATCAAAACAGTACGTACGTGCTTTCCCCTTCACGGAAAAAGACTCCAAGCCATGCACGTATGGCCCACAATACACCAACCAGAAAGAGAAAACCAATCCGTTGACATGCATGCATGCACCCAAATTTTCATGCAACAACACGGCATGCCTTTCTGAGTCCTTCCGCCTCACGCATGTAACTTGGCATGTGCTTCCAATTGCTTGCCATCGCTACATGCCGGGACTCCGTCTTTTCCAACCAGATCCAAAAACAGCACGCTAGCCCGTACTTCCTGACCAAGTGACCAGTGACCACCAAGAAAACCTGAGGATGCCGAAAAACCAGGACACACGAAGACGAAGCTGTCTCTCTTGGTCAATTTTGTGTGGCCTGGATGCTGTTGCTCAGCAGAGTGGAGGCGAGTGTGCACGGCCGCTACCCTACCCAGTATGGCTAAGATGAGCTCCGTCCACTCCACTACACTCCACTGCTTGCGCGCCGTGTTTTCGTTTTTCTTTTTTCTGGTTCTGGAATAGGATGTGAGCTGAAAAGGAAATTTGTGAACTGGAAACAAAGATGGGCTATCCATATTTTTGCCCTTTTTAAGGTGTTTGGAGCCTCATGAAGCATGACGACAGGATGTGAGTGCCTCTGGTCGCTGTCGTTGCCCTTCTTATTTTCTCGTTGGCTGCCCTGCATCTGCGTTTGGTGGTGTGGCTGGTGCCGACGGCAATGTTTCTTTCTTAATTTTTTTCCCTGAAAAACCGAGCGGTGTTTCCTACGGCATGGTTCATATGTTCAGTCATCCTGAATGTGCACAGCTAAAGCCAGTGCCAAATCACTCCGATCTTCTCATTCTTCTCGTGTCGTTTATGTTTTCTAGGATGTACATGCTTAAATTGAACAGGAGAAATAAAGGAAGTATGCCACCAAACAAGAAAGAATATAGAACATGGCAGTCAAAAACGGGGCCTAATGGGAAGAGCTTAACCACATCAGATTCGTTTGGCTGTTGTGCTATGCGTTTGGTGAAGTCACCTGGCCTTAGTAGGGACAGAAGCAACCACGGATCCTCAGCACTTGGACGCTGCTTGCCTGTGCAGGACGCTGTAGCCGTACCGTATGGCTGCCACATAGAATGAAGGTAATTCCCGACGCCTTCTAAACCTAAACAATATCTTGTCCAAAACTCAATATGAGTGTGTCTCTGTCACATTTGTATCTGTATCTCAATCTGTTCAAAAGAATCGGCACAGATCGTCTGAACCTACATGATTTCTCGATCGATTGAAAAGCCTCAGTGGAAGGGGAAGCTGATGCTTATGGATGGTGGCATTGTGGATGTGTGGTTTCTGCGTCTCGTTGCCTTATATCAGCCGGTATCTCGCTATCCATGTCCTCGACCTCGAGCATTAATGCAGCTAACCTAAATCAGCATTCAGCTCCTGTGAAGAGAAGGAAAGCAGAACAAGGTCAAATAATTACACTAGAGTTAAGACTGGCAGATGCCAAGCAGTTCACACATGCTTGCTGCTCACAATAAATCGCTTGGCTAACTGGATTTCTAATAATACATACCGGAATAGAGTACTTTGGGTAGGATTCGTATTTGATGCGTCTTGATCCTGTGATCCAGTCATTTGCTCCAACTACAATTCATCAGCAATGTGGTTTTATTGCTCTGCTTATATGGTGGCAGATATGTGCCAGTCATACTGAAACTCAAACTGAAACTACTGAAGCTGAAAGTACTTTCATATATATTGAAACTCTCCTATTAATTTTATACTGAAACTGAAAGTACTGAAGCTGAAGATCAAGGCTGGCTGTTGCGAGCGTGGCAGATATGTGCAGTAAGCAGATGCACAAGCTGGTGTGGCTGGTACCGAGAGTGATGGATGCATCAGCAGATGGGTACCAAGCTGCCGATCTTTGGCCACCACTTGAGCTTGGAAGCATGGTGTTTCCTAGGGTGGATGAACCAAGCTTGATTTCACTTACTAGTGAATTTGTTTGTTCATTGCATAGATAAGGCATAAGCTAGTGCTAAAATCGATTGCCACTCTGATATTCGTTTTTGTGTCATTTATGTTTAGATGGATATACAAGCTTAAATTTAATATGAAAAAGGGACATGGGGCGGATGAGTGAAAACCTCACAAATCAAATCGCTTCATATCTTCAAGTGACTTTGACCTGTGTACGCCGACTTCAAATCCATCAATCACCATAGTCAGTTGCGCTCCGGGTCCAAGCAATTGCAGTTCTCATTAGGTAGACACAGGTCAGGCGTGTTGGTCATATGTAGAGTCATTCTCTATTATTTTGGGCTGCACACAGTACATGCCTTGAGAAATTGGTCAAGGTGCTAATTGTTGATGCTTGTGCTCATCACACACCTCGAGTGCTAGACCGCACGGACCATACCGGTTGATCAAGCGGCAGGATCAGATAAAGAATACACAACAGGGGAGTCAACTGGGGGTACACGGAAGAGCTCAACCACGTCAAATTTCTTTGGCTCTTACACTGTGTTCGGCAAAGTCACCTAGCCTAACGAGGACAGATGCAGCCACGGATCCTCAGCAGTAGGACGAAGCTGCTGACAATGTGCAGGACGCAGCTATAGCCATTCTATATTGGTGCCATGACGAATGAGGTTAATTCCTGATGCCTTCTAAACCTAGCTACACAATATGTCATCCAAAACTCAATATGAACGTGTCTCTATCACTTATGTATCCGTTTCTCAATCTGTTCAAAGAATTGGCATGTACAGATCGTCTGAACCTACATGATTTTTCGATCGATTGAAAAGCCTGGGTGGAAGTGTAAGCTGATGCTTATGGTGGCAGGCATCGCGGATGTGTGGCCCTTCCGTTTCTGCACCACCCTTTTGCCTTATATCATCAGCCTCAGCCTCTGCCTCGAGCATTAAAGCAGTTCACCTAAATGAGCATTCAGCTCCTGTAAAGAGAAGGAAAACGGAAGAAGCTCAAAAACTACACTGGAGTTAAGACAGTGGCTGATATATACAAAGAGTTTCGCATGTACTTGCTGCTCAGAAATCACAATACAAATCACAAAAAATCGCTCGGCTACTGAATTTGTAAAGAGTACATATGGGGATAATTAAGTACTTTGGGTTGGATTCCTATTTGATGTGTCTCAATCCAGTTATTTGCTCCGAAACAATTCAGCAATGTGGTTTGCTTGCTATTACGTTCTAATAAGAATTTATAAAGGTATTAACTATGGTACTCCAATTAACTCTTAGAAGATAAGATTTCAAAGAAATCAAAGCCCTTGTTTTTTTAGAACACTGTAGATATAGATAACTTCAATGTTTTAAATAATAAGGAAAAGAAAAAAATCCTTTAAGATCTCAAGCCAACGGACCCAACTTTATTTTCTCTGTTTGGTCTATGCAACATATGTGCTAGAAAAAAAAATATATTCTAGAAATTGAGAGACTTTAATGTCTGTGAGATTAGTTGGTTACCTTGATGGCCACTTCTTCACGCATGTGCTTGGTTAAAAGTATTCCAGAAATATTAATATTAAAATCCAAAATTTTCTATCGCATTATGATGCAGCGAATTGAATTTCAATGAGTTTGTAATTCAATATTTTATTGTACTAACCCACACCTATTATGATAGGGTCCTGTAAAATCTTTTAACAATTTTTTGTCATGTACTCCTCCGTCAAAAAAATATAAAGGGTCTAAGTTTGTCCTAAATCAATTTAACTTAAATTTGACTAACTTTATAAAGAAAATAATGACACGTGTACTGCATTTCATTACATATCTAATAATAATGCTAATTTTGATGCCATGAATATTATTGTTCTTTTGCGTAAACTTGGTCAAACTTAGGATGGGTTTGATTTAGGACAATTTAAAAACTATGTATTTCAGGACAAAGAGAGTATACAATATTATGTTTAGATACATGTTTTTTCTGAAGTTGTAACACACATCAATTTTTTTTCATTGTTCGTGCCAAAAAGCTTTACACAAGAAGTTACTTGTTTGGCTTTGATCACATTATAAAGAGACAAAATATATACTACCTCCTTCAATATAATTCCAGAATAGTACCAAATCAAACCATCTGAGTTATGATTATAGCATAGAACCAAGTTAAACCATTGAGTTTGACCAAGTTTACGGTGGAAAGCATTGTGGATGTGTGGCCCTTCTGTTTCTGCATCCTGCTGCCTTAGGGCATGTACAGCCCACAGACAAGGATCTGTCTGCAAGTTCTTGGAATTATCAATAAAGACACCTAAATAGACAGCTCATACAATCCACAGACAAGGATAGTCTATTTGGTTGTCTATAAACTATTTAATGCTTACATGTAACCATGATCAATAATGAATATGATTTCTATATACTATTGTGTTCCTAATCCACAGACAGTAGCATTGCCATTCAGTTTTCGGTATTGTCATTCAGTTTTGATTAAAGTAGTTTGAATACTGCATCAAGATAGAATTCAGAGAGGGCATCTGAGGTGTTCGTGGAAGCATCACCAAGACTGAATTCACCAGTCTTGACTCCTGAGCCCCCACTGCACACAAGGGATTCAGCATCACCAAGACTGAATTCAGCAGGTTTGAGTCAGGTCGACGGAGACGGCGTCGTGGGGCGGGGGCAGCGGTGCAGCGCCACCATGAGCTGGGACTGCAGGCTGAGCGCCGAGACGGAAGGGGAGGAGGAAGCCGGAGGAGACGGGGACGAGGACGGGTGGTCATCGTTGTCGTCGTAATCCTCGTAGTTGAGCGTGAGTTGGAACATCTTGGAGCTGCGCTTCCAGCCCAGGCCCCACGACATGGCGGCTGCACCATTGACCTCCGCTCTCGCCGCCGCATTCGCCATCTTCGGTGCCGATCGACGACTGGCCTGCGATGGACGCAACCGCATAGATGGTGTGAAGGAGATGGATTTTGGCGCACAGAGGAAGGAAAATAGCGCATGTCGCATCTGGATCTCGCGCCCTGGCTTAGAGACGACGCGGCCCGTACAGCGGGTCTCGCGACCGACGACGCGACCTGGGAGCACGCGCCGGGGTCGTCGCCTCACGAGACGACGGCTCTTCTCTCTCTCCTCATTCAATCCAAGACTGCGGGGTGGTTTTCGCAAAATACACCGCTTACAGACGAGGGACGCAGACGCGCTGTACGTGCCCTTATAGGCCTCTGCCAGGAGCATTAATGCAGCTCACATAAATGAGCGTTCTGCTCCTGTAAAGAGAAGGAAAACGGAAGAAGCTCAAAAATTACACTGGAGTTAAGATAGTGGCAGATGCTAAGCGTTTCGCACATGCTTGAGGATAGTGTACTCTGGATATGGATTCATATCTACTATACCTAAATAGGAGATCCCCACTAGAGTATTTTTATATAATTTCGTGAAGCCACGTCATACCACGGGAGCACAAATCACCAAGCTCGGCGACTAAATTGCACCGCTCTCACTAGACGCCACAATCGTCAGGAAAGGAAGAGGCATGTCCCTTATGCTTCACCTCCTCCACTATAGTCTCAAGTGCTTCCCCACTCAGCACTGCACAGCTGAATTTGAAACGGTCAATCCAGTCTTCCTCCTATAAGATGAAAATTCTACACCTGGATTTGCCCCAATCCTTCCTGGCTCCTTTAGATGCATCAGTACGACGTCAAGCTGCTCGACCATGAGTACTGCCCGCCATCTCAGGGACGGCGCCTGAACGGGAGGCCACGGCGAGGCCGATGATGGTGTGAGCCGGGGGCAGCGGCCATGACCGGGACGGGAAGACACACGCGGACTGCATGCAGCCATGCACGCAAATTAAAGCAGGAGGTGCAAGGTGGGAGGAGACTACGACTACAGCCTGCGGCGCGGGACTTCGACCCCAAGTCCCCGCGCGACTACAACAGCAGCCGGTGAGGCCGTTCCACTCGGCGGCCATCGGGTGACGACGCGCGACGGCTCGACTACGACTGCAGTAGCTGAGGCTGTTCCTTTCCGCCGTCGCAGGGGCAGGTGAGGTCACGCGACTATGACTACAGCCGGTGAGGTCGTTTATCTCCACCACCGCATGGGAGAGGCCGTTCATCTCCGCGCCGTGGGGTGAGGGCCGTGAGGGCTCTTCGGCTCTGGATCGCGAGGAAAGAAGCGTCGATGGATCGGAAACCAGTAGGTGTGGGATAATCCGTGGGGCGCCGGAAGATTCAAGGGAGATGAAACTGTGGAGGAGAGGTCGTTCGTTCGCGCATCCGCACGTCAAGTAACTGCCGATTTTTTTTATTAGGTCTATAGACGGACAGTGCGTGAGGTAGTTTTACGAGTGACGTCCACTGGCTACCCATGTTTGTTCTCGAAAGTTCATTAGCCTATCACTTGCATATTCGGAGAAATGGAGAATACATGACTACATGAGCTTATAAGCGCCCGTAATGTCATCATTGCCTCTCAGAAGTAGCAATCATCACATCAATGTCAATTTTCATACATTATTTATTTTCTCCTGTCCTATTTTATCACTACATGTAAGTTTTTTCAGTATTATGTTAAAAGGTGGAGCGGTAAAATGGTTGTTACTCTCTATCATATTCACACTATTATTTTTATCTGAATTTATCCCTCAAATTCTTTGGCAAAGCACGATGGTGTTGTTAGATAGTACTATTAATTCTCCTATATAAATTCTCGATCCTCATGTACAGTGCAATATAATTCTCGCAGCAACGCGCGTGATATCATCTAGTATTTGATGTGTTGTGATCCAGTCATTTTCTCCAAAATACAATTCAGCAATGTGGTTTTATTGCTATTATGTTTATATGGTGGCAGATACGTGCAGCCATACTGAATCTGAAACTGAAAGTACTTTCATACTGAAACTCTCCTATTAATTCCATATGGAAACTGAGAGTACTGAAGCCGAAGGTTGAGGCTGGCTGTTGCGAGCGTGACAGATATGTGCAGTAAGCACGTGCGCATGCTGGTGTGGCTGGTACTGAGAGTGATGAAATGGTACCAAGCTGCCGATCTTTGGCCACTACTTGAGCTTGGACACATGGTGTTTCCTAGGGTTGGTGAACTGAGCTTGATTTCACTTACTGGTTAATTTGTTTGTTCATTCTACTGAGAACCTTGCGATATTGGCCAAGATGCTAGTGAAAACCGGATCAAATAACGTAAATTCCCGATGTCTTCTAAGCCTATGTACAGTTGTACACAATGTCTCACCTGAACTCAACCTAAGTGTGCTCTCTATCACGCTTACTAAGTATAAATATCTATACCTGTGAAAGGCTTGGAAGGAACCTGATGCTTATATGATGGCATCATGGATGTGGCGCCCCTTTCGTTTCTGCACCACGTCGCCTTATATCGGCCTCTGTATGCGTTGGGTCATTAATGCAGCGCATCTGAGTAAACATAAGCTCCTGTTAAGCGAAGGAAAATAAAAGAAGCATGGAAATTACACTAGCGTTAAAACTTAATCCTGTCAAGTGGCTGATACCAATTACCAAGCAGTGGCCGGTGGCTGGTTCGCACGTGCTGGCTGCCTGGCTACTCAATATAAATAGCTCAACCGCTAACTGAAAATTCCCAAGAGCATATACGGAAAGAACTTTTTTTTGTTTGCAAGGATAGAGATAGAACATTTGAGTAGTATAGTTTGCTCAACCTGCCTGTGCAAGTGTGCATAGACAAGGCTAGTGCCGAAAACACCACTCTGATATTCTTTTTATGTCGATTAAGCTTGTACTTAAATCGATTAACAAAATGGGAAGTCGCTAACACATGAAAGAATGTTATTAGAACATATGGGTGAAAACCACGTCAATCAACAAGAGCCCAACCACGTCTAATGGTTCTTAGTCTTTCTATGCGTATGATGCATGTGCAAGAAGACAGTTTTTCAAGGTTTATAAATATAATTTAAACTCATTTTTAGTGTCACTGTTAAGTGGTTTGTTAAGGGAACATCTTCCAGTTCTTTACAAACTATTAAGATATGTACTTATTTGCTCTACATGGTTATTGAATATACATACATTTGTGGGATATTTTAGTTTTTTGTAATGGAAGAGGTGGGTAATTTATATACAAATTAAAGGGGTTACTTCATATTATCCTTCATAAAAGATGTGGATAGTTTAAAAGGTTACTTTGTGTTAAATGACACTGAATTGGACAAACTTATATGGAAAACATGGGCACCCGTGAACTGCAAGTCGTCGCCTGTCTAGCAGTTCATCACCAATGGATGATAGACCAGCTTCGGTCTCGTGGATGGCCAAACCAGGACATATGCACTTCGTATCAAAATTCGACCAACGAATCCGTGATCCACCTCCTTGTTCACCACAAGTACACGAAGAGGATCTGGAGTGATATCCAATCATGAAAAATATGAAGTGAGATTTTGGTGCACATTGGGTGCTATAACGTTAGTACGGATACATTTTTTAGACGAGGGAGAAACAAGTTATCAGAGGTGGGCAATCCTCCACCTCTACCAAGGTGCCTGTGTCAATCAATATTTTCACAAGCGAGGGACTTCTCGTCTAATAAAAATGAACTTGGCAAATAAAAAAGTGGCCAGCCTGATGAGCTCAACGTGCAAGCCCACTGACTGCCATGGAGGCCCACCGTCTTCATCACAGATTCGCAAGCCATCATGCTGTGCCTAGATCTAGTGACCTGCCATGCCACGCCGGCACGCTGACCACCATGTATCTGGCGATCCACCAAGCCACGCTGCCAAGCTATGTCACCTTGACACTTGATGCCTGGATCCACACTCAGCTACCATGCCACACCACCATGCTGATCTGCCTGGATCTGAACCAGACGAGCAGAGCGAAATCAAGAGATAGAAATGAGTCCTAATGGTGCACCTCATCTGCATGACCTCCTCACTGAGGATCCCTCATCTGCGTCGCTAGCCTTGAGGTAGATGCTAGTCACGGTGCTTTGGATCTTGATCAGCACCACTGGGAGGGAGAGAGCTAGTTCCCTCATGGAGGAGAAGGGCTGCTCACATGCCATCGCCGTGCCTTTGTCCCTTGGCATGGTCAGACTGTCGCTAACAAGAGGATGAGAAGAGGCCATCGTCATGCTTTCTCACCACCCAAATCTTACCCATTCCTCTACCCCTCTAGATCTAGGTCACGAGAGAGGGATGCCCGCGTGCCACGCCGGGCGTGCCTCTCCATAGAAGTAGAGAGAAGAGGAAGGGAGCGTGGCTGTGGAGGATAAGAGGGCGGCTGTGGGGGAGGAGGGAGACAGAGATTATTAGAGGGAGGGTGCCTATGGAGAGATAGGCTGTTGGCTAGGATTCTCTTCCCTTTACATATCTGGGTTGGCCTCAATTAACAGAGGCGAGCCTCTTAAGAGGCCCACCTCTAAAAATTAAATGACCTCTATTTTCAGAGGAGGCCCTCTTAAGAGGCAAGAGGCAGTGGTGTCTTCGAAAATGGTCTATCCACCTCTGAAAATCGCTGTGTATTTTGGGAGATAAGCGTACTTTGTGACTGCCTCTGTAATAAAATGACATGTCTTCTAAAATCGATTTTATGCTAGTGTAAATACCAAGTGAGATCTTACTGATGAGCTAAACACCTTTCTCCTTTTATGTGCTTGTGTGGCTTTCCTTGGCCATGTTCTTTTTTTTCCCTAAATTGTTTGCATTTTCTTTTGGAAACTCCCCTTCAAGTGGTAGGATTTGTATTTGACGTGTCTCTAGTTATGCAGCAAATATAATTTAGCAATGTGTTTTACTTGCCTGTAAGAACTGCAAAATCTTGTGTCACAGTAAACATAAAGCAGATGAAAGCTTCTGACAAGAGCTTGTTTGTAGTTGAGGGTTTGGTCGTCTCTTGTTAAGAACAGGCGCGTTTGTAACATAGAAGGTGGTCAGATTTGCTTTCTAAAGGTGGTTTTTGCAACTGCCTCTACTAAAGGGCACTCTAGAATTTTTCTAGGGAGTGAGTATGCAACCATCCCTAGAAATAGGTTTGTAACATTACAGTTCCTGAAATTGATTTTCATGGCTAGTTTGTAAGCTGGGTTTCTCAAAATAGCATTTATATGGGTGTCGAAATGATAAATTAAACCACTACTGCAAACTGCATTTTCCTGTGTGCTAGATATTTTTGCCTATCAGTTGCCCGACAGAATTTATTTTTTCATTTTCCTTGATGTTTTTCAGCACACAGGGATAACGCGGTTTTCAGTAGTGACCGTCTCTGGAAGAAAAATGACGTGCCTCTGAAAGCAGTTTACATGTAGTAGTGAAGGATATACATTTGGTTACTTCTGGACTATGATAATATCTTTTGGTTAAGTAACTAATTTCAACTACTTTATGCTCTTCTCCTGTATTGAGTTGCTTGCACCGATTAGTTCAACCGAAAAACTTAAGCTGATCTTGAGAGATGGACAATTTATTTATATTTCAACACTCCTCATATGGAAGTTCCCTCAGGCCTAGCTTAGACGTGGAATAGGAGCGAGCAAACAATTATTTTATTTAATTACACTAACTAGGATTTGAACTTAAGAGCTTTAGCTTTGAAACCATATTGAGTTGCATGCACTGATCAGTTTATCCCAAAAGCTTAACCAGATAGGGAGAGGTGGGCAATTCATTTATATTACAATAGATCAATAGATTCAAAGTTCTCGACGCTTCCTCATCGCTGTCATCAATCAATTGTCGACACCTCCTAATCCTACATACATTAAACCATTCAAATCCTATGTGTTGCCCGCTTCTACTAAAGGATTTTTTTGTCACGGATTTAGGAGGCTGCTTTGGATGTACAAGATGCATAAAGTCATGTGGATCTATGGGTCAATCGTCGCTGCTTCGTCATTGCCTTTTTATTGGCACTTGTTGAGCTGAGATTGAAACCGGAGTTACTAGTCAGAATAGCTGGAGTGTGGAAGGTATGTCTGGCAGAATGCATGTGTGTTCGTGCTCTTGTTTTGAATGAGTGTCATGCAGGTGCTCTGGTCAGAAAATTTGAAGCTACTGTTGCGCAAGTACATGCAAAGAGGTAATCTGTACGAGAGAGATATGTCGATGCCGATGCATGATTGCCGTCACATGATGCCTTAGAACATATGCAAGTGCCATGTGTGGTGCTGACATATATAGGTACTATAGTGTCAGATTGGTAATAGGAGGGCGACGAGTTTTTCTTTTATAAACAAACGAAGCATTCTTGGAGTTGATAGAATATGCATATAAATGAACGTAGGCAACAAACACTACTACATAACTGGTAATCACCGCCCTACTTTCACCACCGGTTTGCTAAAAACCGACAGTGATATTCATCACCGCTGGTTCGTGTTACGAACTATTGGTGAAAATTTGGACGATTATCACCGCCGGCTTGTAACACGAACCGGCGGTGATAGCCTATCATTATAGCCTTTTGTGTTACCAACCGGTAGTGATGGTTGATCCATTTTTACCGCCGATTTGTGGTACCAACTGGGGGTGAAAATCATTTCACTAATGGTTCGTGATACTAACCGACGGTGATGATTTATGCTGCAGCACAATAAAATTCAAAACTTTTTCAAACAAATTTGGATGAAAACAAACTTTATATTAGTTGATGTATTTTTTATTTGAAATTGTTTATAGTCCTAGAATTCTGTTTGAAGCTCTTATATTTTAAAATTTAATTTTTTTGAATTATACAAACAACCTCAGATGAAAAAATGATTAAAAGCAAAGTTTAAGATCTCGCAATGACTACAACTTTGTAGTTGACAAATATTTCATTAGAAATCATTTATTGTCTTAAATTTGTATCCGAGGTTCTAAAATTTTGAAATTCAAATTTTGTAAATAACCTTGGAAGGAAAATCGACCAAAGCCAAAGTTGTAGATCTCGATGAGAACTACAACTTTGTAGTCGATGACTTTTTTTTGAAATCATTTGATGTCCCAACAGTATGGCTGAAGTTTTGACGATTTCAAATTCAGATTTGTCAAACGACCTTGGATGGCGAAACCACCAACATCAAAGATGTAGATCTCGATCAGAGCAACAACTTTGTAGTTGATGACTTTTTTGTCTGAAGTTGTTTAGGGTTGTAAATATTTATTTTAAAATCTTGAGAAGCTAGTACTAAAGGAATATACCTGCTTTATGGACACATGTGACTTATGGGCAGAGTAGTTAGAGCAGCTATGCGTGAGGGCACATGTCTTAGGTTTGAATCCCAGCACCGCGCAGCGTGCAGATTTTCGAGCAAAAAATCACATGACTTGTGACTTTTGACGCGTGACCGTGCGGCTGGCTAGTTGGGTCTTCCTGGATCACCACCGTAACATGAACCAGTGGTGATTTCTTTTCATCACCGGTGGTAATGACAATGGCCATCACCGCCGACTTTCACTGTCGAGGGCCAAAAATGTCGGTGGTGAACGGGGATCTGGAGCCGGCGGTGAATACGTTCTATAGTAGTGAAAAGTTCTGAGTACAAGAGCAAAATACATCAGTGGCCCTCACACACTTGTTCACATGGGCCACCAGGTAATTGAACTATTTATTTACCTATGTGGGCCTCTAAATTCGCTAAGGGCTTGTTTGGATACACTCATATCCACCATAATTTACATATGCTAGAGTGGATTGGGTTTAAAATTAAATTAAGTTCCACTCCAACACATATGGATTAAGATAGATAACGGTGCTACATTCAAGAAGCCCAGAAATCCTGTTAACCATCTCAAGTCTTTGCATATCAAGGGCCATATCAATAGTGCTCCAGTTCATGGCATGTTGGTGGATAGTGGGGCAATTATGAATGTGATGCCATATCCGCTTTACAAGAAGCTTGGTGGCACTGATGATGAACTGGTCAAGACCAATATGACCATCACCGGTGTAGGAGGAGGCACTCCCATCCCAGCCAGGGGAATTGCTAACATGGAGCTCACTGTTGGAAGCAAGGCCTTGGCTACTGCGTTCTTCGTGGCAGCTATGTGCAAGGTAGCTATAGCTTAATACTTGGGCGCGATTAGATTCATGCCAATTGTTGTGTGCCATCTAACTTGCACCAGTTCTTAATTCAGTGGGTGGGAAATTCTGTGGAGATTGTGCATTCGGATTCATCGGCTGACGTTGCTACAACCGATGCTCCCGCGCTCAGGGGGCATAATGCTTTTGGTTGCTTGTCTGGTAAAGATCTTTCTAGCTATGAATTTATTAGTGCTACTAGGCAAGGGTTTGTTCTTGTATCATTAAAACCGATTGATAATTGGTTCAATGTCATCATGTAGTCATTTATTAATGAATTCTAATAAAGAATGGTTAAAACATCGTGTTGAACAGTATCGGGCTAATAAGACTGATGCATGTGAAGTTATTGATGATTTTGATGAGCTTGATAAGTTGGGCCAAGGATTTACGTCGGACGACCCTTTGGAGCAGGTTGATATTGGGGATGGCTTTGTGCTCCGGCCGACATTTATAAATCAAAACTTGGAAGCCGATTATAATTTGGAGCTAATCGCGCTTCACAAGGAATATGTTGATTATTTTGCATGGAATTATACAGAGATGCCTGGGCTGAGCCAAGAGCTTGTTGAATATCGGCTCCCCATCAAGGATGGATTCAAGCCATATAAGCAACACCCCCGCCAATTTAATTCTACAATTTATGGTCGGATTAAAGAAGAGATTAATCGGCTCCTGTAAGCGGGGTTTATTCAGCCATGCAGGTATGCGGAATGGGTCTCTAATATTGTGCCTATTGAGAAGAAAGATTCTGGGAAGATCAGAGTTTGCATTGATTTTAGAGATCTAAATAGTGCTACTTCGAAAGATGAATATCCTACGCCTATAGCCGATGTGCTTATCAATGATGCTTCAGGATACCGGGTTATTAGCTTTCTTGATGGTAATGTCAGTTATAATCAGATTTTCATGGCCGAAGAAGATATGTCGAAGACGGCCTTTTTATATCCTGGTTTTGTTGGTCTCTTTGAGTGGGTTGTGATGACATTTGGGCTAAAGAATGCAGGTGCTACTTATCAAAGAGCTATGAATTTGATTTTCCATGATCTAATTGGGTGATTATGGAGGTTTATATTGATGATATTATGATTAAATCGATCGCCCATAAATCTCATTTGGCTGATTTACGTCTTGCTTTTGAGAGGAGGCGCCGTTATGGATTGAAGATGAACCCACTCAAATGTGCTTTTGGAGTATCGGCTGAAAAGTTTTTAGGCTTCATAATTAATAAAGGTATAGAGATTGATCCTAAGAGGATAGAAAAGATCAAGGGAGTTCAGGCACCTACATACAAGAAAGACTTGCAAAAGTTCTTGGGAAAAGTAAACTAATTGAGGAGATTCATTGCTAACTTGTCCGGAAAGATTATTCCTTTTATCCCTATATTGAAACTGAAGGATGAATCTGAATTCACTTGGGGGGCAGAACAACAAGAGGCATTTGAGAAGATAAAGGAACATCTGTCAAAACCACCGGTTCTTCGTGCACCAAGGAGAGGAGTTCCCTTCAAATTATATATTGTTGCCGAAGAGAAGATTATCAGGGCTGTTTTGACTCAAGAAGACAAAGGTAAAGAATATGTAATTGCTTATCTTGGTCGATGTCTTCTTGATCCCGAGACAAGGTATGCCCATATAGAAAAATTGTGCTTATCACTTATGCTTTTTCTATGATGAGACATTATCTTTTATATAGTACATATGTTGTTGCTTGCCAGGCCGATGTGATAAAACACATGTTGTATCGGTCAATTCTTCGTGAAAGGATAGGCAAATGGGCATACATACTAATTGAATATGACTTGACTTATGAGCCATTGAGAGCTCTAAAGAGACAAGTCCTTGCTGATTTTATTGTTGAGCATGGCATTGAATTGGATAATGAAATCAATTACCTTACTTTTACTCCCTGGAAATTGTATTTTGATGGATCGGTTTGCAAAGATGGCCAAGGTATTGGCATTGTGCTTATTTCCCCTAGTGGTGCTGAATTTGAGATGTCAAGCCGGTTGGATTTCTATTGCACTAATAATCAAACCGAATATCAAGCTCTATTATTCGGATTGATTATGTTGTGCTCCATAGGAGTAAAGCATGTTGAAGCCTATGGTGATTCCTTACTAGTGGTGCAGCAAGTTGCTGGAGAATTTCAATGCTTGGAAGGATCACTACGAGCTTGTCTCGATGCTTGCCTTGACATCATTGGTTTATTTGCCGAATTTCAAATTCGGCATGTTCCGAGGTATGAAAATCAAAAGGCCAACAAGTTAGCTCAGCAAGCATCTAGCTATGACATTGGTGTGTGTAATTTTTATATTCAAGAACAGCCGATGCATGAAGATTTATATTTTTGCCGTGTAAGTGCGGAAGAATTGGCTAAGCTGACTGCCCTAGTCGGTCTAGCCGACCCTGATTCTCTGGCAAGCTAGTCGGCTTGGCCGACTTTACTAGTCGGCCTAGCCGACTCCCCTGTGGCCAGCCCAGTCAATGTGCATGATGAATTCTCAAATCGGCCTAACAAAACTTCTAGTGATGTTGGGGCTGATTTACATGATTGGAGGACTCTCTTATTGGCATATCTATGAGATCCAAGTGCCAAAGTTAATAAAAATGTTCAGTGAAGTGCTTTCAAATATGTCTTGCACAATGATGAGCTTTACCGAAGAACCGCTGAAGACTTGCTACTAAAGTGCTTAGGAACTGATCAAGCAAGAATAGCTATAGGAGAAGTCCATGAAGGTATTTGTGGTATGCATCAATCGGCCCTGAAGATGAAGTGGTTATTGCGTAGAGCCGGTTTCTATTGGCCTACTATGATGACTGATTGCTTTCGCTACTACAAAGGATGTGAAGAGTGCCAAAGGTTTGAAAATATTCAGCTAGTGCCTGCTGCTATGCTTCATCCTATAATCAAACCGTGGTCTTTTCGCGGTTGGGGGCTAGACTTTATTGGCCAAATTCATTCCCCATTTTCCAAGGGACATCGCTTTGTGTTGGTTGTTACAGATTATTTCACTAAGTGGACCGAGGTAGTTCCTTTGAAGAATATGACACACAAGGAGGTGATTGAGTTCATCACTGAGCATATCATTCATAGATTCGGCATACCCCAAGCATTAACTACTGATCAAGGGACATCATTTATGTCCAAGAAAGTGAGGGACTTTGCCAAATTATATAAGATCAAGTTGCTCAAATCATCTCCATATTATGCTCAAGCTAATGGCCAAGCTGAGTCTAGTAATAAGACTTTGATCAAGCTTATCAAGAAAAAGATTGAGGAGAATCCAAGGAGGTGGCATGAAGTTTTGTCTAAAGCTCTATGGACACATCACATTTCAAGGCATGGAGCTACAAAAGTTACTCCTTTTGAGTTGATATATGGTCAAGAAGCCGTGTTGTCTGTCGAGGTAAATTTGGATGCATACAGGCTTGCTAAACAAAATGATCTATTAGCCATTGTGTATCATGATTTGATGATGGATAACATTGATGAGGTAACTGATGTAAGATTAAAGGCTCTCAAGGAGATAGAGAAAGACAAAGCTCGAGTTGCTAGGGCATACAATAAAAAGGTCAAGAGCAAATCTTTCCAAGTAGGAGAATTAGTGTGGAAAACCATACTACCTATTAGATCGAAGAGCAATCAGTTTGGCAAATGGTCACCTAACTAGGAGGGTCCTTACAAAATGATCAAAGTCATACACGGTAATTCTGATTTGCTAGAGACATTGCAAGGTGAATATCTCAAAGTAGCATTCAACAGGAGATACTTGAAAAAGTATTTTCCAAGTGTTTGGCAAGAAGCCTAAGTGCTCTCCAAACATGGCCGATACATGTATCACCCTTAGAATAAAATGGCCGATATATACATCGCCCTTAGTCACCATGTAGCTGATGAGATGGGTATCATTGCTGCTTGGTTTAATTATGTTTGTTTGATCAAGTGTTTTCAGGTTCATGCATCATAAACCTGAAAATAGGGGGCATATGTTGACAACCAAAAATATCTATTTTATGAAGTTGTCAAAATGTGTAACAAACTTCACCATTGCGTTCCTCTCATCGAGATGGTCAAAAAACATATATGGAACGTCCAATTTGAGGTCCGGATGGGAGAGTTATGTCTTCGAGAAAATGTATAAACTACCGGTACTACCGGTCTGATCATCGGTACTACCGGCCCATAAACTACCGGTACTACCGGTCCGAGACCGGTACTACCGATGGATGGCGGATGGAGGCGCAGTTTTGCGAGAATATGAATTACCGGTACTACCGATTCGAGACTGGTACTACCGGTGGAGACCGGTACTATCGGTAGAGCCTAACTGGTACTACCGATGGATGGCGGAAGGAGGCGCAGTTTTGCGAGAATATGAATTACCGGTACTACCAATCCGAGACCGGTACTACCAGTGGAGACCGTTACTACCGGTAGAGCATGACCAGTACTACCGGTAGGGTCTGTTCCGAATCTGACTTTCAAATCTTGAACTGATTTGTTTCTAAATCAGTTTTTGGATGTTGAAAACTTGGAAAATAAGCCTTGGAGAGGTTTCCTACTAGGATAAGACCACCCCCTCTATATATATGAGAGGATCATGGCCGATTGAGTTCCCATCTATCAAATCATCAAAAAACACAACATATCACTTCTTTGCCCTAGTTTTCTCCTCTCAACCCTCTACCTTGCTGTTCGGCAAGCCTTTCCGCGAGATTTGTCGGCATCCTAGGTGGCCTTGCTGGTCCTAGGAGATCCTCCACGTGCTTCTTCCTGATGGATCCTTCCAGGAGTGGTTCGGGAGCCGTTTCGTCCGAGAACGAGCTCTACATCGACCCTATCGATCTCTAGATCGGTTAGGCCGGTAACGCTTCATTTCTTGCTGCGTTGCAGGTCTTGTGATACCTCTTGGGCGTCCAAAGCCCTTGCTGGTGTGTTGGCTTGGAGCGATCTTCAATGTCAACAGTACCCATCCCACCAGTGGTGAATGCGCACACATGACTACTCGTGGCAAGCAAGGCATTAGTCAGCCCAAGCAGATCCTTGACCTCTCTGTCATCAATCCTGCAGATGTCAGTCCTCTGCCAAAAACCTACCGTGGCGCCCTTTCTGATCCCAACTAGAATGCCGCCATGGTTGAAGAGTTTAGTGCACTAACAACCAACCAAACTTAGGATCTGGTTGCTCCACCACCACATGCCAACATTGTTTCTGGAAAGTGGTTGTTTCGCCACAAACTGAACAGTGATGGCACCTTGGCTCATTATAAAGCAGGGTGGGTTGTTCGGGGCTTCTCTCAACAGCCAGGATTGGATTATGCTAAAACATTTAGCCTGGTTGTCAAGCCAACAACTATCAGAACAATGCTCTCGCTCGCCGTCGCTGCAAACTGACTTATTCATCAATTGGATGTGAAAAATGCGTTCTTGCATGGCACTATCAATGGGACTGTATACTGTCAGCAACCACCAGGATTTGTGGACACCTCTCGGCCAAATTATGTGTGTCGTCTCAACAAAGCTCTATATGGCCTTATACAAGCCCCACAAACTTGGTACGGCAGATTTCAGACTTTCATCCTCTCACTTGGGTTTCAGGCTTCCCAATGTGCATACAACAAATATTTTCATATTCTAACACCAATACAACAACAACAACAACAACATAGCCTTTTGTCCCAAGCAAGTTGGGGTAGGCTAGAGATGAAACCCAAAAGAGATGAGAAACAGAGAGACACATAAAGGGACATAAAGGGCACAAGGCAAAGAGAGGTCACGGTTCAGGCACGTTGATTGCCACTCTCCAAGCGCTCTTATCCATAGCTAAATCCTTGGAGATATTCCACTCCTTAAGATCTCTCTTAATGGACTCGTCCCAAGTTAGTTTAGGTTGACCTCTACCGCTCTTTACATTATCGGCCCGCTTTAGAACTCCACTACGCACCGGCGCCTCAGGAGGCCTCCATTGGACATGTCCAAACCATCTCAACCGATGTTGAATCAATTTCTTCTCAATTGGTGCCACCCCAACCCTATCTCGAATATCGTCGTTCCGGACTCTATCCCTCCTTGTGTGCCCACAACACCAACGCAACATACGCATCTCTGCTACACTCAAATGCTAGACATGTCGCCTTTTTGTAGGCCAACACTCAGCACCGTATAACATTGCCAGACGAATCGCCGTCCTATAGAACTTACCTTTCAGCTTCTGAGGCACCCTTTTGTCACAGAGGATGCCAGAAGCTTGACGCCATTTCAACCAGCCGGCTGAAATTCTATGCCTAACATCTTCATCAATGTCTCCGTCCTTTTGTAGCATCGACCCTAAATACCGAAAAGTATCCTTCTTGGCCACCACTTGCCCATCGAGGCTAACGTCTCCCTCCTCATGCCTAGTCGCGCTGAAATCGCACCTCATGTACTCGGTCTTAGTCCTACTAAGTCTGAACCCTTTCGACTCTAACGTGTGCCTCCATAGTTCTAACTTCCTATTAACCCCTGCCCTACTGTCGTCAACTAGCACCACATCATCAGCAAAGAGCATACACCAAGGGATATCACCTTGTATATCCCTTGTGACCTCATCCATCACCAAAGCAAATAAATAAGGGCTCAAAGCTGACCCCTGATGCAGTCCTATTTTAATTGGAAAGTCACTGGTGTCGCCATCACATGTTCGGACACACGTCACCACATCCCTGTACATATCCTTGATGAGGGTAACGTACTTAGTTGGGACTTTGTGCTTTTCCAAGGCCCACCACATGACATTTCTCGGTACTTTGTCATATGCCTTCTCGAGGTCAATAAAGACCATGTGCAAGTCCTTCTTCTGCTCCCTATATCTCTCCATCAATTGTTGTAATAAAAAAATCGCCTCCATGGTCAACCTACCAGGCATGAACCCAAACTGATTTTGGGTCACATGTGTCACTCTCCTTAGGCGATGCTCAATAACCCTCTCCCAGAGCTTCATCGTATGGCTCATCATCTTAATCCCACAGTAGTTAGTATAACTTTGAACATCTCCCTTGTTCTTGAAGATAGGTACTAATATACTTCTCCTCCATTCTTCAGGCATCTTGTTAGACCAAAAAATAAGGTTAAAAAGCTTAGTTAACCATACTATCGCTCTGGCGCCTAGGTATCTCCACACCTCAATGGGGATACCATCAGGGCCCATCGCTTTACCTCCCTTCATCCTCTTCAAAGCCTCTCCGATCTCTGCCTCCTGAATTCTCCTCACAAAGCGTCTGTTGGTATCATCAAATGAGTCGTCCAACCCAAGGGTAGGACCCTCATTCTCCCCATTAAACAGCTTGTCGAAGTACTCTCTCCATCTGTCTTTGATCTCCTCATCCTTCACCAGAAGTCGATCTATCCCATCCTTGATGCATTTTATTTGGTTGATGTCCCTTGTCTTCCTCTCGCGGATTCTAGCCATCCTATAAATGTCCTTCTCCCCTTCCTTCGTGCCTAGCCGCTGATAAAGGCCATCATACGCCTGACCTTTTGCTACACTCACAGCTCGCTTTGCAGCCCTCTTCGCTATTTTATAGCCCTCGATGTTGGCTGCACTCTTGTCATGGTGGAGATGCTTGAAACACTCCTTCTCCCTAATAGCCCTTTGCACTTCGTCATTCCACCACCATGTGTCTTTCACTTCCCGTTTGCCTCCCCTACTCACGCCACACACTTCCGAAGCCACCTTCCGGACACATGTTGCCATCTTTAGCCACATGTCGTCGGCATCTTCTCCTTCTTCCCAAGACCTCTCGTCTAGCATCCTCTCTTTAAACGTTTGCGCTGCTTCCCCTCTAAGCTTCCACCACTTCATTCTCGCAATCTTGGCCCGTTTGTCCCGGTGGACACGTACCCGAAAGCGAAAGTCCGCCACCACAAGCTTATGTTGAGGGACAACACACTCCCCAGGTAACACCTTACAATCAAAGCAAGCACGTCTATCCTCCCTCCTTGCAAGGATAAAGTCGATCTGGCTCGAGTGTTGTCCACTACGAAAGGTTACTAGATGAGATTCCCTCTTCCTAAAGAGGGTGTTCGCTATCAACAAGTCATAGGCCAGCACGAAGTTCAAAACATCCTCCCCCTCTTGATTCCTACTACCATACCCGAACCCCCCGTGCACCCGCTCGAAACCTACATTAGTCGCACCAACATGGCCGTTGAGGTCTCCTCCTATAAAGAGTTTCTCGCTGATAGGCACGGTACTAACCATGCTATCAAGATCTTTCCAAAACTGCCTCTTGGTACCCTCACTAAGACCTACCTGAGGGGCATAGGCACTGATCACATTTAGAGCCGAATCTCCAACTACCAGCTTGACCAAGATAATCCGGTCGCCTTGCCTCCTAACATCAACGACTCCATCCTTAAGGCTCCTATCGATCAAGATGCCTACACCATTCCTACCCGAAGTTGTCCCCGTGTACCAAAGTTATATTCTAACACCAATGACCGTGCATAATTATTTGAGTGAGATAACCCAGGAATCAAGATGGTCAGACAAAAACTTCTTCATGCTTCTTCAACCTACTCCGATCCACCCTCTCTTTGTGTCATTCCCAACTGCCATCGGTAGCTCGATGACTAGACCACATTTCTTTCCTCAACTGACCAATGGATCCCAATGCCACTTCATCAACTTGCTAATTTAGAAATGACCCTAAAACAAACAATACAAAAGTACAGAAAAAACAATAGTAAAGGGGTGTGGATCAACTATTATTAATTAATCAAACACGTAAGCATCCATATGCCGCTATATGGATACCAGGCTGTTAACAAAATAGGTAAAACATCAACATAATGTTCATCTTTCACAATTTCACAAAAATAGAGAAATACAGCCACAAAGTTTGCAAGTATCATATCCCTCTTAAATTTCACACCTACAAAGAAGATTACCAATACACATTGCTGATGCACACATTCTTTTTGCATAAATACCAAATGGTGCTAGAAATTATACCTAGCAAGTCCGTGTATCAAGTATCCTATGCAAAAATGGGTCTTCTGGGAGAACATCCCCAACCAAAAGTGTCATGGATTTGGCGGATCGGATAACCCATGTATGGCATGGACCAAGGAACGTTGCATCCATGTAATCCATTAGTGATGGCAACTGGTTTGGGGGAAACAGAAACCTTGAACCCACTTCTCTTACTAGGGGTAGTCGCTATTTGCTGGTCCATCTGGCTTAGCAGAACGATATTGTTTCTGAAAAAAAATTCTCATTGTTCTCCTTTGTCCTAAACCCTTCACCACAACCTCTCTTTCTTCCAAATGCTCCTGACCAACGCCCGTGCGCCTGCCCTCACTGATGCCGGCAGCCCGTGCACCATCCTTCACTAACGCACGTGTGTGCGTCCTCCCCAAGGCCCGACAGCTGCACCCTGGTGGTCCGCCTCCCTGATGCCTGAGCGCTAGCAGCTGCACCCCGTCGACGTCCTTACCCGATAGCTCGCACGCCCTTCTCAACGCCGGGCTGGTTGCACGCCCCAGACCCACGAGCCTATGTCGTCGGCCCTCCTCATCCTGGCGGTGGCAAATCTGAGAGAGGGATTTGAGGAGTTATATGGGTGGAGCTGTTTTGTTTTACCTCATTTGCCACAAAACGGCCCTAAATAGCTTCAGGAGCTGGTGGAGGAGAAGATGTGCCAAATGGGGCGTTTGTTTTACAATAACAAAAAAACAAAAAATGTTAAGTTATCCCACTTTTGCAAGATAGAATACGGATCACGTTATCATGCAAAAAAGAAGTTACAATTAAGAATCACATTTGGATACCATGTCCTGAAGAAAAAGTTACACTACCATGGTTGATAAAACTTCATCGTCTAATGAAAAATGTTGCAACTATTATGATTGGACGATCTTCAGGATTCATATGAACCAGTAGCATTGCTTCCGTTGAAGTAGATCAATGATGTATAAGCACCGCAAAACCGAGGCTAAATCTCTAGGACTAGTTCCTGATGCCTTCTAATCCTACAAACAGTAAACCATGCAGATCCCATATGAGTTCGGTCCCAACTGCACGACGTGTATTTTTTCTTTTGCTGCCTCCTTCAATTAAAGGAATATATTGGCAGGCTGCATGGAATGGACCAGCTGCGTATTGGTCATGTGGATATGGATTTGTCACTGCATCGCCGTTGCGTTATATATTGGGTATCTGTGAGCAGGCTGCCTCTCTCCAGCGAACTCCAGCACTCGATGGCATTGAAACTGAAATTAATTACGTTCAGACTCATAGGCGGATCCACCACTAGGGCGAGCTAGGGCGGCCGCCCTAGGTCCCTCCAGCCAGGCACCATATCCCCACCCTCTCGAAGGAAGCGAGGACGCCGCCGCCGGACGCGATGGTGAAGAAGGCAGACGCCCCACGCGCACGCAACAAGCCAGCAACGAGCGCAGTAGGACCACGTTGTGGGCTTCGATTGGACTAGGCCGCGACCGTCTATGGCCTAGTAGTCGTCATCCAGGAGTGCGGATAGGCCGGCGACTGTGCGAGTTTACAACTCCCCGTCTCCCTGCTCGTTGTCGTCGCTAGCGTGCGCTGCGCCGCAATCCACTGTAGGCTCCGCTCGACGCTCGCCACCTGCGGCGGCCGGCCTTGCCCCACGGCCACAGCCCCCTCCCTGCCGCCGTGCCGGCCGTCGGATCCCGCCCTAGGTCATTTTGTGGGCTGGATTCGTCACTGTTCAGACTGAAACCCGAGTCAGCTGAAACTAATTATGTATCTATCGGACGACATGCACATGCAAGTGTCCTCTGATTGTGGAAGATGCATTTCTTGGTCTGACTATTTATATTTGTGGCAGTGAAACAAGACAGAGTGATGGGCGGAGCTCCAACTACGCAACTCTCTCTGCACAGCCTCTGGTTGTAGTAGTCTTCCATTATGCTTTCAGTCGCCAATGCACGACGTCTTGGCATTTGTTTAATCTGTTCTACTCCTTTGGTTGAAATTATAAATTATTTTGGCTTTTATGTATTATATATATATATATATATATATATATATATATATATATATATATATATATATATATATATATATATATATATATATATATAGGGAGAGTATACTCTATAGCTAGCTACAGAATAAGTTATTCTGTAGTCACCTCCATTTACGATAATTTTATATACTAATTTACGACAATGTCAGTATATATTTACAATAGTTGAATTACTATAATACATGAGGATATTTACCATAATGTTATAGTAAATATTATAGTAAAGAGTTACTATAATCTCGTAAATTAATATAGCAATTATCGTAACTCAAAGTGGCTAGAGAATAAGTTATTTTGTAGCTAGCGGTAGGGTAATAGTTCTATATATATATATATATATATATATATATATATATATATATATATATATATATATATATATATATATATATATATCGTATACCTAAATGCATAGCAAAAGCCATATATCTAGAAAAGTAAGAATGATCTGTAGTTTTGGATGAAGGGAATACCACGACACAGTGCCTTAGCTTCTGTTTTTGCGAGACACAAAGTTGTCTTGAATGGTGCTTCAAACTTGGTACCATGAGACATGCATTGGGTCATGAAACTTGTTATGTTGCGGTAGCGATTCAGTCTGATCATACATCTTATAATCTTGAGGCCCTAGAAAGTTCTTGAGTAAACAGCACATTGCTGCTCCATCGAGCCGTGAAGATAGACAGAGAAGTATAATTCTTAGTTCCATTTAATCAATATGTACAAAATTCAACCTGGTGACATGTAATCGATCACCTATTATTCAAGTGCCGATCAACTTCATTAACGTGATGAGGTTTGGAATACACCAAAGTCGTATCATTCCTCTGCCTTTTAAACGACAGTTTTAAGGAGGACTTCATGCAACACATTACCATTGCTTCAGTAACCAGTTTAAGGAGGCCGGGCTTCAGCATCCACACATAATAGGTACTCTCTTCATTTTTCATCAATCAATCAGAAACGGGAGGAGTCACCCAGTGAGCATGGGACACCAAGGTCTCAAGAACGTTTATTGCTTCTGTACTTCATAAATGTCCATAGTCGAGATGCTGGTTTGAGCAGCATCTCAATTGAACTTTTGTTTAATGTTGAAAATATCCGACCTATACATCCACACATAGTCAATTTCTATGATTAATTCCCAATGCCTTCTAATCCCACACATAGTAACAAAGCATTAGGTGCCATGTTAGGTCAATATATATCAACTTCACACTACAAGTGTAACTTTTGTTATCCCTTTGATTTGGGAGGCTGCTTGGAACGGACCTGATGCGTGTGTAAGGTCATGAATGGATGTGAGCTGCTTCATCGCTGCCTGGCCATTGCCTTGTATGGGCACCTGTGTTAGGTGCCTACTGCCTAGGGCATGTAAATGTGCATTAGGTTCGCTCACATCAGCTGGTTAGTGGATCTGGATGAAGCCGCAGCTAGCCCTAGCAGTGCGACCTTGCATGAAAGCATGTGCATTGCTGCTTTTTCTAGACCGTCATATCTATATATGGTAATGATTGGATATATACGTGGCTAACTCCATGGCTTGGATGGATTGTTGGCTAACACCATGGATGGCTCGGCTGTTATGCATTTGACCACCACCAGGTCAACGAATTGCTTGGTTATTATGAAGAGGGACAGAATGAGTTCATTTCCTGACACCTTCCTAAGCCTATACAATATCGAGGATTTTTAACCCCAGTCTAAAATACACTCCCATGGAAAATTGAAGTAAGAACTTGAGAAGTGCTATTAGAGCCAACTAATTAACCAACTCAGCTAGAAAGCCCCTTCGCATAGGTATGCACTATCTCTAACCGCTTGATGAATTTGCGCCAGTTGAAAATGAGTGTATGTATGTCGATGCCTTATATAGTGGTCCTTCCATTGGTGCATCCCGATGCCTTATATATCTTGGCATGTGTCGTGGGGCTCTTGGCATGTGTCGTGGGGCTCTAATGCATATTTGAGTATTCATTAGAACGTGGTAGGAAAAATTAAAATCACTGAAATAAAGCTGGAAAATCTGCATCATCTGTTACTTTTAGCACTGGTTATAGTACTAGTAATTAATTTCTTGACAACCTTTTATAGTACTTCGCTTGCAGATGCCTGTCCCATAGACGTCATTACCATTATTATTAATTCATCTTTTTTATACTGGTTGGTTGGAACAACCTTGTGGCAGCTTTTTCTTCTAATTGGTTCCACTGAGTCACGGAGATTTTCTTAGGACTCCCAGTTAACATGGACCATTCAATATATTTAAGTTGATTCAATCAAACTATCATAAGTCTGACCATGGCATGTATGACGTGCAGCCCTTGTTTGATGCATGCGTGTTTCTGTTTAGTTAGGAAGAATTATTTTCATCCGCATAATAAGACTTTTTCATTTAAGATCAAAATTATAGAATGGGTCTTATGTACTAATTTGTTATTAAAACTATACATGAGAAATACTCCGTCCACTATCCACCATTTCGCACGAGCCTGACTGTGCCCAATGCAATTAAGGGCCTATTTGGTTTGGGGTGTTAAAGTTTAACAAACACTGTAGCACTTTCATCTTATTTGACAAAAAGTTTCCAATCTTAGACTAATTAGGCTTAATAGATTCGTCTCGTAAATTACTCCTAATCTGTGACGATATGCATGCAATTAGTTTATATTTAGTACTTCATGCATTTGCCGCAACATTGATGTGATGGAAGTTAAACTTTAATATGTGCAAACCAAACGGGGCCTAAGACACGAAGGACCGGAGCTGCCACCGCAGCAGCAAATCCACAGAATTGCACAATCATCCGGTGAGGCGGTGAGCCGGCAAGCACCGTGGCTGGGCCCCTGCCCCCCTCCCCTAAGCTTTTCCCCCCCCTTTTTTTTCCTTATTTCTTAGCTTAATTTGCAATTTCTGAAAAATCGTTTGCACTGGCGGTATCCTAATGGAAACCACCAGAGTAAAGTCGATTTACAGTGGCGATATTCTTAAGAAAACTGCCCATGTAAATATTAACATATTCAGTTCTATGTGACACTAGTAAAGTGTCCTGATTTTTACTGGCCTTTCACATTGTCGGTCGCTAAAAAACGCCAGTAGAACTACCAAATATATCGCCAGTAAAAACAGTTTCTGTACTAGTGTTTCCTAACTGAATTAAGTCTACACAGTATATATAGATATGTTTATGTAAGACCTCATTGACATACTATATAAAATGGTTGGGGGCTCCTGAAATGTATTATTTTTTAGCATCACTATACATAATATTTATCATACAGCTCAGAAATTAGATTATTCAAAGTAGCTGCATGCCTGTCTCTACTTGAACCAGATGTTATGAAACACATGGCTCTATGAGAGTCACTGACCAAATGTTTTAATTGAGTGGTGTACTTACTCTTCTTGACTTTCATTATATCCCGAATTTTAATTTGGAAGAAAACAAAGTAACGTACCCATATATAGTAGTACATCTATTGCAAATTGTAAATCATAGATAGGTACTCCCTTCATTTTAAATTATAAGATGTTTTGCCTTTTCTAGATATATAAGGTCTATTTGGTTCAGCTGTGAGCTAACAAAAACTGTTGTGAGCTGTGAGGTGTTAAAAAGCTATACTATGAAATATGTGCTTTGGTTGTAAGCAGTATACTTAGATATACTATGTTTAGATACATAGTAAAAGTAATGTATGTAGAAAAAAACAAAATATCTTATAATTTGGAATGAATAGAGTACATAGTTTTACAATGTATCTAAACATAGTGTATATATCTAAGTGCACAGTAAAAACTATGTACCTAGGCTAGCCAAACGACTTACAATTTGGAATGAAGGGAGTAGCTTTTACGCAAATCTTTGTTGTCCTATGGTTTTCTACAATGTGCATATATAATATGTATACCATTCAGTAGAACAGAAAGTTTACATAATAAAGGAGTGCAAACACACCAATAGACAAAGAAAGAGGACAAAGAACAAAAAAAAGGAACAGAAGGAAGTCACAATGTTTCCACTAACACGAGAGAAAAGAGGGTCGCTAAATCAGGCGAGAGTATGTATCACTTGTTTCTACAATCGACGGCTCCCACCCTTATCTCTTGACCGTGTCTCTCCTCACTCCCATCTCCATCTGCATTCTCTCCCCCCTCTCTCTAGCAGGACCTGTCGCCGATATATGTAGGGAGCTGTTTTACAATGGTTAGAAAAGTACCACGGTAGTTCCAGGTATTTTTTTATTTACTGACTATTTAATTTAGGAAGATTATTTATAAAATTTTAAATTTATTCCTGAGGGTATACTGGTAATTGGTTATTTCTTCTCCGTCTAACTACCTTGGACCATCCTAGATTGCAAGCAGAGATTTTAGAGGATCAAGGATGAGTCACCTCCGGTTTGCTGTACCTCTACAAGGACTGGGAGAAGATTGTGACCCACCGGGAAATTCAGTACTGGTACGCTCGGGAAAGGTAACTCGAGTCACAGACGTGTTTGCCTTTGGCGTGTTCGTGCTGGAGATTACCTGCGGCCGCCGTTTGCTCGGGTGCATCACGTCTGACGACCAGAACATCCTGACAGGACGGACGAGCGGCGGTGGCAGCGTAGAATGGCACAATCGCGTAGGAATTATGGAACTCCATGACGGGGAGCCTTGGGTATTACGACATGAAGAACCACAGGATAAAAGAGGAAACTGAACGCCGACAGTGCCGACCCGCCGCTACGCCCGCCACCGCCCTCACTGTTGCCGGTAGCGCTGTTGTGCAGCTGCTCACCGTCGCTACCACGCCAAACACCAGGGTGATGCCGGCTAGCGAGACCTGGTGGAATTCACAGCATGACGTCCTCCTCGTAGATGACCAGCCTACAGCCCATCACCTCGGCATGGCATCGGCATGCACCAAGCTCGTGCTTGCGGGCGAGCAGCTGTTGCGGGCCTGGCTTATGATCGGTGGACAGGCGATCTGAAGAATAGTGACGGAGGAGACAACAGATGGGCGACAAACTACTGTTTTACCCTTCACTGAATTTAATTAATTAATAAAAATTGAGATATGGCCTCACTTATTTTGATACTAGCCCCACCTATTTTGGTACTTCCTCCCACTTTTTTGGTAATTTGGGTTACTTTTACTTTGGTAGCTTCTATTTTTATACCGTTCAATCTCTCGTGATGGATGGTTCATATTTTTTCCATCCATAGTAAAATTTCTCGTAGGTAGTGGCCCGCTGCACATCTCTGAGCTAAGTAATATGACTATGGAACAATTTTGTTTGTATTTAATTTAAACACAGTTGCTGAACCACCACTCTATGAATCTGTGTATATTCCATATGATCGGGCAGAGGTTCAGAAGTCCAACATGGCAAATATAGCACCCTGAACCGAAGTCTCTCATTTATGAACACAGCCCACCAGGAGATGAACTAAAGTCTGAAAGACTCAAACTCTTGTGCACAAAGTGCACAAACATCAGCGGTTTGCATTGCATCTTGTGTCGTCAGAACCTGTCCAGTGTCCAGCATCAATGATGACACTGCCACTTGTTATTAGGGTCTAGCACTTTCCAAATAACATTTGCTCCCATGTGGATTGGAGTTTAGCCAAACAAGGCCTTCATTTGGTTTTAATTGTGCTGGAGCATGTGCGGGCCTCAATCCATTTCTTGCTAAGGCCTCATGCAAGTTTTTTAATTAAACTGACAATATGTCTATAGTATTTCTTACACGTGTACGATCTAACGCTCCATTCTCCCTTTGGTTCTCTCACTTATGGTTTTCATGCTGCACTCCAGTTTCTCCCCTGACAAACCCCTTCTCTATTTGTTTTCCTACTTCTCCCTCCGCTTTTCTCCGTTCTGCTTTTATTGCTGCACTTGTACGGTCAATGCTCCATTCCCATTTCCAACTTGGAGTTCTATAAATAATGAACGACAGTGATCTTAATCAAGTAGTAGAGCTTTAAATGTAACACCTAGATGTGGTATTGGATTTAGATCCAAAGTCCAATTGGATTTTTTTTGTTCTTGGACATTATTGGACTGGATCCATTTGGACTATGGATGCATATAGATGGTGAGTCCAAACTGGACTTGGACATTGCATTGCTGGTGAGGCTAAAGTTTGATATTCAATATTCACTGGTGGACCGACTATTAACAATGCAAAAAAAGCGTGGCCCTCCACTGCTGAACTGCACTGGACATTGCCGTGCACATGCTCATGTCCGGGAGTCACTCACACGCTATTGCCAGTCTTAGGACAATGCTGAGTATGGTAACTAGATCATTAGGCGTAAGGGACCATGTTCTGCCTATGCTTGAGCATGGTATTTGCATATACGCTCCTGCTCCTAATTCCAGCAAGCACTATGGTTGGCAGCAACTTTGGGAGCTTCCTCAGTGCGGGGGTGCAAAAGAGTTAGTTTTGTGTGACACGAAGGAAGACGCCTAAACGAGGACCCCAAGACATCTTGAAGGACCGAAAACGGCGACCAGAGGGGGGGTGAATGGGAGCCTCAAATTTCTTTCGAAACTTTTGACCACTGTCCCAAATTCACCACAAAAAACAAACCATGACAATTGTTCCCAAATCTATAATACCCAAGCCAACTGGTAACGAGAGTACCTAGATAGCTTCCATGAAACGATAGAAGATCAACGCAAAAGACGAAATATGATTCGGAGCTCAAACGACGAAACTACGAACAAAATAGTAAGCCTTGAACTCTTCCACCGTAAATACTAATTCAAGCAAGGAGAAATGATTTAATACTTCAATGATTAACCAATTAATGCTTGTAGTAATTTACGGATAAAAGAACTAAACCAAAGACCAATCAAAAACGTTCAACAACAAAGAACGAGCTGAAACACAGTAAGATATAGCTATGCAGATCGACACTAAACTTGCAACAGTACTGCTTATATGCCAGTGACAAATTGAGATCAAAACAGTACATATAGAGAGATTACAGAGAGATTACTGCTTATATGCATACAGAGAGATTACATGAGCTAGCTACTTGCGAGTGAACAAGGACAAGAAGTTGCTCAGTGGAGTAAATAAACACTAAAGATAAAGCATGCAATGAATATTTAACTAGTGACCACTATACCATAGAATTGACAATGCATGCAAGTGAATTCATGCACTGCAGCTCCTCTTACTCGAACTGCACCAATCAAACCTGAAAATCAAATTTGCGTTGTTGGCCTGCTGCCCGCCAAGACATCACCTGCACTGCTGCCATCCTCAAAGAATTCAATTACCCGCACCCTGAGACAGAGGAGATGGACGAGTAGCTTCTGTACTCTGCAGACCTGCGGCGAAAGAAAGAAGCTAGCCAAGTTGCCAATGGAAAATGAAATTAGCAAAAGCCAACTGCTGCTGAAAATTCAATTAACGTGAACTGCTCTGCTCCTGCTCTTGGTGCTGTGAGTGCACAGGTTCCTGAATGAGCACTGATTGGTGCTTGGAAGCACAGGTGCTGAACACGGCCAACTAGAGACGAGCGACTGGACACTGCCGTGCCAAAAAGCAAACAGAGGGAGGGAGCAGGCTCAAGTCTGCACGAGCACACACAGGTTTGACCGGTGAAGGCACCAGTGCCTGCGGGCTGCACCTGATAATTACGAACTGGGACCGAGCGCAAGGAACAAACACAGGCGACAGCCAAAAATTCGACGGGAACTCGACCAAATCAAAAGAGATAGCTCCCAAACTTTGCACACGTGATTTCCATGGAGTTGATGAGCATACTCTAAGAAATCAACGCCCAATTTGAAGCCAATCAACGAAAAATCCATGGAACACGAAAATCCTCCAAAAACGAACCCTAGCTCTTGATCCGCCCCGATCTATGATCACGTGAGGAATTGATGCAAATCCTTCGGTGGAAAGTCTCAACTCACGTCATTGATCAAGGCCAAGCAACAAAAATAAATCAAAACGAGCTAGAAACAACGAATCAAAGGAAGAACTAGAGGGGGAAGGGAGGAGCTCGCGAAGAACACATCAAGAACACACAAATTGCTTCATCCGCCAAACACCGGAGGATTCGGGACCTCATTCCCTCAAAGATTCATGGTTCTTACACTAATCGGTGGATTAGTGAACCTCTCTTTCGTACAAGCAACTAGAGGAATAAACCCTAAAGGAGAAAATGAAAATAGAGGAGGTGAGGAGGCAAGGGGCTGTCATCCTCTATTTAACAGGGCTATTTTACATTCTCCTAAATGCCCCTGGATACATAAGAGCTAAACCAATAAGCCCAAGGGCGTAGAGGTCCAACCCGGTCTTCATGTTGATCCGACGGCCACCACGTCTCCTCACCGGTAGCTTCGCCTCGACGCGAACTCCCTGATGCCGCCACGTGCCGTCCGTTCCTCCTCAGAACCTCTGCCCGGGTTTTGAGGCCCAAACCCGCAAACCCGCCTCTGATGGTTTTAAGGCCCAAACCACCAAATCTGCTCGTGAGTAGCGTACTCCATATGCGTCCCCCGCCGCTCGACACGTGTCACCGCCGTCCTCGACCGGCCAGCACACCAAGTCCTCTGAGCCTCGCTCGACCCGCACGTCCGCCGTCTTGACTCGGTCAACACCGTCACTCTCATATCTTCTTGCACTTGTCGATGTCTGAAAGTCCTATGTTTGGTGTTGGTAATTAGTGACAATGCCTAAGTACTAATCCTATGCCTAAGTTGTGTGTAGCATATGAGGATTAGTACATTCCAAGGTTGGTGGCAAGATGGACATGGTGATCATGATGGCCACACTTGGATTTGGACGCAACCCTACGTGATCAAGGCAAAGGTATATGCTTAAGGGTTGTGTTTTAGTAACCAAGACACCTAGTGGGTGTGGTTACATTATAGGATAGATAGCCGTACTATAAAGAGGGGAATGATGCGGCTATTGAACTCCTAAGTGCCTCTAGATGTGCATTTCATGTCATATGCATTTGGATAGAACTAATAACGCCTCGAAAAATGATTGTGAAAATGCTAACACACATGCACATGGTGATGATCACTTGGTGATGTTAGCACGTTTGCGACGGCGGTGGAGTTTGAGCGGTAGAGAGGGTTTGGGTTCCTCTCTCCCTCCCGCCGAGCGTGCGAGCGCGGGATTCAGGCGTTTTCGAGGAATTGAAATGCCTATTTTCTACTACGCCGGAAGTCGGAAATCAAACGAAAATCAAACGGAAGCGAACGGAGGTCACAGTGGTGACCGGACGCTGCACCGGACGCGGTCACTGTGTGACCGGACGCGTCCGGTCAGTGTCCAGTGTCTGCGCGTTTTTCAGTTGTTTGATCGGACGCGAGGCGCGTCCGGTCACAGGCGACCGGACGCGTCCGGTCGTCCAGGGAGCTTACTGGACTCCGACCGGACGCGGGCACTGTGGCGTCCGGTCAGTTCTTCAGCGCGTCCGGTCGATGGTTCGTTTTGCGTGACTCAGTGTTGACCGGCGCGTCCGGTCAGTCACGGGACCGGCGCGTCCGGTCGTGACCAGCGCATCCGGTCGTTGCGACCGGCGCGTCCGGTCAGTACTTCGCGAAACTAGCCGTTACTCGACCGGCGCGTCCGGTCAGTCGGACCAGCGCGTCCGGTCAGCGCGATTTCAGCTGGATCTCGTTCCTAACGGCTATATTCGAAGGGGTACGTCTATAAATACTCGTTGGCCGGCTCAAGGCTCCATCTCTTGGACATTTGACATACTTGTGAGCACTTTGAGCTAAGCAACTCCCCTCCCACTCATCTCTCTTGCTTCTTTGCATATTCGAAGTGAGATTGAGTGATCCAAGTGCATTTGCATTGTGAGATAGCATCTAGTTGGCACTTGGTGGTTGATTTGCTGCGGGATTCTTGTTTCTCTTGGTGGTTGCCGCCACCTAGACGGCTTGGAGCAGCTTGGAGGCGTTGGCAAGAGTTGGTGATTGTTCTTGGCCACCTCCGGTGATTGTGAGGGGTTTGTGCCTACCTCGGCGAAGCGCCAAAGGCAACATTAGTGGATTGCTCGTGTCATTTGCAACCTTTTGCCATTTGGTAGGTTCTTGTGGTGCCTTTTTGAGAGGCTCGGTGTGAGACCGATTAGCCACCGAACCACGTGGTGAAGAGGGACACAACGGGGATTAGCGTGCCGGCAAGCACGTGAACCTCGGGATAAATCTTCGTGTCATCACTTTCATATTGTGATTGATTGATCCCGATGTTCGGTTATCTTGGTATTCATTGTTGATCATATTGGTTGGCTCAATACTTCGCCCCTCGGTGATATCCTCCTAACCCTCACTTGTATTACTTTCTTAGTTATCTTTGCTAGCTAGTTAGCGTTACTAGAGTAGCTCTTTTGTGTAGCTTGCTAGTTGTAGTTGTAGTCACCTTCTCGGTTTGACTTGTGCGGTTGAGTGCTTTTTTACTAGAATTGTGAATTGGATAGGTGGCTTGCAAACACCCCGTAGGCTAAGAAAAACTCGCATCTCGCTATTTGTTGTATTGATAAACTTGTTTAGCTTGTCTTTGTAGAAATTTTTAAAAGGCTATTCACCCCCCCTCTAGCCATCAAGACCTTTCAAGTGGTATCGGAGCCGTGGTCACCGTTTGTAAGGCTTAACAACCTCGGTGTAAGATGGCTCAAGTTGTGTTCAACCATGTCGGGGGCAAGCCTCCATTCTTTGATGGTGTCTCGTCTTTTGATCATTGGAAAAGAAAGATGAAGCAATATCTTGGCTCTATTAATGAGAAGGTTTGGGAGGTGACACATCATGATTATGCTATCATTGATCCCGACAACCTCACCAACAATGACCGCATCAACAACCAATGCAACACTATGGCTCTCAACACTCTCTACAATGGGATTGATGCAAAGGTCTTTGAGCAAATCAAGGATCTTGAGATGGCAAGTGAAGTGTGGACAAGATTAGAGGAAACATATGAGGGCACTTCAACGGTAAAGAGTGCCAAGCTCTATATGCTCAAGGATAAGTTTGCAAGCTTCAAGATGAAGGATGATGAGTCCATACCGGAGATGTTCTATAGGCTACAAGTTATTGTCAATGATCTCAAGAGCCTAGGAGAAGATGTCAAGGACAAGGACTTCTCACATAAGTTCTTGATGAACTTACCTAAGAAGTTTGCTATCTTGAGGAAGATGATCCAAAGAGAGGGTTTGGACAAGGTGACTCCAAACCAAGTGCTTGGAGATGTCATGACCGATGCTCAATATGATGATGATGAAGATGAAGATGAGAAGAAGGAGATCAAGGTCAAGCAAGAGAAGCCCATTGCATTCAAGGCTTCATCCTCTAAGGGCAAGAGCAAGGTGGAGAGTGATGATGATGATCCATTCGATGATGAGACCATGGCCCTCCTAGTGCACAAGATAGGGAGGTTCATGAAGAAGAAAGGATATGGGGCAAGGAAGAGAAGGGACTTCATGAAGGCAAAGGAGATGCTTTGCTACAATTGCAATAGCCCCGATCATGTAGTGGCAAAGTGTCCCTATGAAGACAAAAGATATCATGATGGAGAGTTGAAGTTGAAGAAGAACAAGAAGGATAAGAAGGAGAAGAAAGAGAAGAAGAGCTTCACTATCAACAAGAAGAAGAAGGGTGGTGGCTATGTGGTCACTTGGGATAGTGATAACTCCGATAGTGATGATGGTAGCTCTAGTGATGATGAGAGGACCACTCGGCGAGCCATTGCAAGCATCGCCCTCTCCAACAAGCCATCCATATTCGACACTACATCGACATGCCTTATGGCCAAGCCTACCAAGGTAAAATATGATGATAGTGATGATGATTCTTGTGCTAGTGATGGTTGTAGGAGTGATGATGAGGAGGATGAGGACTACTCCAAGGATGATCTATTGGGCATAATAGATCAAATGAGCAAGGGCTACAAGAGGACAACCAAGAAGTGCAAAATCTTGGAGCAAGAGCTCATTGCCAAGAGCAATGAAAATGATGCCTTGATGGAGGAGCTTGTTGCTCTCAAAAAGAGTAAGGAGTGCAAAGGAATTGAACAAGAGCTCAAAGCTCTTAGGAAATCCTTTGATGAGCTAGAGGCCTCTCGTGAGTGTCTAAAGGAAGACCACGAGGACCTTGAAATTGCTCACACTAGGCTTAAGGAAGCCCACTCCTCTCTACTTGAGCTCATCAAGGAGAAGGACCTCAAGTTGGAGAAGCTCATGAAGGAAGCTAAGGAGGAGCAAGTGATTGTCACTTGTGATATTGGACTAACATGTGATATTATTGATGATTCTTTATTTGTTGGTCCTACTAATGCTTCATGTAGCTCATCATCATCCACCACAACCAACTCTACCTCTACTACTAGTGATTCATCACTTGTGGTTGAGAATGAGACTCTCAAGAGAGAGGTGGATGATCTCACCCGCGCATTAGGCAATGCCTATGGGGGGATGCCCGCTTGCTAAAATGCTAGGTAGCCAAAGGTTCTCTCTTAACAAAGAGGGTTTGGGCTATACTCCCAAGAAGGGCAAGGCGGCCTTTGCTACTCCAAAGTCTCGCTTTGTGAAGAGCAAAGGTCGTTATTGCAATAGATGCAAGCAAGTTGGGCATCTAGAGATTAATTGTAATAAAATGAACAAGAACAACAACAAATTTCATGCTAAAATGGATTACATTCCTTTTGATTCTTGTTATGTGCTTACCAAGGGTGAGAAAGGTGTGCATGCTAGGTTTGTTGGTACACCAATTGTGGGTCCAAAGAAGAAGGCCATTTGGGTACCAAAGAGCTTAGTTACTAACCTCCAAGGACCCAAACAAGTATGGGTACCTAAGAAACATTAATTTATGTTGTAGGTAAATTACAAGGCCGGAGGAAGGCATTGGGTGCTTGATAGTGGATGCTCTCAACATATGACCGGTGATTCAAGAATGTTCAATTCTCTCAAGTCAAATGATAGTGGCATTGATAGTATCACATTTGGTGACAATAGCAAGGGTGATGTGAAGGCTCTTGGAAGGATTGCAATCTCAAATGATCATAGCATTTCCAATGTGCTCCTAGTTGAAAAGTTAAACTTCAATCTTCTCTCGGTTGCTCAATTGTGTGATCTTGGTTTCAAGTGCATATTTGGTGTTGATGATGTGGAGATAGTTAGTGTTGATGGCTCCAATTTGATCTTCAAGGGTTTTAGATATGAGAATCTATACTTGGTTGATTTCAATGCTAGTGATACTCAACTTTCAACATGCTTGCTCACCAAATCAAGTATGGGTTGGTTATGGCATAGAAGACTTGGTCATGTTGGCATGAAGTAATTGAACAAGTTAGTGAAGCATGACCTAGTTAGAGGCTTGAAGGATGTCACATTTGAGAAGGATAAGCTATGTAGTGCATGTCAAGCCGGAAAGCAAGTAGGCAACACTCATCCATTGAAAAGCATTATGAGTACTTCCAAGGCATTTGAATTGTTGCACATGGATTTATTTGGGCCAACTACATACACAAGCATAGGTGGCAATAAGTATGGCTTTGTGATTGTGGATGATTTCACTAGATATACATGGGTATTCTTTCTTGGGGACAAGAGTGATGTATTTGACATATTCAAGAAGTTCATCAAGAGAGTACAAAATGAGTTTGAGACCACAATCAAGAAAGTGAGAAGTGACAATGGAAGTGAGTTTAGAAACACAAGAGTTGATGAGCTATGTGAGGAACTTGGAATCAAGCATCAATTCTCGGCCAAGTATACACCTCAATCTAATGGCCTAGTTGAGAGGAAGAATAGAACTTTGATTGATATGGCAAGATCAATGTTGAATGAGTATAATGTGAGTCATTCATTTTGGGCCGAAGCAATCAACACGGCTTGCTTCTATAGCAACCGCCTCTATTGCCACAAGTTTCTAGAGAAGACACCATATGAGATCTTAAATGGAAGAAAGCCCAACATTGCATACTTTCGGGTATTTGGTTGCAAATGCTACATCTTGAAGAAGGGCACTAGATTGAGTAAGTTTGAGAAGAAATGTGATGAAGGATTCTTACTTGGTTACTCCACCACTAGCAAAGCTTATAGAGTTTGGAATTTGGCTAGTGGCTTACTTGAGGAAGTTCATGATGTTGAGTTTGATGAAACAAATGGCTCTCAAGATGAGGAAAATAACTTGGATGATGTGAGAGGAACTCAATTGACCAATGCTATGAAAGAAATGGATATTGGAGATATTAGGCCAAAGCAAGTGATTGATGTGGATGACAACAAAGATCAAGTGCTCCAAAGTCCAATTACACAAGCTAGTGGGTCTCTAATGCAAAATCAAGCTAGTACATCATCTCAAGTGCAACAAGATCAACAAGTGGCTAGTTCATCATCTCCAACTCATGATCAACATCAACATCCAAGCAATCAAGTGCAAGTACTTCAACCAACCAACATTGCTAGAGACCATCCATTAGATTCCATCATTGGTGACATACAAAGGGGAGTACAAACTAGATCAAGATTGGCATCGTTTTGTGCTCACTCTTCTTTTGTGTCAATGGAAGAACCCAAGGACATTGATAAAGCATTGAGAGATCCGGATTGGGTAAATGCAATGCATGAAGAGCTCAACAACTTCAAGAGAAATGAAGTATAGGAACTAGTTGAGAGGCCTAAGGATCATAATGTCATTGGAACAAGATGGGTCTTTCGCAACAAGCAAGATCAAGATGGAATAGTAGTAAGAAACAAAGCAAGACTAGTGGCTCAAGGTTACACACAAATAGAGGGTCTTGACTTTGGTGAAACTTATGCCCCGGTTGCAAGATTGGAAGCAATTAGGATCTTACTTGCCTATGCTTGTGCTCATAATATCAAGCTATATCAAATGGATGTGAAGAGTGCATTTCTCAATGGGTACATTCAAGAGGAGGTGTATGTGGAGCAACCTCCCGGTTTTGAAGATGACAAGAAACCCAACCATGTATATAAGTTAAGGAAAGCTTTGTATGGATTGAAGCAAGCACCTAGAGCATGGTATGAAAGATTGAGGGACTTCTTGCTATCCAAAGGATTTATCATGGGCAAAGTGGATACTACTCTCTTTACCAAGAAGATTGGGAAAGACTTGTTTGTATTGCAAATATATGTTGATGATATCATATTCGGTTCAACCAATCAAGATTATTGTGATGAGTTTGGGAAAATGATGGCAAAGGAATTTGAAATGTCAATGATCGGTGAACTTAGTTTCTTTCTTGGACTTCAAATCAAACAAATGAAGGAAGGAACATTTATGAGCCAAACCAAGTATATCAAAGATATGCTCAAGAAGTTTGGCATGGAAGATGCAAAGGGCATTACAACCCCAATGGGCACTAGTGGAAGCTTGGATAGTGACAAGAGTGGCAACATGGTGGATCAAAAGCTATATAGATCAATGATTGGTAGCTTACTCTATGTGACGGCATCAAGACCCGATGTGATGTTTAGTGTATGCATGTGTGCAAGATTTCAAGCCTCACCAAGAGAAAGTCATTTGAAGGCAACAAAGAGAATATTGAGGTACTTAAAGCATACACAAGATGTTGGATTGTGGTATCCCAAAGGTGCAAGCTTTGAGCTAGTTGGATATTCGGATTCCGACTATGCCGGTGACAAAGTGGAGAGAAAGAGCACTTCCGGGACTTGTCAATTGTTGGGAAGATCACTTGTCTCATGGTCATCCAAGAAGCAAAATAGTATTGCACTATCTACCGCCGAAGCCGAATACATCGCCGCGGGTAGTTGTTGTGCACAAATCTTGTGGATGAAGGCAACTTTGAAGGATTTTGGAATCAACTTCAAGAATGTGCCATTGTTATGTGACAATGAAAGTGCCGTGAAGCTAACCAACAATCCGGTTCAACATCAAAGAACAAAGCATATTGATGTTCGTCATCATTTTATTAGAGATCATCAACAAAAGGGTGACATTGCTATTGAGAGTGTGGGCACCGAAGATCAATTAGCCGATCTATTCACCAAGCCACTTGATGAGAAGAGATTTCACAAGCTAAAGAATGAGTTAAACATAATTGACTTCTCCAACATGAGTTGATGCACCCCATATATGACATGCCTCTCCTTCGAGCCCCAAGGTATAATTGGTTGACATGTCATACATTTTATGCTAAGGACTTGCTTAGTGCATCTAGTCATAACTTACTTGTTCTAGGCTCATTCATGAAAAATAAATGAATTTGAAGTTTATATGGTGCCACTATTGTTTCCATGACTTGTATGATCTAGTGGTAGCATATAACTTGTTTGCGAGCTTGTGATCCTAAGTGTTTAATCTAGATCACTTGTCTAAATATTTGCTTCAACATGGTGCATGATAACCCTTCTAGTGAGGTGTGAAGAAGCTTGCCCTTGGATCAAACCGAAGCATTTTATTTGTGCAAGCAATCTAGGTTGAATCACAAACTTGATCCTCACCCCATAAGTCAACATGATAATCTATCTAAAGTTAGTCCCTTGTGGTCATTGGTGCCAATGGGGGAGAAAATGTTGTTCACAAAGATAGAACTCAAAGGTCACAAAGATAGAACTCAAAGGGGGAGAAGCACAAAGGGGGAGAAAATGATAAAAGAAGGGGGGATCAACTAAAATTTAGGGGATCAACTAAAATTTTGAGCACACAAGTAGGGGGAGCAAGCTCTTAAACATGAATGTTGTATTTCCTTGTGCACTTCATATGTATGATGCATAGTTATGCATTTCTTTTTCTCCGATACATTGCTTGTGTGGTGACTTGCTAGTATAATTTGAATGATGAATTGAAGTACTAGCATGAATAGGAAGTAGTTAGATTTTCCTTGCTTCATGTTTTTTAAAGTGGTACTAGAACCTTGCTTATAATGTTGATCTCACGAGGTTTCTAGTTATGTTTGTACTTTTCCAAGTGGTATCTAACTACACAAGGTGCTAAGATGGTGTTTATCGCTACTCCGATGGTATCACGCTTCAAAGGTCTATAATCTAAAACACTTAGCACCTATTGGTAGTCAATGCTCCTAATCTTTCCTATCTAACATGTATGCTTCCAAAATCCAAACATATAGCATACATGTAGGGGGAGCCATTGCTATCAATTTGAATTCATGATCACTTGTCCATACTTCTTACACATTATAATATACTTGGACAATGTGACATGGGTTCAATCAAAATTTTATCATAATATCTTTGTGAAAGGGTTGTCACCAATTACCAACAAGGGGGAGATTGAAAGTCCTATGTTTGGTGTTGGTAATTAGTGACAATGCCTAAGTACTAATCCTATGCCTAAGTTGTGTGTAGCATATGAGGATTAGTACATTCCAAGGTTGGTGGCAAGATGGACATGGTGATCATGATGGCCACACTTGGATTTGGACGCAACCCTACGTGATCAAGGCAAAGGTATATGCTTAAGGGTTGTGTTTTAGTAACCAAGACACCTAGTGGGTGTGGTTACATTATAGGATAGATAGCCGTACTATAAAGAGGGGAATGACGCGGCTATTGAACTCCTAAGTGCCTCTAGATGTGCATTTCATGTCATATGCATTTGGATAGAACTAATAACGCCTCGAAAAATGATTGTGAAAATGCTAACACACATGCACATGGTGATGATCACTTGGTGATGTTAGCACGTTTGCGACGGCGGTGGAGTTTGAGCGGTAGAGAGGGTTTGGGTTCCTCTCTCCCTCCCGCCGAGCGTGCGAGCGCGGGATTCAGGCGTTTTCGAGGAATTGAAATGCCTATTTTCTACTACGCCGGAAGTCGGAAATCAAACGAAAATCAAACGGAAGCGAACGGAGGTCACAGTGGTGACCGGACGCTGCACCGGACGCGGTCACTGTGTGACCGGACGCGTCCGGTCAGTGTCCAGTGTCTGCGCGTTTTTCAGTTGTTTGATCGGACGCGAGGCGCGTCCGGTCACAGGCGACCGGACGCGTCCGGTCGTCCAGGGAGCTTACTGGACTCCGACCGGACGCGGGCACTGTGGCGTCCGGTCAGTTCTTCAGCGCGTCCGGTCGATGGTTCGTTTTGCGCGACTCAGTGTTGACCGGCGCGTCCGGTCAGTCACGGGACCGGCGCGTCCGGTCGTGACCAGCGCATCCGGTCGTTGCGACCGGCGCGTCCGGTCAGTACTTCGCGAAACTAGCCGTTACTCGACCGGCGCGTCCGGTCAGTCGGACCAGCGCGTCCGGTCAGCGCGATTTCAGCTGGATCTCGTTCCTAACGGCTATATTCGAAGGGGTACGTCTATAAATACTCGTTGGCCGGCTCAAGGCTCCATCTCTTGGACATTTGACATACTTGTGAGCACTTTGAGCTAAGCAACTCCCCTCCCACTCATCTCTCTTGCTTCTTTGCATATTCGAAGTGAGATTGAGTGATCCAAGTGCATTTGCATTGTGAGATAGCATCTAGTTGGCACTTGGTGGTTGATTTGCTGCGGGATTCTTGTTTCTCTTGGTGGTTGCCGCCACCTAGACGGCTTGGAGCAGCTTGGAGGCGTTGGCAAGAGTTGGTGATTGTTCTTGGCCACCTCCGGTGATTGTGAGGGGTTTGTGCCTACCTCGGCGAAGCGCCAAAGGCAACATTAGTGGATTGCTCGTGTCATTTGCAACCTTTTGCCATTTGGTAGGTTCTTGTGGTGCCTTTTTGAGAGGCTCGGTGTGAGACCGATTAGCCACCGAACCACGTGGTGAAGAGGAACACAACGGGGATTAGCGTGCCGGCAAGCACGTGAACCTCGGGATAAATCTTCGTGTCATCACTTTCATATTGTGATTGATTGATCCCGATGTTCGGTTATCTTGGTATTCATTGTTGATCATATTGGTTGGCTCAATACTTCGCCCCTCGGTGATATCCTCCTAACCCTCACTTGTATTACTTTCTTAGTTATCTTTGCTAGCTAGTTAGCGTTACTAGAGTAGCTCTTTTGTGTAGCTTGCTAGTTGTAGTTGTAGTCACCTTCTCGGTTTGACTTGTGCGGTTGAGTGCTTTTTTACTAGAATTGTGAATTGGATAGGTGGCTTGCAAACACCCCGTAGGCTAAGCAAAACTCGCATCTCGCTATTTGTTGTATTGATAAACTTGTTTAGCTTGTCTTTGTAGAAATTTTTAAAAGGCTATTCACCCCCCCTCTAGCCATCAAGACCTTTCAATGTCCCAGATGTCAGCCACCGCGGCTGGTCACAAGGCCTCTTGGTTCCTCGGTCCAAGCCTCACGTCTGTCCTTCACCGCTCCTGATCCGTCGGCACGACACGTCCTCCTTGACTTTCACCTCGCTGTCGACCACCACCTCTGAGCTCCACACCTGCACAACACAAGTCAAGAGACATGTTGTACACATAGCTTTCACCATGGTAGGGTTAGTCACCACTCAACCTACTTCGTGGATCACATTGACAATCACTTATCACAAAACGAATACACAAGGATATTTGTCAACCTTGTGTTCGCACATCTGCTCGATCATGTCCATCTGGGTACCTCCTACCACGAGACCCTCATCAGATGAACTTGCAACTGGATGCACTAGAGCAGTTCTAAAATATTTTCCTAATGCTTCCTATTCTGGTGAGGTCTTACTGTGTTCCTTTTGATTCAAAGTCTCTCATTATCTCTCATCTTTCCTAATGCTTCCTATTCTGGTGAGGTCTCACTGTGTTCCTTTTGATTCAAAGTCTCTCATTATCTCTCATCATCCGCTTGGTGGTGACAACCTACGAGTTTATCATTTCTAGTGGATGTTCAATATATAGAGGACAGTGGGCCATGTAAGCGAGAGTGCTTCATTCACATGTACGTTTAGTTCGGTTGGTTACTTGGTTTTAATGCAATTGCTTTCTGACCATTACTAGAAGCTAGTGGAGGCGCAGGCTGATTTGTTTCATGCACGCATGGCTAGCCTCCTTGACAGTGTGGCAGCCTTTCCTCATGGTAAAGTGTGAATGCGAGGAAAGGCGACGCTCGTGACGGAGGGTTGCGAGTCGACAGGGGTTCTCTCATCAGCCGGGGAAAAAATGTTCTGGGGCTAGTGACACGTCTTAGGCCTTCATTGGTGATCATTCAAGAAAATTATATTACCTACATTTCGAAGGAATAATCATCCTGCTATGTTATTCCCAAAATTAAGATTTGTCGGCAGAGCTCTCACCATGCATGCTCGTTTTGGGCAAGTTGTACTTTCCCTGACAATGCAACCGGCCATGGGATGTCTCTCAGTTTTCATTTGAATATCAGGAAGGCAACAGTAGTGATGGGTAACAGATTAACAGTGGAAGATGTTATGGTGATGAAGAGTTCATTTGCCCCCATGTATGATTGTTGATTGATCTAGTTTAGATTCTAGATAGAACTAGAAAAAAGCAATGGCAGCAAGACAGCAAGGAGTCCTGCATACAGCTGAGGTGCCCCAGCAGTTTGTGCTAAGTGTGCCAATGAAACCATGACCATGTAGCCATGTGTAAGTATCATTCTGAGGCATTTGCATTGTGGGCTCAATAGGTATTGCAGCCAAGTGGTACATCATGTCAGTTCGAGGAATGGAATCCGCTTGCTCGATGTTGTTTTCGTGATCACAACTAGTTATGTTTCCTCACTCAAGAAATCTTATATATTTTGCGCTAATTGTTGGTATACTTAGTACTAATAACATAAACAAGAGTCTCCTCTACCTACCTATTTTGCCTGGTTTAGTGCCACTGATCTTCGATTCCCTGTCAAGAACGATCAAGACCTGCCCTGATCCTTATCCCCTTATGTATAGGTACTGACATAGCTGAGCAGATTGTTGCCAAGATGGGCCGATTTGTAGAATTTGAGTCGAAAGATCAGAAGCATAGATTCATAGGAGGGAGAAAGGCAAAAAGGAAGGCAAGATAATGACATGACGACTTGGTCAGGTTTGGGCACCAGAGACCGCCAGCCTACCATGGAACATCAGCACTAGCGCAGAGTTTTTTATTCCGTTGGAAAAACATGTTTTGCAAAAGCCAATATAAAACATTCACTTGCAACCTTTGGCCCGAATTCTTCTAAAACCACTTGCCTTCCTGTGTACAAACCACAATCCAAATTGTTTGAATCCTTCAATCTTTTTATTGCAAGGGAAACACTATATGTGTAGCTGTTATGTTCGGCAAGGTTTATGAGAGGAGGGCTCAGCGTCGTGGCTGAACCAGACCATGTAGGGTCGGTTGGGCGCTGAGAAGTTATCCAATAGTTATCATATCCTAGTATCTAGGATAGTTATCTATTTAATTTGTTATTTACTTAAGTTAGTTATGAGTTGGTTAGGACTGCTTGTATAAGTATTGGACTCTTGTTAATGAGAAGGTTAGCCTGGGATTGAGATATTATATCTCCCTTGGGCGCCCAGCCCTTTACTGTTCACGTCATCCTACTGCCGCCTTCAACTAATCTACATCCCTAGCGCCGGCCACGGCGCCTCCTGTGCGCAAGCAAGCCTTTAAGCCCCGTCCTCCCATCCTCCACCGCTACAATCTTCGGAGCTTAAGCTCCTGCAACCCTAGCGCTAACAATCTGGTATCAGAGACCATGTCGTCCTCTGGTGCCGTCACCACCGCTGTTTCCGCCAGCCCCATCGCTCCATCGGCGGCCGTGGCCACCTCCGGCATCTCAGCACCACCGCCGTCGGCACCCACCATCGAAGAGAGTCTGGCTGCCCTAACAACAGCGTTCTAGGGCATGCAACGCCAGATGGGTGAAGTTTGCCTTCGTCTGGCCGCCGTCGAAAACCGGCCTAGCCCCTCTGCGGCCCCGGCTTTGCCCTATTCGCAGCCCCTGCTGCTCGGCATGCCCGGGTATGGAGGCCTCCCAGCGAGCACGCCAGTCGTCTCCGAGTTACTGCCCACACCTTCAACAGCACACATTACGGCGGGGCAGCCGTCACTGGGGGCGACCTCGGTGGCCTTGGGAGTGGTGGTGTCACAACAGTCCCTGCCCGGCTTGCCCATCCAGTCCATCCCCTTCCCGCACTCCCCGTCGCCATTGCCGTCAATGTCTTCTATCTTGCACGGCCCCGTCATGTCTTCGTCGACGATTGTGCATCATGATCCATCGCACCGCGGGCGTCTCCATCCAGAAGATCACGGGAAAGCCATGGCGTCCCCAAATTTCACAAGCTTTCTTTTCCAACATACGATGGTAAGGAGGACCCGCTCGGTTGGCTGAACCGCTGCGAGTCTTTCTTCCGGGGACAGCTTACTCGCGAGGAGGACAAGGTCTGGCTCGCCTCCTTCCACATGACCGGGAGTGCACAGCAGTGGTACTACGTGTTGGAGCGCGACGCAGGACAGCCGTCGTGGGAGAACTTTCGGCTGCTCTGTCACCAGCGTTTTGGACCGGCCCTATCAACTAATCACTTGGCCGATCTCCCTCGTCTTCCGTTCGGCGCTTCTGTGGATGCCTACATGGACACTTTTCAGGCACGGTTGGCGCACGTGGGCAATCTAGTACCGCTGCAACAGGCACAGTTATTCACGGGTGGCTTACCAGAGCACATTCGGGTTGACGTCGCGCTACACGACCCGCAGGACTTGCACCGTGCTATGCGCCTGGCCCGTGCTTATGAGCGCCAGAACTCTTCCAAGGGTCTTGCCCTCCCGGGCCCGCCCCAACGCCCTCCGCGTCGCATATCCTCCGGGCAGGCCAGCGGGGCATCCTCAGCCACCGCGTCATCAGTACAGTCGTCGAGCCGGCCTTTCAAGTACTTGACGCCGGCTGAGATGGCGGAGCGCCGTAAACAGGGTCTGTGCTACGGTTGTGATGAGCCATATGTCCAAGGTCACAAGTGTGCTCGTCTGTTCTTCCTGGAAGCTGCCGACTACACTGTCCAAGAACCGCCGGAGTCGGATGATGAGGACCCCGAAGCTGATGTGGCAGCCAAAACTCCATCTATTTCTCTAGCAGCCATTGCCGGCGTTCGCACGGAGGACACCATGCAAGTTTATGTACAGCTCGGCGGCGTACAGTGCCTGGCGCTGCTAGATTCTGGTTCCACACACAATTTTGTCAGCGGGTCTGTTGCTCGCCGCGCTGGCCTGCAGTTTCAGCCGTGTCCAGGCGCTGGTGTCACGGTGGCCAATGGGGATCGCGTCGCCTGCCGTGGCCTCGTACGTGACGACGACATTCGGATCGCGGATGAAGTCTTTTCCGTGGATTGCTACTCCATCCCATTGGACCGGTGGGACATGGTGCTTGGCGTCTCCTTCCTGCGCACTCTTGGACCAATATTGTGGGATTTCGACGACTTGTGTATGGCGTTCACGCGTGGAGATCATCGGGTGTTCTGGCGGGGCGTGGGCTCCACCCGCCATGACGTACAGTCTACTCGCCTCTACTCGGTTCGCACAAATGAGCAGTCCGTCCTTACCAGGCTGCTCGACTCATTCGAGGATGTTTTTGCGGAACCAACTGGGCTTCCACCGGCGCGTCCTTGTGATCACAGGATTCACCTGCTGCCAAACACAGCGCCGGTGGCTGTCCGGCTGTATCGTTACCCACAACTGCAGAAAGATGAGCTCGAGAAACAGTGTGCAGCCATGCTCGACCAAGGTATCATCCGCCCAAGTACAGCCGCATTCTCGGCTCCGGTTTTGCTGGTGAAGAAACAAGATCACTCTTGGCGGTTTTGTGTGGACTACAGGGCTTTGAACGAACGCACGGTCAAAGACAAATTTCCTATTCCTGTCGTCGAAGAACTCCTCGATGAACTTCATGGTGCCCGCTATTTCACCAAGTTGGACCTCCGATCCGGATATCATCAAGTGCGCGTGCATTCCGGCGATATTGAGAAGACAGCTTTCCGCACTCATCATGGGCACTTCAAGTTTCTGGTGATGCCGTTCGGCCTCACGAACGCCCCGGCCACGTTCCAGAGCTTGATGAATGCAGTGCTGCAGCCCTTTCTTCGCAAGTTTGTGTTAGTGTTCTTTGATGACATTTTAATCTATAGCAAATCTTGGTCCGAGCACTTGAAGCACCTCAATGCCGTCCTGACTACCCTGCGCCAGCACTAGCTGCATGTCAAGCGCAGCAAGTGCGCCTTTGCTACGACCTCGGTGGCGTATCTTGGGCACACGATCAATGGGTCCGGTGTGGCCATGGATGGTGACAAAGTTGAGGCCGTCGCTACTTGGCCCCAACCCTGTTCAGCGCGGGGTCTGCGAGGATTCCTTGGCCTTGCTGGTTATTATCGACGATTTATCAAAGGGTTTGGGACCATTGCCGCCCCCCTTACTAGTTTTCTCAAGAAGGATGCCTTATGTTGGTCCCCGGAGGCCTTGGCGGCATTTGATGCTTTGAAGCAGGCGCTCTGTGCGGCTCCAGTACTCCAGCTTCCTGATTTCGACAAGCCGTTCTTCGTGGATTGCGACGCGTCCAGGACTGGATTCGGGGCGGTGCTGCATCAGGAGGAGGGGGCGATTGCCTTTTTCAGCCGCCCCTTTGCGCAACGGCACTTGAAGCTAGCAGCATACGAGCGCGAGCTCATCGGGCTCGTCCAGGCGGTGCGACATTGGAGGCCGTATCTTTGGGGTCATCGATTCACTGTGTGCACGGACCACTATGCCTTGAAGTTTTTGCTTGACCAAAGGCTCTCCACCGTGCCTCAGCACCAATGGGTAAGCAAGATTTTTGGCTTCGATTTTTCAGTCGAGTACAGGCCGGGACGTCTCAATACGGTGGCAGACGCGCTCTCGTCGTTTGGAGGATGACCTGTCCCTCCACACGCTTTCGACGCTTGTCTTCGACATCTACAGCGATTTGTGTCAGGCCCCTAATTTAGGGTCCACTATGCACCATGTATCAGTCCCTGGATCAGTGGCTGATACGCACAATTCGAACAAGATTGATATCAAAAACTATACTTTCATTGCTAATAGAGAATTATATTACATGGTTCGGGTTGCATAGCTTGGGCCACTGGCCTTACATTGTATATCAAAGATCTATGACAGCGGTCCTATAACAACGTGGCTCCATTCCTACAGGCAACTTGGAGTGCGGACGTAAGCCTAGACTTATTCCTTAAGCGTATTCCTACAACCCAGTCGTCGTAGTCCCCGTGTAACTTCTTCGTGTAGTCGTACGACTCCGTCTTCGGGTGTCCTCCTGATGTCCTTTCCTGGCGTAGTCCTTAGTAGCTCCATTCTCAGATATACTCCTACAGCTTCATTCCTAAAAACATAGAGTGGAGGGGGGTGAGTACGTACGTACTCAGCAAGCCCTAACTTTGGGTGGAGAGGTGGATGGAGGCTATATATAGAGGTGGTTAGTGGTAAAGGCCGTAGAGTGAAGTAGTTATAAATATAGGTTGGGCCCTGGCAGGGTATTACCATCCTCACCAGTTCCCGAGTTGAGTATAGATTATCAAATTCATAAATACATCTTACCAGAGTATCACAGTTGTTGTAGTCTAATCATTTGGGGACCTCATCCCAGCAGTTGCCCATTCCAAGGACGTGGCTATTCGAATAGATTCAAGAAACTCTGCAGAGGTATACAAATTTCCCCACATGATAGGCGTAGTCGATACCATCGTCATGGCTTAGACAGGCCTAACGAGACCTCGTACCCGAGAGGGCGCTACCTTAGATTTCCATATAATTCCACCACGGACTACTCAGGGACCGGAACCCACAAGCATCAGGATGATCACACAGCATCCTAGAATATCGAGTGGTTGGATGATCACATAGCATCCGGTGGATGATCACATAACATCCAGATTAAATAATAAAAGGGTGCTCGCACACGGCACAACAATAAATTTTACATGGAAGACCACAAAGCAACCATGCCGATCAGACCACGGTAGATCACACAGCAGCCGTGTCCTCTCCTGTTAGTCCGTTGCCACTCCGGCCTCCTAGTGAAAATCATACTTCAATCTAACGGGGTGTGAGATCAAGTCTACCCATATAGACATGTGGCTGTACGAAATTCTGGCTAGGCGAGATGGCCAATGAACCGGTCCTTATGTGACCGAGGCGAGTATCTCCCGCAGGATCCCACACAGGCTATCCTGCCAAGGTAACCCATACCACATGAATTACCCCCACTCGCCCCCTGTCGAGGTTTAGTCCAATTTTACCAACTTAAGTTTCATAGTTATTATCCTCATGTTCATAAATCACATTATCATAAACAATTCTCATAATTCATCATGATTCAATATCAATATATGAAAGAGGTTTTTAAGTAGTATATATTAAGATTGGTGGTTGGTAGGGTTAGGTATGGTGGGTTTATGGTGGAGGCTAGCAAAATGTAGAGGTGGTAGAAGGGGAGTAATTAAAGGAATGGAAATGTAGGGAATAGATGGGGATTAGGACTTGCCTTTGCTCGCTGACGAGTATATCCAAGGTTGTCGTTCCTTCATTGTTCCGGTGTTGGTGGTGCTTCTGGGGTCCAGTGGGTAATCTCTGCGTCTCCGATCCTACGCGAACTAACGTTGACAAGCAAGACACACAAACGAGAAAATAACAATCAAGGCATGTCAAACCAGCACGGCAGCAATCGTTCCTAGACGGGTTGATCCTAGTTGGGCGATGGATCATTTCCTATGGTGATCACTATTATGTCAATCTGAAGTAATACTAGGATGGAGGTACTCCATCCCACAAGGGGGTTCCTACGGGTTCGGTTAGGGTGGTGATTAGGGTTAGCCATATATGGACGTCATCCCGGGTATCGGACATAGCCATATATAGTGTGCAGGTGATACTATCGGTACACTACTATATCTCTGGGTTTATACATATTCTATCGCGTAACGTTATATTTTATAATACTACCGAGAATATTTTATATTTGTAAAGCGCATATTTCATTTTATTATTATATGTATATTATTATTACTAGCATGCAGATACTTTAATTCTACCGCGCATATGTTATATTACTATTGCATTTATATATTAGTACTATATTTATATATGTTGGTTATAGCGCGTCCATTTTATAATTCTAACGCGTGTTTTATAATTCTATCATGTATATCTTATGTTCCTCTATATTACTACTACGGTTATATTTATACAGATGCAATTGTATCACTAAGTATACGTTATGTTTATTCGTGTAGTTATATTTAAGTGATCGTTTACGGAGCGTTTAATCTAATATATGCGTCTACAGCATAATTACTAATAAAGTAAATCAAGGCAAACAGATCTAGAATTTAAATGGACACCAAAAATTAGGTTTAAGTGTTTTAAATATGTAGGGTTTTATTTTATAAGATTTATGGTTAAAGAATTACGTCATTCGGAATTAAATCGAACGAGATATGAATTTCTAAAATCTACCGACTATTCGCGATTGAAGTAAGCATGGAAAATACTTCTACAAATTTTATCTACTTAGATTGGGTAACAGTTATATATTTGTGGCCTAGAGGAGTTCTAGTTGATTCTAGAATTTTTCTATGAATTTTTCTATATTTATAAACTCACCTTTTAACACTCGGTGTACGCTCCCGGGTACCCTTAGCAGTTTATTTTGGAATTCAGCAGCTGTGGCAGTTGGCAGGGCGTTGCCTCCTGCTGTTTTGGTGGACCGATCTGGTGGTCCTCTTCCCTCTCCCAATATTCTAGTGCACCGGGTCTAGGGGAGGAAAGAGAGAGGTGGTGGGTGAATTCACGTGGTTCTGGCCGTTCAGTCCGTCCTCATCCCATCCGCTCGGTCACGAAGCAAGAGGGAGAAAGAGCGAGATAGAGAAAGGAAGAGAGAGAGGGAAGGGGAAAGGAAAGGGGAGCCGGCACATCGAGCAGGCAGAGCAGGGTGGCAGTTCGCGGCAAGTTGGTGCTTGGGACGGCGGCGGCGCGTGCGGCTCGGCAGCGCACGGCGGTCTCCGGCGTGTGGCGTGCGGCGGCACTGGAGGTTGTCACACCCATTTTTAAGGACAAAAATAGGATGCATAAAGTACTCATGTGCGCCCCAGGTCATGATCGCACACATAAGCAGACAAATTACATAGTATCATCACAGTGCTTATTACATAACGAATATATGTTTAAAACATAGTCTTGAACATTAAATAATAATATCTAATGATAATCTCCAGCGGAAACTCCACACAGGGACACGGTTGACTGGTTGACACCAAGACTAGTACTCATTACGATAATCCTCATCATAATCTTCATCTGTTATGGTGGAAATAGCAAGAGTGAGTCCATGTCGAACTCAACAAATATAACACAGGGTTCATGAGGCTCAAATGGCTAGACACTGTTTTGACTGCTTTTAGCTTTTAGTCATCATTAATTTAGCAGTTGAGCAGCATCAAGGTATACCAATTCTCGTTAATGAACATTTGATCAATTGTAATATGAAAAATGGAATAGCATTAACATGAGCATAATAATAACAACAATAATTAACAAGATATGACAATGGTGATCATCTATTCCGTAAGAATACCCAAGGCCGCTCGTATCCGTGAGCACGGCTAGTATACCAGTTTATTAACTCTGCGCAGAGGTGTACACTTTCACTGTGAGTCATGATTTCCAAATGAGTGGGGAGATCAAGCCCAAACACCCAAAAACCATATAAAGCCACTCAAGAGTTCGTCTAACAAGTTAGGGCCATTAGATTCACTCGGCAGGCAGATGTAGAACCCCCCTTCCCTGTGGCACAACAACCGCAGCCTATACACACTAGGCCAGGGGCTCGCACTACACCCAACGTGGCAAGCCATTCTTACGCCATTTAAGGTAACCTCTAACAAGCTAGAAAAGGTCTCTTGAACAACTAGAGCCAGAGCCATATAGCCCTCACAGCTGTACTGTCAATCCCGGTTAATGCTTACAGATAAGTCCTTATGGAGAGTAACTAGAGCAACAAACAAACAACATAATGCTCTAGTCCCCTTGTAACAGGAATTAAATCATCTTAATGGTTGATTGCACCATTCATTAGTCAAATTACAAGATCAATGTTCATAAATCAAGCACTAGCCAAGCTACCCAAATGCATAACCCATAGGTGACAAGGAAACAAGATATCAATAGCTAAGTTATAATCTCTATGGTTGTCAAGGAAGACACATGCATATAATATGGATTATAGTGAATAGGTAACAAGGATAGTCCTGTGTTATACTTGCCTTGATCAAAGCTCTCCAAATAGTACTGCTGACTTGGCTCAAAGTAATACTCCGAATCGTCCAAGTACTGCTCACCTTCTATACCCGATCATCAATCAACAACATACATGCATCCAATCAAACATACACGAAGCAAACAAGTAGATATAATTAGAACAGTACACCAACAGTAACAAAACAGTAATAAAAGTTTATAAAACTCTTCTACACGTTTCTACGATCACACAGACGCAAAGATCACCAAAATCGGAGTTAAAACGTAGAAGTTATGAATTTTCTAAGATTTCCTATAGATAAATAAATACTTAATTATAAACTCGAAAAATAAATTATCAAAACTAACTGTAAAATTATACTAACACGTAGAGTTCGCAATTACGAACCTAACACAATTTGAATGGATCAAATCGGAGTTAAAACGAAGTTTTTATGGCTAAAACAGTGCTAGTGGCAAAACTGTAAATTACTGAAAACGTATTTTTGAATTAACCGGTAAAGAATACGCCTTCACAACGCGAAAACGTATTTTCAGAACTACGCTAAGGACTGCGGGTTGATTTCAAAAGAACCGAGGGTCTCTTTAGAAAAATTACCCGCGAAGGGGTATCTTCTAATCTGGTTCGTTCATCTCAAATCGGACGGCCTACATCCTCCCCCAGAGACAGCCGGCGGCGCTACCGCCGTTCCTCCCCAACCCACGGCGGCGCCATGGCCGGAACCTCACCGGTGACACGAATCTCGGTCTATGCATCACTACAGGGCGCGCGGATAGTACCAAAAGGAAGAGGAGCTCGGTGCGAACTCACCTAGGACCTCGAATCAACCGGTAACAACACGAGGATGAAGGGCGGCTCGACGAAGCGGTCGGCAAGGCGGCTATACACAAAGACTACGCATTAATGCCTAACAAAACCAATTGGAGACACCCGCGAGCTAGCAAATACATGAGATAACTACTAGAAAAACTTAGGGTGGCGGAGAAGTAACATACTCGCCGAATTGAAGCCGACGGCGGCGTCCTAGGGTTCTTCAACTCGCGGCCACGAATTAGGGCAAAAACTCTACAACTCGATGAAAAAACGGAAACGGCGGCTCGGCTTTAGCTTAAATAGAGCAAGGGCTCCTCAATTTGGTTGGAAATCGCGATTTCCCCGGTTGGATTCGGTGGCGGTTGAACGAGGGAGTCGTGACCGGCTCGGTCACGCGAGCTAGAGGATGACGCTGACAACCGGGGCCCGCTTGACAGTGAAAGAAGAGAAGGAAGGGCTGCTGCGGCTTGAACCTGGGCCGAGCTGGGCCACGACACCGAGCTGGGCCGCGATATTGTTGCAGCCGATCGGCCCACCAAGCGTAGAAGAAGCGCGGGCCGCTAAGCAGGCTTCCAGGCCGCCAGATAGGTAAGCTTCTCCTTTTTCTTTTTTTTATTTACTTGCTTTCAACAATATTTAAAATACATTCTAATCCAAAATAAAATCAATTAAAACAAATACAGCACCACACAATAAAATATATGCAACAGCATGAATGCAACACAAAATTTATTTTATTATTATTTTAGTTTTATAATTATTTATTATCTAATTCATTCAAATTTTGTTATCTCAAAAATTTGGGTGTTACAAATTCTACCCCCCTTAAAAGAATCTCGTCCTCGAGATTGGATTGCTTACTCAAACAACTGCGGATATGATTTCCTCAATTCATCCTCTCTTTCCCAAGTTGCCTCTGCCTCTGAATATCGATTCCACTGTACTTTACACATCTTAATAATCCGACTTCGAGTAACCCTCTCAGCAGTCTCTAAAATCTTAATCGGAACCTCTTCATATGTAAGATCCTCCTTAACAGTCAATTCTTCCAAATGTATCTGCTCCTCAGGCACCCTCAAACACTTTTTAAGTTGTGAAACATGAAACACATCATGCACCCCAGATAAATTCTCAGGCAACTCTAATTGGTAAGCAACTTCCCCACGTCTAGCAATAACTTTAAATGGTCCAACATACCTTGGTGCTAATTTACCTTTCATGTTAAATCTCTTCACACTTCTCATAGGTGACACCTTCAAATAAACATAATCACCTTCCTCAAAAACTAGATCCCTTCTCCTATTATCCGCATAACTCTTCTGACGAGACTATGCCACTCTCAAATTCTCACGAATCACTCGCACTTGATCTTCTACGTTTCTAAGAACATCTGTACCAAACACCTGAGATTCACCTGTCTGATCCCAAAACAATGGAGTTCTACACTTACGTCCATACAAAGCTTCAAACGGTGCCATCTTAAGACTCTGTTGATAACTGTTATTGTAAGAAAATTCTGCATAAGGCAAACTCTTATCCCAACTAATTCCATATTGCAATGCACAGGCTCTCAACATATCCTCTAATACCTGGTTGGTCCTTTCAGTCTGCCCATCTGTCTGTGGATGATATGCTGTACTAAAATTTAGCTTAGTTCCTAAAGATTCATGTACAACCTTCCAAAAATGTGATGTAAATTGCGAACCTCGATCAGATACAATCTTCTTCGGAACTCCGTGCAAACACACTATCTTCTCCATATACAACTCTGCCAATTTTGGTCCTTGATAGGTAGTTCTAACCGGTATAAAATGAGCAACTTTAGTTAAACGATCTACTATCACCCAAATAGAGTCATAACCTTTCTGAGTACGAGGTAACCCCACTATAAAGTCCATACCAACTTCTTCCCACTTCCACTCAGGAATCTTCATTGGTTGCAGCAATCCTGCAGGTCTCTGATGCTCAGCTTTTACCCTCTGACACGTGTCACATATTGCTACATACTCAGCCACATCACACTTTAATCCAACCCACCAATACTTCTGTTTGAGATCCAGATACATCTTAGTACTACCAGGATGAATAGAATAAGCTGACTCATGAGCCTCACGAAGAATTGCCTGTCTAATAGCTTGATCCTCAGGTACACACAGCCTCTTTCCAAACCACAAAATTCCATTATCATCCATTCTAAAGCCTGGTGACTTACCAATCACTATATCCTCCGCTATCTTCTTTAGTTTCTCATCCTTCAATTGACCCTTATAGATCTCTTGCTCTAAAGTAGGCTCTATCACTAATTCCATTGCATTAGTAACAATTCCCAAGTTCAGATATTCAAATTCAGCACATAACTCACTAGTCATAGACAATGTTCTTATCTCATTGGCATAACTCTTCCTACTAAGAGCATCAGCTACTACATTAGCCTTACCAGGATGATAGTGTATCTCAATATCATAATCCTTAATCAACTCTAACCATCTGCGTTGCCTCAAATTCAGATCTGACTGAGTGAAAATATACTTCAAACTCTTATGATCAGTGTATATATCACTCTTATGTCCAATCAAATAATGTCTCCAAATCTTTAATGCATGAACAACAGCTGCTAACTCCAAATCATGTGTAGGATAATTCAACTCATGCTTTCTCAACTGTCTAGATGCATAAGCCACAACTCTGCCTTCTTGCATAAGAACACATCCCAAACCTTGACGAGAAGCATCACAATAAATAGAAAACTTCTTACTCAAATCTGGTAAAACCAAAACTGGCGCTGTAGTCAACCTCTTCTTCAACTCCTCAAAACTAGCTTGACATTTATCAGACCACACAAATTTAGCATTCTTTTCTAACAGAGATGTCATAGGTTTAGCAAGTTTAGAAAACCCTTCAATGAACCGTCTATAATATCCAGCTAAACCCAAGAAACTGCGAATCTCGCTAACATCTGTAGGTGGTTTCCAATTCAATACATCCTTCACCTTGCCTGGATCCACCGATATACCTCCATTAGAAACAATATGACCAAGAAAAGAAACTTCCTTCAACCAAAACTCACATTTACTTCGCTTCGCATACAGTTTATGCTCTCTAAGCTTCTGCAATACCAACCTCAAATGTTCAGCATGCTCTACCTCGGTCTTGGAAAATACCAGTATATCATCAATAAACACTACCACAAACTTATCCAAATATTCCATGAACACCTTATTCATCATATACATAAAGTATGCAGGTGCATTGGTCAATCCAAACGACATAACAGTATACTCATACAACCCATACCTTGTAGTAAAAGCTGTCTTTGGAATATCAGAGGCACGAATCTTCAACTGATGATATCCAGAACGTAAATCAATCTTAGAAAACACACAAGCACCTCTCAACTGATCAAACAAGTCATCAATCCGGGGCAAAGGATACTTATTCTTGATAGTTACTTCATTTAATGACCGATAATCAACACACATCCTCTGACCACCATCTTTCTTATCAACAAAAATAACTGGTGCTCCCCAAGGTGATGAACTAGGTCGAATAAAACCTTTATCTTGTAATTCTTTAATTTGTTTCTTAAGTTCTTCTAATTCATCTACTCCCATCCTATATGGTCGTTTGGCTATAGGTGCAGTTCCAGGTAATAATTCAATAAGAAATTCAATGTCTCGGTCAGGTGGCATACCTGGCAATTCATCAGGGAAGACATCCGGAAATTCCTCAATCACTGAATTCTCATTAATAGCATCTTCAATCTGATTCACCACCGCGGTTGGTTGCTTCTGCATTGCTACATCCACATTGATTTTATCTCCATTAGGCGCAGTCACAACTACCACTTTCTGCTGACACTGAATCTCTGCCTGATTTTGCTTCATCCAGTCCATACCCAATATCACATCAATCCCAGATGTTCGCAACACTATAGGAGTTATCTTAAACTCTACCCCCCTTAATACCATACTAATTGGAAGACAACGATTACTGGTTTGCATGGTACCTCCAGGTGAATTTACTAAGAGAGGTTCTTTCATAGCTAGCATGGGTATACTATGCATTTTAACAAAAATATTGGATATGAATGTATGAGATGCTCCAGAGTCAAAAAGAACAGTTGCGGGAGTGGAATGTACATTGAACGTACCAATCATAACTTCTGGTGCACCATGAGCTGTATCAGAAGACACGTGATTCACCCTTCCAGTACCCGATTGCCTCTGGTTGCTCTTCTGGCTCTGAGGAGTCTGTTGGTTCTGCTTCTCAGGACAATTATAAGACAAATGGCCCTCTTTACCACAAACAAAGCATCTAATAGGAGTATTGGGAGAATTATTCTTTATGGGGGTAGTATTAGGATTCCCAGTGCGAGGAGTCTGTTGCCCAGTCTGCTGATACTGTTGGCACTGTGAATATGATGAACGCTGTTGCGACTGATTGTTTTGCCAATTTTGAGACCACTTCTGATTTGAATTGCGATTCCACTGGCTAACCGGTCCCTGGAACTTCTGATGAAAGCCATGCTGAGAATTTTGCATTGACGGTTGTTGCTTCCTGAGCCTTGCACCTTCATCTTTCTCTTCCTATCCATCTCCTTACGCTCATTATCCAGCACAATAGCCTTGTTCACCAGCTCTTGAAAACTAGCATAGCTATTCCCCTTCAGCTGCAAGCGAAGATCATAATATATTCCCTTCAAGAAGAGACGCTGCCTGTCTGCATCTTCCCTAACTTCATTGGGAGCATAGCGAGCCAACTGGGTAAACCTGTCATGATATTCACTCACACTCATCTGTCCCATCCTCAGGTTTCTGAATTCTTCCTGCTTCAGCTCAATTATACCTTCAGGAATATGACGAGCCCGAAAATCTCTAACAAACTCATTCCAAGTGATAGGAGGAGCATTGTCAGGGCGTGCAGCCTGGTACGACTCCCACCAAGTCTGAGCTGTTCCTTGTAACTGTCCAGATGCATACAACACCTTCTCCATATCATTGCATTGGGCTATGTTCAGCTGTTTCTCCACCGCCCTCACCCAATCATCTGCTTCCAAAGGATCAGCAGCATGAGAAAACACTGGAGGACGTCCCTTCAAAAATTCTCCACGCTTATCCCTTACTTGAACAGGTGGTGGTCCTCCAACAGGGGGATTGTTCTGCATATGCTGCATAAACATCTGCATCAGCTGATTCTGAGTTTGCATGAGTTCCTCCATAGTAACGGGTGGATTAGCACCCCCACGACCTCTGCCACGACCTCTGCCTGACATCTGTTTCCAAAACACAGAAGATGGATTTCAGTACAAACCGAGATGATGTATACAATAGATAAACAAAATCTGATTTTCTGGGCGAACTCCAATTTCAGCAACTCAGTAAAACTGTCATATCTCGAGCTACAGACGTCCAAATCAGATGATCTTTACATGGTTGGAAAGCTTATAAAATTATCTACAACTCGTATTCACAACACTTTTTCTGATTCTGTCAATAAATTGGTCAAAAACTGAACTTAACAGAAACTGTTCCAGAATTCCAGACTGTGCAGTAACTCCAACTTGAAACAGATATATCTCTTAACTCATAATAGATATTAAGATGATTCTTGTGGGATTGGAAAGATATAGAAGTCTAATTATTCCCAGTAAAATTTCTTAAATTTCCCATGAACGGATTTTAAGTTATTTCTAAAACATCCCAGACTGATCCAGAAATCAGCAAAGGACAGAACTAAGTTAACCTCATGTTCACTAATATATCTTGATCAAACTTAATATTCTTAACCATGGAATTTGTAAGCATGTCAACAAAACTCCAGCACACATTACAAAGATCCAAATCACGCATTATCATAATAACAATCCATCAATCACACAATTGTTCACACCACAAACTGACTCTTAAAACAATCCAAACTCAAAATTAACTCGCAACTACTATCGTTCTTATTACATAGGGATTCTTCCTATTTCCTAATTAAGCTTCTCATATATCTTAGGACGACCTAACTCCGCCCTTAATTGGTCAATCTCCTTGTAAGCTTGCTCCTTAAGTTCCTTTTCCTTCAGCAACTCATCCTTCAAGTCCGCCTCATGAAGAGCCAATTCACGAGCTAATGCCACCGTAGCTTGCAAAGTCAAGGAGGAATCATCCGCAAGTGGCACGGTCCAAATTCCCTTGTCATGCAAGAAACAAGGAAAGTGCCGAAGTGCACCCTTTAGCGTCTTGTCCGAGCGTAGACCATGGTAGTAAACAAATGCATTGAAAGTGACATCCTCCATACTTGTCTCCACGGTTGCCCGGCTCACTCGGGTAATAAACTTTGACTCCACTTTAGGCTCCTTAGTGGTAGGATCCCTTTTCTTGACCCATAACTCCGTCTTCCAATAGGAATCCATCCATGGATGACTATACTCTGCACTGCGATACTCTAAAGCAGCCTCCCAGTCGTAGTAGTAGTTGTCCAAGGTTCTTGTCAACATATCATGGAAGAAGGCATCAGCCTTAGGAACCACGATATGAAACTTTGTAGTCCACCCCATAACTACATCCTCCATAGGTGTATCACCAACTCTTGATTCAGCATCAGATAGCTCTTGATCACCCTCTTCCTTTGGCTCCTGGGGTTTGAAACGAGCAACATATTGTGCAGCTGACAGACGGGGATGAGGAGGCATCTACAAGATTTAGACATAGATTAGATAGAATCAATGTATTTTCGCAATAGAATAAAGTAGAGGAAGCATAAAACTTTAGTAATTAACAAGGTGAAAAGAAAAAGCATGAATTAAGTGAAGTATGGATGCTATCAACGACCATTCTAACTAGGCTTGCGTCCTACAGTCAACACGGCTCTGATACCAATCTGTCACACCCATTTTTAAGGACAAAAATAGGATGCATAAAGTACTCATGTGCGCCCCAGGTCATGATCGCACACATAAGCAGACAAATTACATAGTATCATCACAGTGCTTATTACATAACGAATATATGTTTAAAACATAGTCTTGAACATTAAATAATAATATCTAATGATAATCTCCAGCGGAAACTCCACACAGGGACACGGTTGACTGGTTGACACCAAGACTAGTACTCATTACGATAATCCTCATCATAATCTTCATCTGTTATGGTGGAAATAGCAAGAGTGAGTCCATGTCGAACTCAACAAATATAACACAGGGTTCATGAGGCTCAAATGGCTAGACACTGTTTTGACTGCTTTTAGCTTTTAGTCATCATTAATTTAGCAGTTGAGCAGCATCAAGGTATACCAATTCCCGTTAATGAACATTTGATCAATTGTAATATGAAAAATGGAATAGCATTAACATGAGCATAATAATAACAACAATAATTAACAAGATATGACAATGGTGATCATCTATTCCGTAAGAATACCCAAGGCCGCTCGTATCCGTGAGCACGGCTAGTATACCAGTTTATTAACTCTGCGCAGAGGTGTACACTTTCACTGTGAGTCATGATTTCCAAATGAGTGGGGAGATCAAGCCCAAACACCCAAAAACCATATAAAGCCACTCAAGAGTTCGTCTAACAAGTTAGGGCCATTAGATTCACTCGGCAGGCAGATGTAGAACCCCCCTTCCCTGTGGCACAACAACCGCAGCCTATACACACTAGGCCAGGGGCTCGCACTACACCCAACGTGGCAAGCCATTCTTACGCCATTTAAGGTAACCTCTAACAAGCTAGAAAAGGTCTCTTGAACAACTAGAGCCAGAGCCATATAGCCCTCACAGCTGTACTGTCAATCCCGGTTAATGCTTACAGATAAGTCCTTATGGAGAGTAACTAGAGCAACAAACAAACAACATAATGCTCTAGTCCCCTTGTAACAGGAATTAAATCATCTTAATGGTTGATTGCACCATTCATTAGTCAAATTACAAGATCAATGTTCATAAATCAAGCACTAGCCAAGCTACCCAAATGCATAACCCATAGGTGACAAGGAAACAAGATATCAATAGCTAAGTTATAATCTCTATGGTTGTCAAGGAAGACACATGCATATAATATGGATTATAGTGAATAGGTAACAAGGATAGTCCTGTGTTATACTTGCCTTGATCAAAGCTCTCCAAATAGTACTGCTGACTTGGCTCAAAGTAATACTCCGAATCGTCCAAGTACTGCTCACCTTCTATACCCGATCATCAATCAACAACATACATGCATCCAATCAAACATACACGAAGCAAACAAGTAGATATAATTAGAACAGTACACCAACAGTAACAAAACAGTAATAAAAGTTTATAAAACTCTTCTACACGTTTCTACGATCACACAGACGCAAAGATCACCAAAATCGGAGTTAAAACGTAGAAGTTATGAATTTTCTAAGATTTCCTATAGATAAATAAATACTTAATTATAAACTCGAAAAATAAATTATCAAAACTAACTGTAAAATTATACTAACACGTAGAGTTCGCAATTACGAACCTAACACAATTTGAATGGATCAAATCGGAGTTAAAACGAAGTTTTTATGGCTAAAACAGTGCTAGTGGCAAAACTGTAAATTACTGAAAACGTATTTTTGAATTAACCGGTAAAGAATACGCCTTCACAACGCGAAAACGTATTTTCAGAACTACGCTAAGGACTGCGGGTTGATTTCAAAAGAACCGAGGGTCTCTTTAGAAAAATTACCCGCGAAGGGGTATCTTCTAATCTGGTTCGTTCATCTCAAATCGGACGGCCTACATCCTCCCCCAGAGACAGCCGGCGGCGCTACCGCCGTTCCTCCCCAACCCACGGCGGCGCCATGGCCGGAACCTCACCGGTGACACGAATCTCGGTCTATGCATCACTACAGGGCGCGCGGATAGTACCAAAAGGAAGAGGAGCTCGGTGCGAACTCACCTAGGACCTCGAATCAACCGGTAACAACACGAGGATGAAGGGCGGCTCGACGAAGCGGTCGGCAAGGCGGCTATACACAAAGACTACGCATTAATGCCTAACAAAACCAATTGGAGACACCCGCGAGCTAGCAAATACATGAGATAACTACTAGAAAAACTTAGGGTGGCGGAGAAGTAACATACTCGCCGAATTGAAGCCGACGGCGGCGTCCTAGGGTTCTTCAACTCGCGGCCACGAATTAGGGCAAAAACTCTACAACTCGATGAAAAAACGGAAACGGCGGCTCGGCTTTAGCTTAAATAGAGCAAGGGCTCCTCAATTTGGTTGGAAATCGCGATTTCCCCGGTTGGATTCGGTGGCGGTTGAACGAGGGAGTCGTGACCGGCTCGGTCACGCGAGCTAGAGGATGACGCTGACAACCGGGGCCCGCTTGACAGTGAAAGAAGAGAAGGAAGGGCTGCTGCGGCTTGAACCTGGGCCGAGCTGGGCCACGACACCGAGCTGGGCCGCGATATTGTTGCAGCCGATCGGCCCACCAAGCGTAGAAGAAGCGCGGGCCGCTAAGCAGGCTTCCAGGCCGCCAGATAGGTAAGCTTCTCCTTTTTCTTTTTTTTTTATTTACTTGCTTTCAACAATATTTAAAATACATTCTAATCCAAAATAAAATCAATTAAAACAAATACAGCACCACACAATAAAATATATGCAACAGCATGAATGCAACACAAAATTTATTTTATTATTATTTTAGTTTTATAATTATTTATTATCTAATTCATTCAAATTTTGTTATCTCAAAAATTTGGGTGTTACAGAGGTGCTAGCGGGCGGCGGGCTGGCTGTGGGCTGGTGCGGAGCGGGGCTGCGAGACGGGCGGCGATGAGGCAGCGGGGATGCGGGGCTGTGTGCACGGCGGCTCTGTGGTGGCGAGGCGAGCATTTGCGGCTCGCGTCGGCGGCGTGCGGCAGTGCGCGGGCGAAATGGAGGCGCGGGCGTGGGCGGCGCGGCTGTGCATAGGACGGGGAGGAGGAGTAGCTGCGCAACGACCACAGCGACGTCTCCAGTTGCTTCGACGTTCCCTTCGCGTGCTCGAAGCTCGGCTCCGGTGCGTCGAGGCAGGGGCGCCGTGCCCCTCGGCAGGCCTCATCGGCGTCGGTTCCGAACTTCGGGTCGCGGTGGAGTGCTCGTCGACGGCAACTCCCAGTGGCTATTTATAGCCCCGGGAGTTCGGTTGGAGCAGCCGATATTTTCCGGCAAATGGAGATTTTTGCCGGCAGCATGGTTGAGCTGTCAACGGGAATCCAGGACTGGCGCAGGAAGACGACGAGGCCCTGAGGCGGTTTCGTGGCCAGCTCGTGCTTCACGTGCTCGGCTCGGGAAGATGACAACGGGTGAAGTCGGTTCGGCACAGAGCTTGCGCTGTTTGGTGCTGATATTTTGGGGAGGGTGCGAATGATGGCTGGGCCCCACGTGTAAGTGGAAGAAGAGAGGAGGGAGGGAAAGGCCTGCTGCTTCTGCCGTTGCTGAATGAACCAAGTGGGAGGAAGCGTACACCGTAGGGGTTCCTATTTCTAAATTCATTATTATTTTTGTAATTAAGCAATGTATGTGTATATGTAAACCTACTCGATGACGATGTATGCCTACTTAACCAAGTCATGTATATACGTGTGTGTGTGTGTGTATATATATCATGAAGTATTACTGATTAAAGAATGCCGTGTTACTAACTAAAGAATGCACAACTAGCATAAAATATATTCCAGTGTAACTAACCATTATCATTTTAGCCATGATGAGAATTAAGAAAGGGAATTAATTAAATATAAGAAGATGGCATGTATCATTTAATACTGATGCATTTCTAATACTAGGAAAATAAAGAATGTAACCATAAGGTATATCTAAATATTATATATATATATATATATATATATATATATATATATATATATATTCTATATGATAGAATTTAAAGGCATGGATTTCTTATGCATAAAGACTAAATGTGTCACACCCGGTTTTCTAAAGAACAAAACCAGGCTCGCCATATGTGTGCCCAGGAAGTCCACACATATGCCAGAATGAAAAAGTATCAGAAACAATGTTATTATATAACGTATACATAGCTAAATTAACACTTACATCAGAGTATCGCGGAACGGTGACTAAACTTCAGGCTCCATTCTTCTCAGGGACGGCTGACTGGGGGTAACATATGCCTAGCACTTCTACTAGTCTGCTGGAAACTCCACTACACCTTTGTCCTTCTTCCGAGTAGCATCTTACTACACTCTGGAGTGTGGGGGAAATAGCAAGAGTGAGTCCATGTCGAACTCAACAAGTACAACAAAGGGTTCATGAGGCTCAAAAAGGCTAGACACTGTTTGACTGCGTTTAGCTTTTATTTATCATGTAATTAGCAATTGAGTAGCATCAAGGTAATCCAAATCCCATTAATGAATCAATGATCAATTGTAATAAAGATAATGAATAGCATTAACATGAGCATAATAATAATCAACAGTAATTAGGCATGATATAACAATGGTGATCATCTATCTGTAAATGTTCCAAGGCCGCTCGTATCCGTGAGCACGGCTAGTATACCAGTTTTTAACTCTGCGCAGAGGTGTACACTTTCACTGTGAGTCATAACTTCCAAATGCATGGGTTCGCGACTCCCCAAAACACCGGAAATTATATAAAGCCACTCAAAAGTTCGTCTAACAAGTTAGGGCCATTAGATTCACTCGGCAGGCAGATGTAGAACCCCCCTTCCCTGTGGCACAACAACCGCAGCCTATACACACTAAGGACAGGGGCTCGCACTACACCCAACGTGTCAAGCCATTCTTACGCCATTTAAGGTAACCACTAACAAGCTAGAAAAGGTCTCTTGAACAACTAGAGCCAGAGCCATATAGCCCTCACAGCTGTACTGTATATCCCGGATGATCACGTACAGATAAGTCCTTATGGAGAGAAACTAGAGCAACAATATAACCCCTTGCTCTAGCCTCCTTTTCAACAGTAATAAAATCATTTTAAAGGTTGATTGCTTAATCCATTAATCAAATTACAAGATCATTGTTCATAATTAAGCACTAGCAATAGCTACCCAAATGCACAACCCATAGGTGACAAGGAATCAAGATATCAATAGCTAAGTTATAATCTCTAAGGTTGTCAAGGTAGACACATGCATATGATATTGATTATAGTGAATAGGTAACAAGGATAGTCCTATGTTATACTTGCCTTGATCAAAGTTCTCCGATAGATACTGCTGGTCCGGCTCAAAATAATACTCCTAATCGTCGTAGTACTGCTCACCGTCTAAATTCGATCACCAAGCATCAACATACAAACATTCCGAGCAAACATACACGAAGCAAACAAAAGATACAATTAGAACAGTACACCAACAGTAGAAAAACATTTAGAAAAGCTTACAAAACTATTCTACACGTTACTACGATCACACAGACGTAAAGATCACAAAAATCGGACTTAAAACGTGAAAGTTATGAATTTTCTAATATTTCCTATAGATAAATAATTATTTAATATAAACTCGAAAATTAAATTTTCTAAACCTACTGTACAGCTACACTAACATGTAGAGCTTACAAATACGAACCTAACGCAACTTGAACGGGTCAAATCGGAGTTAAAACGTGGAAGATATGGCCTAAACAAGATTGTATGTATATATGTATTTCTATTGTATTTCGGGATTTGTTTTTCTTAAAGAAAGCGGCCATAATGCATGTATGATGTGATGATGATGATGTCATCAAGCTAACAAATCAAAACTGGGCGTGCACATGACCGAGCTGCTCTGCTGTTGGACGAAGTGGTTGGCCACGACTTGCATCTACTAAACATGAAACATCACGGTGTCCAAATGAACTTGCATGGTAAGCGCTAGGTACACGTACGCTCTGGAGAAGAAGATGGTGCTTCACGTAGGAGTCCTCTGCCCTCCTGGCCGTACGTGGATCGGTAGCTGATGTCCCCTCCTGTGCACCTGCTTGCGGAAGCCGCTGCAGAATAAGCTGACGATGACTCTGCCGTTCCAGCAGTCCAGGACGCGCGTGGATTGGCTGTCGTTGGTGTCCAAGCTGAAGCGCCCCCGGCGGAGGACGGCGGCGAGCTCTGGGGGCTGAGGCAGCATCGGCACAAAGTCAGTGCGAAACCTCCGTTGGAGGGTCGGAAAGCTGACGATGTAGAATCCGAGGATGCGAAGCGGGTAGAGGTCGCGGAAGCGGCGGAGGAAGACGGGATCGGACGAGGCGCGCAGCCAACGCCTACAGACGGCGGCGGCGCGGACGAGGTCGGTGGGGAACCCTAGGCGGAGGAGGATCTCGCCGAGGAGGTTGTCGTCGCCGAGCACCAATGAGATCGCGGCCGCGGACGACAGCAGCGGCGGCGGCAACAGCGGCGGCGGCAACAGCGGCGGCGGCGGCAACAGCGGCGGCGGCGACAACAGCGGCGGCGGCGGAAAACAGGGCTAGCAGGCAGGCCGGACATATATATAGGGAGGAAGACTCTCCACCTTCACGTCAACTAGCGATATGGTGCTAATTGACGTTGCACCCTCCATCTTTACTAATAGGCCTAATTAATTATTAAAGCCCATTAGTAAATAAATGAATGGACATTTAGGATTATTGCTCACAAGCTTTGGTGGAAAATGTGATATTTATTATTTTCGGAATTAATTAATTTCGTGGATAAAATAATTCTAGAAAAGTCCAGAATTATTATTTAAGCCGCGAAAAATACTCCGAAAGCTCCGAAAATTCGAGGGAATTTTCTAGAGACATTATGGAACATGAGGAACCCAAATAAAGTATTTGGAGCTTATGAAAAGATGGATGAAGAGATCAAGGAAAAAGATTAAGCTCACGGAAATTGGAATTTTGGATCCAGCAAATACCAAAAAGTTTTCCGATGAGAAGTAAACGTCGTCCTACGGTATTTTGAAAATAATAGCACTCACCAATCACCAAAAACAAGCATCACACAAACACCACATTATTAAATTAATATGAAAAAGTTTAAAACCACAATTTTCTATATTTAATTAGCAACAACTTAACTTATCTAATAAATTTATTCAGATATTGAAATAATTTATTTTATTTAGCGTTTTTCCCGCACAACCCAAAATAGAAAATTTTGGGTGTGACAATTCTACCCCACTTAACAGGAATCTCGTCCCGAGATTTGAAGAGACTAGGGAGAAAGATAAAGTTGATTTGCAAGTCTTCACTTTTCCTTCATCAACTCTTATCCAATGATGTTGCCACAAGCTCAAAACCAACTTTGTAAATGTCTCCTTTAGACCCTTACATCCTTGTAGATGGTTCCAACAGGTTACCCACTCTGAGAAAAGATACTTGCGCTCGATAATGACTTTGCAACCATGTAGATAGCTGATGCTTCCAGATGACGCAACAGAACATATAAACCTCCATCTTGTATCGTCTTTAGTTCGACAAACCCCCTTAAGAAGAGATCAACTAGAGAACACCAAAGGATAGCTTGCATTTGTTTCTGAATGATGACTATCGTCATATCCTTCTGGCATCCCAAAGAGATTCATGAGCATATCCAAGATCAAGTAACCTGCACTTCCTCGCGAGCAGAAAAATGGCAGTGCAGAAATACAGTTATAACTCAAGTTCTACGAATCCAATGATATTGTAGCTTATACCGTTGGAAAGCTTATCAAATTTACTACAACTTTCTTATAGAACACTTCTCCAGATTCTGCAGTTAAGGTAGTCGAAAACTGTGCACAACAGAAACTATTCCAGGTTGCTGACAGCACAGATGTGTCGTCTTGTGATTTTCATAACTCCCAAACCATAATAGCTATTAGGGTGGTTCTTACGGTCAGAGAAATATATTGAAGTCTACTATTTTCCAGAATTTATCTATGATTTTTGGGCGTCCAAAAATAGAGATATAAGCTAAAGAAGACAGACTGCTCTAAAAAGACAGGATAAGATAAAAATAAGATTCAGAGAGATTAGAGAGATCGATGACACTAATCTTCAAGTCTTCATGCTTCTTTGATTTGTGTTGATGAGATATAAGACATGGATCAAGGATAGCCAAAAGATGACTAGAAAGATAAAGTTTGATCTTCAGTTCTTCGTACCTCATCGCTTGAGATTGTTGATGGTAACGGACACTACCCCACTCAACAAAGATTTTGTTCCACCTGACAATGTCATTGAAGGCAACACTTTCTTTAAGGCTTGCTGCTAATGATAAGTCCTTCACTTAAAACTTACTAAACATACTTGATATGGGGGTGATGTCATCTAAGTTTTCATGAAACTAACTATAGACTTCCAACATCTCCTTCCTATGTCGTTCATGCTAACTTGTATAGAGTATGTTGAATTGAATGTTGAACTCCCAACTAATGATATCTTGAAGTGAAGACCAGTCCTGACGAATACCCGAGCTTCTTGTAGATGATCCAACAAAGCACTGATCTCAAGCAAACAACACTAGCACATGAGTAGGCTTCCAATCATAAAGTTAACCACTTCTTCCAAGTGAAGCACTAGGACATACGAAACCTTCATCTTGCAACACTCACAACTTTGCTACCCCTTAAGAAGAAGAAACTAGGGGACACCAAAGTAACTTGCATCTCCTTTATACTAGATAGCCATAATCATCTCTAATGTAAGATTCCAAGGCAAATCAATGAGATTCAAAGATATCCAATGATATATTCACTTATACAAGATAATGAAATAATGCAGAAAATTTCTGGGCGAATTCTAATTTTAGCAGTTCAGTAAATCTGACATATCTCGAGCTACAGAGATCCAAATGAAGTGATCTTTAAATGGTTGGAAAGCTTATGAAATTATCTACAACTTTTATTCACAACACTTTTCCAGATTCTGTCCATAAGTTAGTCAAAAACTGAACTTAACCGAAACTGTTTCAGGATTCCAGACTGCGCAGTGACCCCAACTTGGAACAGGTATATCTCTTAGCTCATAATAGATAATAAGGTAAGTCCAGTGGGTTTGGAAAGATACAGAAGTCTAGTTATTCCCAGTAAAATTTCATAAATTTCTCATGTCCATATCTTGAGATATAACAGAAACATTGCAGACTGCTATAGAAATCAGCATGTGAGGTATTACGTACAACCTACCCTACTTAATATGGATCGAGCTACTCCTCAAGATTTATACCTTCCGAGCCACCTTTGAAACATGAGAACAAGGCAACACACAAGCAACACATCAAGCAAAACAAGCACACATCACATCATCGATACTACACGTGCTGCTTCAGCAATGGTGGTCATCCTAAAGGAAAAGTATGGATGATGAAAGGCCATCGAACTTTTGAAAAAGGTGAGATCAGAAAACTTTTAGTAAAAACAACATAAAACAAAATCCAATGGAGTAAGAAATAATAGCTCAAAGGAAGCTATCAAGGAGGAGATACAATAGGACAAGGAAGAGGAAATAGTCAAAATCAATGAGTCAAGGGATGACAAAATAGTTTTATAGTAAAATGAGTTTTAGAATACGTCCAGTGCTACTTGGCATACGTCCTACAGTCAACACCGCTCTGATACCACCCTGTCACACCCGGTTTTCTAAAGAACAAAACCAGGCTCGCCATATGTGTGCCCAGGAAGTCCACACATATGCCAGAATGAAAAAGTATCAGAAACAATGTTATTATATAACGTATACATAGCTAAATTAACACTTACATCAGAGTATCGCGGAACGGTGACTAAACTTCAGGCTCCATTCTTCTCAGGGACGGCTGACTGGGGGTAACATATGCCTAGCACTTCTACTAGTCTGCTGGAAACTCCACTACACCTTTGTCCTTCTTCCGAGTAGCATCTTACTACACTCTGGAGTGTGGGGGAAATAGCAAGAGTGAGTCCATGTCGAACTCAACAAGTACAACAAAGGGTTCATGAGGCTCAAAAAGGCTAGACACTGTTTGACTGCATTTAGCTTTTATTTATCATGTAATTAGCAATTGAGTAGCATCAAGGTAATCCAAATCCCATTAATGAATCAATGATCAATTGTAATAAAGATAATGAATAGCATTAACATGAGCATAATAATAATCAACAGTAATTAGGCATGATATAACAATGGTGATCATCTATCTGTAAATGTTCCAAGGCCGCTCGTATCCGTGAGCACGGCTAGTATACCAGTTTTTAACTCTGCGCAGAGGTGTACACTTTCACTGTGAGTCATAACTTCCAAATGCATGGGTTCGCGACTCCCCAAAACACCAGAAATTATATAAAGCCACTCAAAAGTTCGTCTAACAAGTTAGGGCCATTAGATTCACTCGGCAGGCAGATGTAGAACCCCCTTCCCTGTGGCACAACAACCGCAGCCTATACACACTAAGGACAGGGGCTCGCACTACACCCAATGTGTCAAGCCATTCTTACGCCATTTAAGGTAACCACTAACAAGCTAGAAAAGGTCTCTTGAACAACTAGAGCCAGAGCCATATAGCCCTCACAGCTGTACTGTATATCCCGGATGATCACGTACAGATAAGTCCTTATGGAGAGAAACTAGAGCAACAATATAACCCCTTGCTCTAGCCCCCTTTTCAACAGTAATAAAATCATTTTAAGGGTTGATTGCTTAATCCATTAATCAAATTACAAGATTATTGTTCATAATTAAGCACTAGCAATAGCTACCCAAATGCACAACCCATATGTGACAAGGAATCAAGATATCAATAGCTAAGTTATAATCTCTAAGGTTGTCAAGGTAGACACATGCATATGATATTGATTATAGTGAATAGGTAACAAGGATAGTCCTATGTTATACTTGCCTTGATCAAAGTTCTCCGATAGATACTGCTGGTCCGGCTCAAAATAATACTCCTAAACGTTGTAGTACTGCTCACCGTCTAAATTCGATCACCAAGCATCAACATACAAACATTCCGAGCAAACATACACGAAGCAAACAAAAGATACAATTAGAACAGTACACCAACAGTAGAAAAACATTTAGAAAAGCTTACAAAACTATTCTACACGTTACTACGATCACACAGACGTAAAGATCACAAAAATCGGACTTAAAACGTGAAAGTTATGAATTTTCTAATATTTCCTATAGATAAATAATTATTTAATATAAACTCGAAAATTAAATTTTCTAAACCTACTGTACAGCTACACTAATATGTAGAGCTTACAAATACGAACCTAACGCAACTTGAACGGGTCAAATCGGAGTTAAAACGTGGAAGATATGGCCTAAACAAGATTGTATGTATATATGTATTTCTATTGTATTTCGGGATTTGTTTTTCTTAAAGAAAGCGGCCATAATGCATGTATGATGTGATGATGATGTCATCAAGCTAACAAATCAAAACTGGGCGTGCACATGACCGAGCTGCTCTGCTGTTGGACGAAGTGGTTGGCCACGACTTGCATCTACTAAACATGAAACATCACGGTGTCCAAATGAACTTGCATGGTAAGCGCTAGGTACACGTACGCTCTGGAGAAGAAGATGGTGCTTCACGTAGGAGTCCTCTGCCCTCCTGGCCGTACGTGGATCGGTAGCTGATGTCCCCTCCTGTGCACCTGCTTGCGGAAGCCGCTGCAGAATAAGCTGACGATGACTCTGCCGTTCCAGCAGTCCAGGACGCGTGTGGATTGGCTGTCGTTGGTGTCCAAGCTGAAGCGCCCCCGGCGGAGGACGGCGGCGAGCTCTGGGGGCTGAGGCAGCATCGGCACAAAGTCAGTGCGAAACCTCCGTTGGAGGGTCGGAAAGCTGACGATGTAGAATCCGAGGATGCGAAGCGGGTGGAGGTCGCGGAAGCGGCGGAGGAAGACGGGATCGGACGAGGCGCGCAGCCAACGCCTACAGACGGCGGCGGCGCGGACGAGGTCAGTGGGGAACCCTAGGCGGAGGAGGATCTCGCCGAGGAGGTTGTCGTCGCCGAGCACCAATGAGATCACGGCCGCGGACGACAGCAGCGGCGGCGGGCGGCGACAGCGGCGGCGGCGGCAACAGCGGCGGCGGCAACAGCGGCGGCGGCGACAACAGCGGCGGCGGCGGCAACAGCGGCGGCGGCGACAACAGCGGCGGCGGCGGAAAACAGGGCTAGCAGGCAGGCCGGACATATATATAGGGAGGAAGACTCTCCACCTTCACGTCAACTAGCGATATGGTGCTAATTGACGTTGCACCCTCCATCTTTACTAATAGGCCTAATTAATTATTAAAGCCCATTAGTAAATAAATGAATGGACATTTAGGATTATTGCTCACAAGCTTTGGTGGAAAATGAGATATTTATTATTTTCGGAATTAATTAATTTCGTGGATAAAATAATTCTAGAAAAGTCCAGAATTATTATTTAAGCCACGAAAAATACTCCGAAAGCTCCGAAAATTCGAGGGAATTTTCTAGAGACATTATGGAACATGAGGAACCCAAATAAAGTATTTGGAGCTTATGAAAAGATGGATGAAGAGATCAAGGAAAAAGATTAAGCTCACGGAAATTGGAATTTTGGATCCAGAAAATACCAAAAAGTTTTCCGATGAGAAGTAAACGTCGTCCTACGGTATTTTGAAAATAATAGCACTCACCAATCACCAAAAACAAGCATCACACAAACACCACATTATTAAATTAATATGAAAAAGTTTAAAACCACAATTTTCTATATTTAATTAGCAACAACTTAACTTATCTAATAAATTTATTCAGATATTGAAATAATTTATTTTATTTAGCGTTTTTCCCGCACAACCCAAAATAGAAAATTTTGGGTGTGACAAAATGTAAACTCATATTATGAAGAACCACTAAACATGTAACCTAGTGATGCGGTGGCTAATATAACTAAGCAGAGAAGGTAACTAAATATTGTTTATACTTATGATGCATTTGCTACTACTATAAAGAAACAATTCGAGAATGCAATTGGAAATTAAGGGGGTTATTTTGGTGCCGCAATATAAATTCTAGAAAGCAACATACACGCATTCAAGCAAGCAAGCATTCCAATCGACTAAGCACTCAATCAATCACGCAAGCAAACAATTCAAACATTCATATGGTGAGTTTTGATGCAAGGGTTTTTGAAAAGCATTTTATTAAAAAGTGATTTGGCGGGAAATAAACTAATCAAGTTTTATTTTGTTGTAAAGTTTTAAAAAGTTCAAATTTTTAGTGATTTTTAAGATGATGCAAAACACAGGATGTTACAATTTGCGCCGGGAGCTGCAGGAGGATGACCAGCTCCGTGCTCTTCGTGATTCCATTGTCGAGGAGCGTGGTCATCCGTGGCGTCTGGTGGATGGTCTCATCCTGCTTGGCCGCCGCATCTACTTGCCTGCCACATCCGCTGCCCTTCAGACGGCGCTCCAGTTGGCTCACACGACGGGACATGAAGGGATGCAACGCACCCTCTAGCGTCTGCGAGCAGATTTCTTCGTTGACAACGATCGCCGGCTGGTCCAGGATTTTGTGCGTTCATGTGTGACATGCCAGCGCAATAAGACCGATGCTCTTCACCCGGCTGGCTTGCTGCAACCACTGGAGGTGCCTTTTCGGGTCTGGGAGGACATCTCTATGGATTTTGTTGAAGGCCTGCCTAAGGTTCATGGCAAGAGTGTTATCCTGACGGTGGTGGACCGTTTTTCCAAGTATGCACACTTCATCGCCTTGAGTCATCCCTACACTGCCATCTTGGTTGCCCGTGCATTCTTCGAGGCTATTGTGCGGCTTCATGGGTTCCCCAGCTCCATTGTTAGTGACCGTGATCCGGTGTTCACGGGTCATGTGTGGCGCGATTTATTTCGGCTCGCGGGAGTTCAGCTCAAGATGAGCACTGCCTTCCATCCCCAGACGGATGGGCAGTCGGAGGCCGTCAACAAAATGATTGCCATGTACCTACGCTGCCTGACCGGTGATCGCCCTCGGGCATGGCTCGACTGGCTTCCTTGGGTGGAGTACTGTTACAATACTGCCTATCATTCATCGCTGCGCACGACTCCGTTCCAAGTGGTTTATGGTCGGCCCCCGCCGGCCCTGGTGCCCTACACTGCTGGTTCTTCCCGTACGGATGCTGTGGATGTCTTGCTCCAGGATCGTGATGAGTTCCTCGCTGATGTACGCGAACGTCTTCTTCAGGCTCAGGTCTACTCCAAGAAACAGTATGATGCTCGTCACCGCGCGCTGGAATTTGCAGTTGGCGATTGGGTTTGGCTCCGTCTTCTTCATCGTCCGGCCCAGTCTTTGGTGGCTGGTCCGATTGGGAAGCTATGGCCCCGGTTCGTAGGACCTTTCCGTGTGCTGGAGCGGATTGGTCAGGTGGCCTACCGTTTGGAGCTGCCTGACGGCGCTCGGATTCATGATGTCTTTCATGTCGGCGTCCTCAAGCCGTTCCGGGGTGATTCGCCACCGACGTCTCCACCGCTCCTGCCGCCTATGCGTCATGGGCGCCTGCTGTTGGAGCCTGCTCGTGCTCTTCGTGCCCAGCGACGGCGTGGCGAGTGGCATGTCCTCATTCAGTGGCTGCATCTACCGGAAGCTGACGCCACTTGGGAGTCGCTTGATGATTTCCGTGCTCGTTTTCCCTCCTTTCAGCTCGAGGACGAGCTGTTCGTCGAGGGGGGAGAGATGTTATGTTCGGCAAGGTTTATGAGAGGAGGGCTCAGCGTCGTGGCTGAACCAGACCATGTAGGGTCGGTTGGGCACTGAGAAGTTATCCAGTAGTTATCATATCCTAGTATCTAGGATAGTTATCTATTTAATTTGTTATTTACTTAAGTTAGTTATGAGTTGGTTAGGACTGCTTGTATAAGTATTGGACTCTTGTTAATGAGAAGGTTAGCCTGGGATTGAGATATTATATCTCCCTTGGGCGCCCAGCCCTTTACTGTTCATGTCATCCTACTGTCGCTTTCATCTAATCTACATCCCTAGCGCCGGCCACGGCGCCTCCTGTGCGCAAGCGAGCCTTTAAGCTCCGTCCTCCCATCCTCCACCGCTACAATCTTCGGAGCTTAAGCTCCCGCAACCCTAGCGCTAACAGTAGCAATGCTAAGAAAAAATATATAGTCTTATGCACAAGTTAATACGCCACCAACCATCTCACATGTCAATGAGGCATTCCTCAAACATATCTTTATATATAGTGCTCTAACTTCACTTGAACATATCAAGTCATGTTGTACCATTTCGATACTCTTCATCAGCCCTAATGTTGAACATGTTACAACATCAAATGGTGACCAATTACACATAGACATGGGAGTTAATGAGAGACCAAAGCTCAAGCAGCAGTTCTTATTTATGGGAATAGTATGCATCAGCAATGTAGCAAGATTCTAATGGCAGTTAACAGCTACTATTTGAGTCCATGCAATGGCAATGAACGGACAAATGGTAAGATATGGCGAAATCGCACATGCAGCTTGCTGGCAAGCATCTCCACCTAGCTGGATGACTTCGCGTCAGTGGCATTGTGCACATCGCTTGCTACCTAGGGCTAGCCACTGTGCTAACCATCGATTACATAAATTAGAGGCAACTACTACTATACCCTTAAGTACAAAACTTTTAGATTAATAATTATTTTTTCTTAAATTCTTTGTAAGCAGGATTTAGAAGGAAATACCTAGAAGTACCAACCCTAATTTTCAAGCACCATATAACAAAGATCAAAAAACGAAGGTAATTAAGAAAAAATCATAGGTTAGTCCTAGCGATCGAGGGGAATGATTCTAATTCAAAGAATAAGAATAGACCGCTAAAATCACATGAAACTAGCAATATGTGAAGGGAGAAATCCTAGTGTCCAACTTAACTATCTTATCTTACTATTACTAATTAGAGGCTCCAACGGAGGCACCACGTTAACTTTCACCAGACGCGCTAGAAAAAAAGATAAATCCTAGAAATTCTCACAATAATCAGAAACATCTGGCCTCTAATTTGGTAGACTCTAATTATCATCTCTGATAATAGCCATTGGATCTACTGTAATTTATAAAAAAAATTATCCACCTCCGCCATTATGAAAAATACTTAAAGTAACCCTCCTAATTGTGCATATAAATTACCCACCTCTGCCATTACGAAAGATAATTCAAAATAACCCCCTAAATTTGTATATAAATTACCCACACTTATCCTTATAAAAAATAATTCAAAATAACCCCCTAAATTTGTATCTAAATTACCCATTTTGTCGCCATGAAACATAATTCATAATAACCCCCTCACGTTGCATCTAAATTACAACCTCTCTCGAATCTATATGTAAATAGTAAATACTAATGTATGTTATTACAAAAAAATCTATATTTATAAAGTATGAGACATATATTTCTAAATTACAAACTTCTAGAAATATAAAATTAAGTAATCGCAATGCTATGTTTGACCATGTATATAGAGGCTCCAACGGAGGCACCACGTTAACTTTCACCAGACGCGCTAGAAAAAAAAGATAAATCCTAGAAATTCTCACAATAATCAGAAACATCTGGCCTTTAATTTGGTAGACTCTAATTATCATCTCTAATAATAGTCATTGGATCTACTGTAATTTATAAAAAATTATACACCTCTGCCATTATGAAAAATACTTAAAGTAACCCCTAATTGTGCATATAAATTACCCACCTCTGCCATTACGAAAGATAATTTAAAATAAACCCCTAAATTGGTATATAAATTACCCACACTTATCCTTATAAAAAATAATTCAAAATAACCCCCTAAATTTGTATCTAAATTACTCATTTTGTCGTTATGAAACATAATTCATAATAACCCCCTCACATTGCATCTAAATTACAACCTCTCTCGAATCTATATGTAAATAGTAAATACTAATGTATGTTATTACAAAAAAATCTATATTTATAAAGTATGAGACATATATTTCTAAATTACAAACTTCTAGAAATATAAAATTAAGTAATCTCAATGCTATGTTTGACCATGTATATAGAGGCTCCAACGGAGGCACCTCGTTAACTTTCACTTGACGCGCTAGAAAAAAGATAAATCCTAGAAATTCTCACAATAATCAGAAACATCTGGCCTTTAATTTGGTAGACTCTAATTATCATCTCTAATAATAATCATTGGATCTACTGTAATTTATAAAAAAATTATCCACCTCTGCCATTATGAAAAATACTTAAAAGTAACCCCCTAATTGTGCATATAAATTACCCTCTAAATTTGTATATAAATTACCCACACTTATCCTTATAAAAAATAATTTAAAATAACCCCCTAAATTTGTATCTAAATTTAGCCATTTTGTCGTTATGAAACATAATTCACAATAACCCCCTCATATTGCATCTAAATTACCAACCTCTCTCAAATCTATATGTAAATAGTAAATACTAATGTACGCTATTAAAAAAATCTATATTTATAAAGTATGAGTGTCATACCTAGTTTTAAGAACAAAACCAGATATACACTATATATAAAATAAAGGGATCAAATCTCACATATAGCCGCAGATAAGTGTAATACTAAGAGACAAATGCTTAATATACATAACTCAATAGTATAAAATATACCTTAGAGAGCAACACAGTGAAAAGACAACTCCAAACACCGGGTGTAGACTTCACTCTAGGAACAAACTGATTGGTTGATCACAAGCCTAATACCTCCAGAGACTATCCTGAGGTGTGGGAAATAGCAAGAGTGAGTCCATGTCGAACTCCGCAAGCATAGCAACAAGGTAGTATAGATTCCATAAACTCATGATCAATGTAACATAATCAATATAAAGCATAATCTATAAGTAAATGAGCATCTTAACAAAACAAGAATCATCATCTTCAATGTAGATGTCTCCAAGGCTGCTCGTGTCCGTGAGCACGGCTAGTATACCAGTTTATTAAACTCTACGCAGAGGTGTACACTTTCACTGTGAGTCGTGATTTACCCTTTCACCAGAGGTACCTAATCTCTTGACCCATTTCCAAGGAAGGTCGGCAGAGTTCACTATGAAGTCTTTCAAAGGTTCGTCTAACAAGTTAGGACCGCTAAGGATTCTCAATTGAAAAGCATGAACCTACCTCCAAGGGGCAACTTACAAAAGATTGCACCCACCTTGGTAGGCCAAGACCATAATAGACATGACCCCTCTTGCGCCTTTCGGTAACCACTAACAAGCTAGAAAAAGTCCTCATACTTGACTAAAGCCAGAGCCATATAGCCCTCACAGTTGTACTGTAAATCCCGGAGGTTCACGTACAGATAAGATCTTGCTAAAAAGTCATTTCTCAACCATCATAGCTCTTACATTAATTAAGTCACAAGATCATGGTCACAGAAAGAAAACCTAAGCTATACTTGCTTTAAATCAAGATCCTTTCTCTGATCCAAATCTTCAATTAATTGCTTTTTGAATCTTCACGTAAATCTCACCGACTGGACTTGATCAATAAATCACCACACACGCATCGAGCAATCATACGCGAAGCAAACAATAGAACTAAATTAGAACAATGCACCAAACAATTAAAAAGATTTAAAAAAATAACCTACACGTTACTCCGACCACATAGACGTGAAAAGCACGCTAATCGAAGCTACGGTGAAAGAGAAACAATTACTGAAATATTTACTTTATAAGAGCAAAGACTATATGCTTGGTTTATTTTGCTTACAAAACCATGTGAAATATATTAATTTAGTCAATTTACATTGTAATTAAAAAGTCGATTAAAGTTACTAGTCATATTTTATTTACAAACATGTCCCATGTTTATTGAAGTCATTCAAACTTTAGCTTGCAGAAGAAATTAACCTGCTACTCAAACTGTATTTGACGTGGTTGTAATTTAAAAATACATGGATGATAGCAATTAAACAATTTTAATATCTGCATACAAAATATCGAGGTGCAGCTTCTATGTTACTTTCAAATTAGAAAACTAATCATACGCATAATAACTAAATTATATTTAATTAATTATGTATACATGTATTTTCCATTGTATTTTGAGATTTATTTTTGTACAGGAAAACGGCCACAAACATTCTCATGATGTCACCAACTAGCAAATCCTAACGGCTAGGAACAGAGCATTTGTTTCTTGCGCATGCGTGAGGTTTGCTAGCCGCAACAGAGACATGCTGCGAGCAACTCCATGAACGGCTGCGAGCAACTTGCCGGAGTTCGGCAAAAAGGACATAGGAGCCTCGGATTTCGACAGAAAGAGTACGGGGAGAAAGATAGCAGGACTGCGAACTCACCGCGGAGGTTTTAGCATGTGGAAACGGACGGAGACAAAACAGAGCTCTCCGGGACGGTCGATGCCTCCTGCACTCTACGTGGAATTCGGCAAAGCATCACGGATAGCGGAGAGGCTCCCAGCGATGGTCGCAGCGGCGGCAGCTCTTTTCAGCGACTCAACGGCGGCAGCGGTCTAGGCACGACGGTGAAGCAGCAGAAGGCCTCCATGGTGGCCTCAGCCAGGGGCTCGGAACAGGCGGCACAGACTCGGCACAGGTCGGGCGTGGAGAAGTTTCAGGGGCTCGACGATACAATGAGTTGAAGCCGTAGTTGTCGTGGTAGTCGAGGACGATGACCGATGAGTAGTGATGGATGGCGACGAAGATTGCCAGACGTCCATGCATGCATGTTGAATGTGTATATACACCATATATGCAAATTTACATTGCATGGCGCTGTAGATCGTGCCTTCTTTTTGCTTGCTTGTGATCGTGCATGATAGTATGCACGCACGGCATATAATCCACATGCACATCACATGCACTAACCTCCCGCTAATCCACTCCTTGGGCGATCGGATCTTGTAGATGCTTCCGTGCTCTTGATTGCTTGTTCCTTGTTATCGGTGTAGATGGGGATGGTCAAAACCAGCGCCGCCGGATTTCTCGTGATAGCCGGCCGGCCGCTGGATGCTCTTCCGAATCATCTCATGACCATGATTTGGCCAGTGGCGCATACTTGGGGACGTCTGCCCCCTTGGCGATGGCCTTGGCCAGCAGCAGCACGACGGCGGCTCACAAGGAAGCTAGGGCAAGCCATGGCTCAGAGATGGAATAGAGGGGCACATCAGCAGCTCCTCCTCCTTTTATAGGGATGGCCACTTGGCCAGGCATGGAAATTACGTGGTATCCCGGGAGAAACAGGATCGGCAACTGGATTTGCTCGGACAGAGTCTAGCATGGGCACGGCAGTCTGGAACAGTCCGCGGAGAGAATCGGCTTGGGCTGCCAGCAAAACTGCAGAAACAAGCCGAGCTGAGCCCTTCAGCAGTACGAGAGAGATAATATTCCCTTTTTCTTTTCTTCTCTTTTTTTATTTTTTTAAAAACTGGTTTTCAAATCCATTCACAAAGGATTGTCAATTCAGTTTTGAGTTTTGAATCAAAGCCACTCAGCACAATAAATCCAATGCAACAACATGAATACTCAAACATATTGCTACCTTAGGATGAATTTTAGTTTAATGAAAATTTTTATTTTCCTATATTTTCATGAGCACAAAATTCCAAATTAAATTGTTTTAGCTCTATTTCTAAATATGCAAATTTTAGTGTGTTACAATTCTACCCCCTTAAGATGAATCTCGTCCCGAGATTCGAAAGATGGTGATCAAGGAGATATGAAAACTTTGACTATAGATGTTCTTCGCTTAATTTAAGAAGCCTCATCCTCTCAGTTTCACCCCAATGTTTTGACATACTTTGATCATCTTACTCCGAGTAGCTTGCTCAAGTATTTCCAAGACATCGACGGTTACTCCGAACAACTCTTAGTCCATGGTGTCGTCCGAATCTTCTCCACATAACTCTCCATTACTAAAGACATCGACAACGACTTTTACTACTCCAAGCGAGAACACTTTTATAGGTCATAACCTTGATCAGGATCAAACAGACGATGATACCACAATCTCAAAACCAACATAGTGAAGATGTCCTTTAGATTCTCATGATCCACGTAGACATTACTCTTATAATCCATTTAAATTCCACAATTAACTCTTTGGGTGAATTCCAAGTAATTTACTTTATGGAGCTCTTCTTCTTAACTCCGCCATTAGAGATACCCTATTCAAGTAGTGAACTTCCTTCACTCAAAACTCTCTAGCCATGCTTGGTGTAATGATCCAACAAGTCTCTGAACCGGAGGAATGGTACTATCCCTTCATAGTTCCTTCTCAACTAGAGGGTTAATCTATCCCCCTGTTCGGCTGAGCTTATCAGCACGGCTTATCAGCCGTGGAACAGTATTTTTCTCTCACAGCAAATCAGCCATAGCCGGCTTATAAGCCAAAAAACAGCCTGCCGAACATGGCCTATATTTCCATGTGAAGCACTAGAACATACGAAACCTTCATCTTGCAACATCTACAACTTATATTTCTAAGTTATAAACTTCTAGAAATATAAAATTAAGTAATCGCAATGCTATGTTTGACCATGTATATACGAGATATATATTTTTAAATTACAAACTTCTACAAATGTGAAATTAAAAAACCTTAATGCTATGTTTGACCATGTATACCAAGTAAACATATATAATTAGGATAAATATTTATTTTAATAGCTTATAAGCATGGAAAATGTTTGATTAACAAACCATATAGCAATAACATAACACCGGCAATTTTCTTTAAATTATATTAATACTCCCTAATCATGAATTTGATAAGTTGTTTTAAAATAACTTTATACATTTAACTAAAACACTATTATGTCATATCAATATCGGTAATTTGATTTTTACAACTCTATGATATATAAAATACTACACATATATAATTCTGTGATATAATAATTCAACAAGTACGGTGCTAGGGTGCAATCTAAGTTTCAATTTAATTAACATGCAAAGAATAATATTACTAACACCTAAACTCTTTCAAATAAAAAATAAAAAATATTAGAGTTTCTACTTAACATGTGAAAAAAATTATACAACTTGATTAAAAGTCCAAAGCTAAACTATAATTCATGAAATAGAAGCAATATGTGTTTATATATCTTATGGTTAGGTTTAAATTAAATGCATGTCATGCTGCAAAAAAGATAAATACTAGAAATGCTAACTAGGGTCCTTAATGGAGCCTCCACTTTAATCCTCACGAGACACAATAGGAAAATAGAAGATAGAACCTAGAAGTTTCTCAAAAAATCTGACATTTAACTATCAATTTGGTATAACCTAATCCCCTTGACAATAATATCTATTGGATCTATTCTATTTTCTAAATAATTGCCCACCTCTACTATTACATAAAACGACAAAAATAGCTCATGACTCTATATTTAAACTACCCATATATGCCATTAAAAACATGATCTAAAGCAGATCTAAATTTGCATCTAATTACCCACGTACACCAGTTACAATAAATAATTTATGTAACCCAATTCTTATCTCATTACTAAAAAAATTAAATATGCTCTCAAATTTACATCTAAAAGATAATCAATATCTTTTATGAAAAATTGTTTAAATAACCATAGAGAGCATGTAGATGTTTGTACATTCCCACTTCTACCAATATTAATACATTAAGATTTAATTAATGTAGGCATACACATTGTGTCAGCATGCATAAGTGATATATATACACACACACGTTATGTTTCATCAACAACATATTTCCTTAACAACTTATATACTAATGATGCTAACAAATTTTTCTAAAACCATATCAGTAACCATGACATAATTTATATAGGTTGTTACTTTATCTATACTCCCTCCACCCCCGAATATAAGGTGCGATTTGACTTGGTGCGACCTTCGAGAACATATTTTGGTCTATAATTTATCTTATAATATATAATTTGTAGGAACAAAAGTTTCATTATTAGAAAGTATTTCTAAATACAAATCTAATATCATTACTTTGTATTACAAACTTTTGATATAAGTAAGCTAATTGTTAGTTAAAGATAGCAAAATTTGAATTTTGAAATACGTGCATGCCTTATATGGGAGTATTTATATATTTTAACTAAATGTTTGTCACGTCTATATTGATATTATAACCATAATTGCACATATAATTTCTTGATAGGAAAATTCAATCATCTTAAGAATTATGGGAGACTACTGATGGTTATATTTTTTGGCCCTTTAACATTACTCTAGAGTAATTTGATCATTATAAGGCATAATAAGATTTAAGATTCTCTTGGGGTTAGCACTGCTAGCGATGTCATTTCAAGCTCTATCACTTATCTTAAGGGACATGGTGCATATTTCAAATGATTGTATATGTTATTGTAGTATTTAGAAATGTACTATATGACCTAAAATGCTTATTTTAAAACAGTCCAAAATGAGAGTTAGTAAAAGATACAATAAGCACAAGAGTTTTAGCTTGAGAAAAAAAATCTATAGCAATCAATGAAAACAAAGTTAAAAAAATCAAAATTCAGATTCATGACTTAATATATGATGCAACAAGGGTCACCATAGTTAATGGCAAGGAAATAAACTAATTGCATATTAAAATATACAAGGTGCCATGCAAAGTAAAGGTATGAATATGCATGAAAAATATATAAGTCAGTCCCTTGCAAAAAAAAGCAATTAATAAGTTTATGATTATTAGATATAGACTACAAAGTATCTATTATGTCAATTTTGTAGAAAATAAACAAAGAAAACATACAATTTAATATAAGAATTTTTTATTAATTAAATAAAATATATTAATAGTACATCTTTTAAAATTCTAGCCCGTGCGAGAGCACGGATTGATGGACTAGTTCGATTAATCTGGGATCCCACCTATTTCTGCAGTTCGATCCATGTTCGGTTGCCCCCGCTGTGGAGCGTCACTTTCTCTAGCACTGAATCACCAATCTCCGTTTTAAGTTTCCTATGCTTTGATTTCCATCAATAGGCGTAGACTTTCATGTTCAACAGTTGATCTCACCACTAACCTTGGATTTGCATTGTCACAAGCATGCAACTTGTAAGTCTGTCAGGCTTCTTGCCATGCCAAGATGAAGACTCACAGGACCTTGTTGTGCAGGTTGGCAGATATATATGGCTCTGTCCTTAGTTGGCAAGGAAAACCTTACTTGAGCAAGCCAGTTTGCTCAGCAAAGCATGGAAAATTGGGTAATACTGAACATCTATTCTCGCTTAGCTAGCAGTCAATTTCAAATAAACCAGTGACCGGGCAAGGACACTTTGGCAGCAATCCTAGACCATGTTTCGCAAACACCTGTTTCCTTGCCCCCGTGCTTCTTTCCGACGCTTACGAACAACCAAGGCAGTGCAACATATAGGGCAGCGTCGATTGGGAGCCCGAAAGGTGAAGACTAGGTGGTATCTGTCTTGAGTACAACTACAGCATATGCATCACTACTAGTATTATTCCCATTGGTTGTTCTAGTAGCAATAAAAATTCATATGTGCAGTCTTCAGGTCCTGAGAGACCTGTACACACACAACAGAAGCTTATTACATATGCAACCTTGAGTTGCTCTTCATACTATATCTCTGCACACCAAAAACATTTACTATAAGTCTTAAATATTAATAACGTCTTGAGGTCTACCAATATGGTGCATGTTTAAATGACGATAGTCTATCATATTGTACTTACGAGTTCAACAAACAATCTAAAATCTGTATTTTGTTAAAATACAAAATGAGAGTTAATAATGATGCAATAAACACAATAACTTCAACTTAGCTTAAGGATAAAAAATATGTTAGACGATTTAAATAAAAATCAAAATTTAGATTCATGGCATCATAAGATTATGTTGTCTCCTAAGATTTTAACCCATGCTGGAACATTACACATCGAGGATGGAGCAAGGATTGTGGAAAAGTTGAGCTAATTACACACATCTAGAACTAGGATCATAGGGCGGTGTTTGCTATTACCGTGATTATGCGCATAATCACTATAATAGCAACATGTTCCAGAAAAGTTGCTGCTAGGAATAGGTGAAATCAGGTTCTAGTTACATAATACCATGTAGGAGCTTGATATAATCACGTTCCTGGTTACCACTTCGCAGTTCCTGCTGTTTTCCTCATGTTTCCTATTCCTATGCATATATATTCCTCTTTGCGTAGCTTCTCAGTACCTCTCTTTCTACTGGGTTGCTTACCTATTTGTTGAGTGACACTGGAGCGGTATATATGGATAGGCAAGGAACGTCTTATTGACGCTTTCCAAAAAAAAGGCCTTATTAATTGCCACATTGTGATGGTTGGTGGCATATTAACAAGTATACTATTTATGAGCAGTAGCCCACCGACCAATATTGTTGTATGAGCCAGTACTTTTAAAAACGTAACAAGGCAAATCATTATGGGAGGTTTTATATTTCTGCTTCCAAATGCTACTATAAAAATGATTTTTCATATATGTCTCTTTTATTTTCCATAGACAGATTCAACAAAACTGCTTCTATATATAGAGCCTGCAGGAGCCCAAGCAACCAGACGATCTGTAAAATCTATTTTTAGAGGTGGCTTGGTGTTTTCAGCCACGCACAGAAACTAAACTATAGACTACAAACCACGCAAGGGCCACATGAAACCAACTACACTACTACTATAGACGTCTGTTGACACGAAGATTGGTCACACACCACAAGTGCTAGATTGCTTGGGTCGCAAATGGACCTAGGCAGCATGACTCTGCAGAAACTGGTCTAGCCTTTTCATGGAATCGACCTAGCCAGTTTTCTCGGGTTGAGCCTGAGAACGCCAGAAAGCAGCGAGGATCAACTTACGTGGTGATGAACGGCAAGGTTTACGAGCAAACCACCCAAAATCTTGTTCTCACGAGCACTTCTCATCGATCCATCAGCTGTGGTTTCGGTTTTGGAATTCCATAAATCGCTTCCATGCTGGTTCGATTTATGTTGTGCTCATCGTTCTAGATCTTCCGTTGCCGTCCCACGACCATTTTACCAGATTGCAGCGCCGCCTGAGAGCCATGAACCCGTAGATGCCTAGGTTTCGCGAAGAGAAAGTACACTTGAGATGAACAAGTAGTAGGATTTTATTTGTTTAAACAGCAAAAAAAAGTTAGTACTGATATGTGCAGTATTGAGCTCCTGAGAGATCTGTACACACATAACAGAAAGCTTATTACATATATATGCAGTCTTGAGCTTCTTCGTACTATCGCTGCACAAGCAGCGGTAGACTGCACCGCCTCAAGATTCACATTGTTTTTACATTCAGACATTGTTGTGAATTTACAAAGAAAATGTGTGTTGGATTATCGTATTCTATATAATCCTTTTCAGGAAAGAAGACTGCAACTAACGACCATTGCCATACAGTGATCCAGTGAACATGACCATTGCATGGATCATTGAAATTTTAAAACAAAGCATGGAAATTGGAGCTCAAAAGATGAACAAATAAGAAACAAAAAGAATCATATAAATAATTTTCTAATAAGCTCGTACTGATATAAAAATAAAGTTTGTAAATTGCTCATCCATATTATCTTTCATAAAATATGGCTATGGACACAGTTGCAAGGTCCTACAATTAACAACTTATAACCCATTACCCAATAAACTCCATAATATTTCAAGACCACACATTATGTCACCACTAATCTGCAGCACAAAGTTGTAAATGGAACATTGTAACACCCTAAAATTTGCTTATTTGGAAATAGAGATAAAATGAGTTAATTTTGAATTTTTGTGCTCATGAAAACATAGGGAAATAATATTTTTCACTAAATTGAAATTTATCATAAGGTTTCGCAACTTGTTGATGCATTCATGCTGATGCATTTGTGTTTTTGTATTGCTTGGTTTTGACCAAAGATCAAAATGAATTCAAGTTGTTCTTTCAAAATGCGTTTAGGTCGATTTGCCTTTCCCGATATACACATATCATTTTTCTACAGTCAAATACCTTGTTTCTCATCTGTCAATCAACCTCTACAAACTTCTCAGGAATTTTTCCGGCTTTTTATGTAGCTTGTTTCCACTTATCTGTGAGCATAATCTAATTTTTAGATGCTCTAAAATATCTTATCATGAGCTCCAAATACTTTATTTGGATTCCTCATGTTCCATAATATCTCTGAAAAAATTTCCCGAATTTTCAGAGCTTTCGGAGTATTTTTCGTGGCTTAAATAATAATTCTGGACTTTTCTAGAATTATTTTATCCACGAAAATAATTAATTCTGAAAATAATAAATTTCTTATTTTTTCCGACGCTCAAAGCCTATGTGCAATAATCTTAATAAATCTCAAAGGCCCATATATTTATTTACTAATGGGCTTTAATAATTAATTAGGCCTATTAGTAAAGACGGAGGGTGCAACATCAATCAGTACCAAATTGCTAGTTGATGTGAAGGCGAGGAGTTTTCTTCCAATAAATATGTACCTACCCCATGGGCAAAGCACACCAAAACTACCGTGAGGGGAGCCCCTAGTTTGGAAAATCTCTCGTGTAGTAAATTATATTTTCTCCTCCTTCTCTTGTCACCGTCCGACGAAGCCACCAGGCTGCCTAGCACAAGCCGAAACTTCCACCATAGTTGCTCGTGAGCATACGTTCTACTCTAAGAAGAAGAAGATGAGGTATTTACTTGAATTCCATCGTCTAGATCACATTAAAAACCAGATTTTGATTTATTTTCAAAATTAAAATTCTAGGTATTTACAAAACTGCCACTATCTTGTTTAGGCCATATCTTTTACGTTTTAACTCTATTTTGACCCGTTCAAATTGCGTAAGATTTGTAATTTCATAATCTACATGTTAGTGCTACTATTGATTAGGTTTTTCACCTTTAAGATTCGATGTTAGATTTAATCTATTGTTTTACTAAAGAAAATCTCATTTAATTCCTAACTTATTTGTTTTAATTCCGAATTAGTCCGTTCAAATTGCAATGGATTTATAACAACATGAACTACGTATTAGTATTAATGTTTTCTTTATCAAAATCTCTGGAATTTCATAGTTTAGATCTAACTTGATTAATAACTATGCAACTAGATTTATAAATAAAATATTATTGATTTCTCCTTTAATTTTCTAAATTTAAATGTAATTTAGCCTAAGTCACTTTTGAATATCTATAAAAAGTATTTTATCCTATATATATGATATAGTTAAAGCAAATGAGACCTATAATTTTCTGTTTTATACAACAAAATCTTTCGGTACATGTATCTTTTCAACCATAGCTTCGATTAGCGTGTTTTTTGCGTCTGTGTGTTCGTAGCAACGTGTAGAATCTCTTTAAAACCTTTTCACTTGATTATTTCATATGTTTGGTGTACTGTTCTAATTTAGATCTATTGTTTGCTTCGTGTATGATTGTATGGACGCTTGTGTGGTGCTTTATAATCATGTCCAGTTGGTGAGATTTACGTGGTGATTAAGAAGCAGTTCATTGAAGGTTTCAATTTGAAGAAGGATCTAAGTTAAGGCAAGTATAGCATGGGATCTCCTTGTTTTTCTATTCACTTTAATCACATAAAATCATTTTACATGTGTCTACCCTTGAATTGCCAATAAGGACTTCCTAGTTTTGATCTATACCTTGTCACCTATGGGATTTTGCTATCTTATGGTGCTCTAGTTTCTCTCCTTAAGGACTTATCTGTAAGCGAACATACGGGACTTACAGTACAACCATGAGGGCTATATGGCTCTGGCTTTAGTCAAGTATGAGGACCTTTTTTAGCTTGTTAGAGGTTACCCAAAAGGGCGCAAAAGGGGTGTTTCTCGGGATAGGTATAGTGCGACTTCTGTCCTTATGAGTATAGGCTGCGGTTATATGCCATAGGGAATGAGGGCTCTATATTCGCAGGTTACAGAAAACTAGCGGCCCTAACTTGTTAGACGAACCTTTGAAAGATTTCATAGTGAACCCTGCCGACCTTCCTTGGAAGTGGGTCAAGAGGCTGATCACCTCGGGCAAAAGGGTAAATCACAACTCATGGTGAAAGTGTACAACCTTTGCAGAGTGTAAAACTGGTATATCAGCCGTGCTCACGGTCACGAGCAGTCTTGGACCCTTACGGAATAGATGATCACTATTGAACTGTAATATGCTCATGTTGATTCTGGAATTAAAGACAACTTAATGCTACTCATATGCTAAAACTCTGCCAACTAAAAGCTACATGCAGTTAAACCCGTGTCATGCCTTTTGAGCCTCATGAACCCCATGTTATGTTTGTTGAGTTCGACATGAATTCACTCTTGCTATTTCCCCACACTCTAGTGTGTAGTGAGGTGCTGCTTAGAAGAAGGATGAAAGTGTAGTGGAGTTTCCAGAAGTCTTTTCGAAGTGCTTGGCATACGGAACCCCCAGTCAGCCGTCCCTAAGAAGAATGGAGCCCGAGCAGAAGCTTAGCCACCGTTCTATGATACTCTGATAATTGTAAGTGTTAATATAGTAAGTATTCCGCTTTATATAAACATTGTTTTGATATCTCTATTCTGTTGTTGTATGTGTGGACTTCTGGGCACATATATAACGAGTGCTTGGTCTTTTTTGGAAAACCGGGCATGACAAACATCAAGCATTGTTACAAATTACAAAGAAATACAACACTTCAGCCAATCAAGATGGTGGGTGCACATTTATTTGGAATAATGCTATTTGGTATACAAGGCACGTCTGACTTGAATACAAAATATTTCATGGCTAGGTGAAAATACCTCGGGTCGCCTCAGTCGTCTCCCGTGCGCGGCACGCCGGCGGCCGCTGTGGCACCGGCTGAGGAGGACTCGCCTTCCCCGGGGGAGGCCACGCGGCGGCTGGCCAAGTTCATCGACGAGGTCCGAGTGGTGAGGCAGCCACCCCTCACCAGCTCCCCTCCCAAGCATAAGACGCCTCTCAAGCGGACCTTGCCTCTTCGGAGCAGGCGGATTGCCGCTCAGCAGATGGACCACATCCCGGTGTCTAAGCGCGGTGAGGTATTGCTTATGAAGAGGATGGGGTTCTTGGAACCTTCGGCGTCTCCTTCCTCTGCGGCCAAGCGTTCCTACGAATCCTACTTCGAGGCCGACCTTTCGACTGCAGAAGTTGAGGCCCTCGACGAGCTGTTCCCAGCTTGTAAAGGGTTGCGCGGGTAGTTTGGTTGATCCCAGTGGATCCCAAGATTGTCATATTCAAAATGTAGCCCTGTCGTGGTGTCGGTCGGGCCGGGAACGGCCGCTCTTGTATTTGTTTGAACTTCTATCTTCTTAATACAAAAACACGCACACTCGTCCGTATTCGCTAAAAATATATCCAGGGGCTAAAAATACAGGGAAAAGGACAATAAATTAGCATAGGTAAATCAGGATCCCTAGATTAGGCATGAGACTATTCGCAAAAAAAAAGAGTAGGCATGAGGCGAAGTACCAAACCAAGCAGGTCATATGAATTCACAAAGAGGCCATATGGTGTGACCCAAGGGGCGACACTTTTTCTATATATGTGTGGTGGTGGGAAGGGCCTAATCCTAGCAAGACTTAAAATTAGAATTGTTGCCGATCACAGCAAATAATCTAACAGAACTAGCACTGACTGGTGCACCTTAACTCATGTGTACAATTTGAAGTTGGTTGTGCCAAGATCACATCCCAACAGTATTAATTGGATGCTTTGCTCCCACTGTACAACATGTCCTAGAATTTGGTGGCTCCAGTCCACTTTATTTAGCCAGCAAAGTCAAGATCATTGATATAACACCAAAAGAACTCTCACATGCATCGAACAGATCTGCAAGGCATCCTGTACACACGGTTCCTTCAGAAGGTTATGTAGCCACTAAATTGTCCCGAATGGCTCTCAATCCTAAACTTCCTACCATTTACGGATATGAAGCAGAGATCATGTGTGCGTGTTTTGGATACCAGACATGGCATTGTGGTTAAGATCGTTGCTATACAATCTTGTATCTGGTCACAGGGTGATGATGCCCATTGATGTTGGTGAACATGGAGGCATGGGCAATTTAACGGGAGGGACAAGGAACATATTGCCATGGTTTTGTGCATGTATATATAAGCAGCTGACTAGTTCGGACAACTTGCCTTTGATTGCGTAGTGGTCATTTGGCCAAAACAGCTGGTAATGGTGACATATATGAGATATGAAAGACAATATCATGAGCTGATTCTCTAATCAATGCTGTATGTTTTCATGAATGCTGTAGTAATGCTCAGATCTCGCAGAGTTATGTACATGTTGCTGCTCCACCAACCATATCTCACATGTCAAAGAGGCATTCCCAAAAATATCTATAAATACTTCTCCCTCTTCACTTGAAGAAAGCTAAGCCTGTCATTCCATTCTGCAACACTCTTCTGTAGCATCCCTTATGTTTAACATGTTGGAGCATATATAATGATGATCAATTATGCATGGGAAACGATGAGAGACAGACGAACGGCATAGAAAATACCTTACTATGGAAAGAGGAAACATGGGGAAGACAGCCAGAACAGCATTGCGAGAGCCAGTTTCCATGTTGCTACCAAGAACCTGCATGTAGTGGCAAAGAACAGACAACAAGTAAGGTATGGGTGAGATTGCTCTCGTAGCATGTTGGCACATGGCACGGCTTATGGCTCCTACATCTACACTCTCGCATCTCCCCACCCTGGTGCCTTCACGTTGGTGGTACAACATAAGCTTGGGAGATATGGATCTTGAGGTACAACATAAATCGCGTTGGTGCCTTCACGTTGGTGCCTTCACGTTGGTGGTACAACATAAATCGCCTACGTAGCTGCTGTCTGCGTGATAATGTGACTCTGACATGCCAGGCCACCAATCATTATATTTCATTAGTGGTTCTTGATGTTCACCCAGGTTATGATTTAGGTCCTAGTACTTTCAAAATGCATACTTTTTCATCCTTAAATTGCTAATTGTACAACCTGAGGTCCGGTTCGTTAGTAGTTGTGTTAAACTGTCTGTGTGGTGATGTGGCCAGCCTTGACATATGGTACCCATTATCAGCTCTACCATCTCTCCCCTCTCACTCCGCCTATGCTTCTCTCTATAGCATTCTGCTTCCCTTTAGTAGCATGTTGGCTAGGCATAGTATGAAGCAATGACAAATTAGGAAGGAGTGGAAACATCGAGGCCATCGTCAGTTCATTATTGGTACAGCCTTTGTGCCCAGGAGCCATCATTGGTACGTGGGCAAGGGGTGAAAGTGAGAGTGAGAGATATAAAGAGGGGGATAGAGTGGACTTTAGAATCATCAGTCCACAAGATGAGACTAACACATCGGCCTCACATGTTAGGGCCACGTCACCACATAGCAGCATGGCACGTGGGCAGTTAAACACAAGGTATGAAGATTTGGACTTCTTGTGGTACTATTAACGAGTTTAGGTGCTAAAATTAAAGTGCATTTTGACAGTTGGATGGGAGAATGAGATAAGTCTTGGGAGAAAATAAAGGTACTGAAATAGAGCAGAAGTCCTGGGAGAGTGGACAACCACCAAGGCAGCAGTAGCGCTGCACAGTTTTTATTTTGTATCATGATTGTAGGTTCACATGTTATGCCAACCATAAAAAACATACACGTGCAACATTTTATTTGAATTCTTGTAAAAATAACTACGATCCAACTGGTTTGGATCTTTGTGTTGTAAGCATACCAATGCTAGCTAGGATCTTGCTGCAGAGTTATACACATGTTGATATGCCACCAACCATCTCACGTGTCAATGAGGCATTCTCCAAAATATCTATAAATAACACTTATCCATCTTCACTTGAAGGAAGCCAGCTGATTCGTCATTTCCAATTTGTGACACGCTTCAGATATAATGGTGATCAATTAGGCATAGGATATAATGAGATACAAACCAACGGTAGAGAAAACACCTTTCTATGGAAATTGGAGACACCAGGGAGACATTAGGAACAATATCATTGTGAGAGTGAACCGACAACCTGTAAGGTATGCTGAGATCCCACGCAGGCATATGTCACCTGCATCGATCGATGGCTTCGCATCTCTCCAGCCCCTGCAGGTTCCGTGTCGTCCGTGATGCAGCACACGATAGGGATCAGAGATCATAGCAGCGGGAGCCAGCAATGATGGTGCTTTGGATCATTTAGCAAATAAACCAGCAGCACACAAGCATGGACAACCCAAAAAAAATAATGGATCCCAGTTTCTACCATGCAGTTCCAACACTGATTGATGGCAAGCGCAGCAGCTGCACGCAATTGTTCGATTCCTGCCAGCCCATGTAAATGATATTCAGGAACTCTCATTTGTTGTGAATTCCAGTTAGTGATTGATGTGTTGATCTTGGCTAATACAATGAATGCTGATGTATATATCCATAGACCAATGCAACATGATGAGACCTCTGCTTCTAAATTTGGTTCTGTGTCCTCTGCCTTGTCGCAGCAGCAAGCCATCCCAGCATCTCCAAAGACCCTAAGACCTATCTTATCTAATGAATCTGCCAAATGAACATCTTGTTGAATCATGAAGCAGAGATTAATTGATTATGTTCAAATTCGACAAGCTGGGGATCCATGATATCTTGAGCTATTATTGCAAGTGCACTGCATATCAGCTAACAGTACTACAAAAACAATTTTAGAAGATAGGCTATTTTACATACTGAGATGGCTGACTATTTTTAGAGCCGATCAAACCATTTTAGAAGATTGCAAAACACTACCGCCTAAACTATTAACAGAGATCAGCCTCTTAAGGGATCCGCCACTAAAAATAGTGTCCATTTTCTGATGCGGATGTCTTATGAGACCTGCCCTGTAATTTGGCATGAGGCACGGTCGGCCCATCAAGAACAAACCCTAACACTATTCCTATCAAAAAAAATCCCACGTACTGACACAACACATCCCTTATTTATGGAGGTGACAGCATGGGTTGAACTATCAATTATTCAGTCTGGATCATATTATACTCTATTAAATTGTGCAATGAAGTGATCTGTGGTCATGTTCAAATTTCAGGTTTCACATGATCCTTGATGATGACACCACCAATTCCCATTCAAGATACAATGACAATACAAACCTATTATTGCTGGCAAACATTTCATCTTTTGAAATGTTTGCCATAGCATACTTGTTACGTTGCTGCTAGGTACACTTTTAGCTATGTTATCATGTTGATGCCAAATATTTGTAGACGAACTTTTTTTTTTTTTTGGGGCAGACGGATGTTAAATATTTGGATGTCTTGTGTATGTAGCTATTCATGCAAACACTTGGACATCTATGTATGTATTTGATTCATGCTAGACTAATGATATGCAAACACTTGGACATCATATTTGCGTGCTACATTGTTTTTTTGCCAAAATTGTTTTAATCTACCATTTTTGTGAATTATAAATAAACGTTGCATTGCACTCCAATATAATTATCATGTCGGGTTTCAGATCACAAAAAAATAGTGATTCTTTGACGGTGACAACACCGACATGAAAATTGTCAATTTGTTTGATAGTATTGTCCAGTGAAGCAAAAAGATTTTCCAGATGGTGGGGATCAAGTTTTCTGTTGATTTGCAGTGGTGACAGAGGTAGGTCCCTAGATCTGTTGAACTTTAGTTTTCCTGTCGGCCTAGTACTATCAGAAAAATTATTTCTGCAGTGGGCTGTTATGGATTTTTAAATTTCCCTATCGTTCTATCCCTGTGGGTTATTTCCTTTCACTTTGCCGTAAAAAATGATTTTCAATTTTCTTGTCGGTAAAAAGCTTTATCGTGTCGGTAGTTTCACCGTCAGCAAAATTCCCATTTCCAATAGTGAGCATGACATGATGTAACTTGATTTTCTTTGATGTGTCATGGTGAGATGGGTTTCGTAACTTGATTTTCGTGAAAATATAGTAGCTTGATTTCACAGTTTTTTGTTTTCTTGTTATTTTAATTATTCAACTAAATCAAGGGTAATTCATTTGACATTTTACCTCGTAGTGGGTAACCAGCCATATAGCAAGCCTCGTAATAACTACGTGTTTTACTACAACTACACAGCAGTACCACGCCTAAACATATCTGTAATTCTGTATATATATAGTGCTCCAGTTTCGCTTGAAGCAAACAAGTCTCATTGTTCCATTTTGACACTCCAGTTTCACTTGAAGCAAACAAGTCTCATTGCTCTGGTCTCACTTAGACATGGGACATAAACGAGACAGAAGCCAAAGATGGAGGGGAGTTTGGGAATAGGACACATCAGCAAATCAACGTAACCAGAACCTCATGAAGGGTAACAGGGACCACTTGAGTGACAATACTAGTGTGCACTGGCGAGGAGAGTGGACCGAAACTAAGGTTCTGGAATGCTGCACCGCAGATGACGCATCAAGTTATAGTTATAGTTAAGCGTGCAGCACCGCATATGTAACCATATGGCAGTACAACGCTCGTTGCTTGCTACTTGACCTGCTGCCTGTGACTTTTTGCTTGAACGCGTTGACGCATGTCAACAACCAGCCCACTGAACGTGATGGTTCGGCCACTGAACCTGGTGCTTCGATGGACTCAGCAACGAATGGAGCAAACAACAGTGGCAGCAAAGGAATGGCACCACACAGCTGCATGCAGCTTGCCTTGCTCATTGCAGGGCAACGTACGCTCCAGCAGCAGTGCTCTACTGCTTTCTGCATTTGGATGCTTTTGGTTCAGAAATAGTAAGGCAATCATCAGCCACCGGTGCTAGCTTTTACACGGTGGAACTAAAAATGCTGCTTCCTCCCTTTTAAATTATAAGACATTTTTGCTTTCTTAGACACCAAAACATCTTATAATTTAGAGCGGAGGTATTTGTTTGGTTCCCGTTGGGAGTGCTATCCATTTCCATTATATTATTCCTGTTCTTCTTCTTGGCTGGCGCAGGGGCGGGGGGCCTTAGTGGGCAAGGTCTCGGAGGCCTGTGCTGGGGCGAGCATCACCTCGGCACAGGCGTGCGGGGCCAACTGCTAGCGCCTTTGCAGCTGGAGGTGTCACCTCGGGTTCTTGGGCGGTGCTGTTGCTGGACGAAGATTTGGGCGTGACGGCAGGGTGAGGACGGACGCAGCGGCGCTATAATTTTAGTTGCTTCACTGCAGCTCCACGAAGAGAGTGGATATATAGCGATGCATGGGGAGCAGTGTTCTACTGAGCTTGTTGCATGCATTGCATTGGCACAGGAACGGATGTTTACCACTACGCCGACCCTGGAGAATTAACAACCCCAATCTCTTGTATGGTAAGAATTAACAACCCCAATTTCGTGGTTCCTGTTGCTTTCCTCATGTTTCCTATTCCTATCTGTATACATATTCCATTTTGCATATATAGGTTCTCATTGCCTCCCTTTCTACGATGTTGGCTAACTATTCAAGTGACATGGTTGGAGCAGTATATATGGACGATATGCAGAAACGTCTTTATTGTCACATTTTGATGGTTGGTGGCATATTAACCCACACTATTTTTGAGCAGTAATCCTCTATCGACCAATAATGTTGCTGCACGAGCCAATAATTATAGAAAACGTAACTCCAATCAGGTCCTGGATCGATGTGGCTACCCTTTTGTTTCTCCACCCCTGTTGCTTTATAATGGACTTTGCAAGTCTTTGTGCACTAATCCAGCACATCTCAATTAGCATAAGGTTTTGTCATAAAGAGAAGGAAAATAAAAGAATCATGGATAACAACTCCTTTTAAAACTCGAGCCTGTCTGTGCTTAGAATATAGTTGGGTAGCAATTTGTTTGCTCAATCTGCTGTGCATAGAAAAAGCTAGAGCTGAAATAGCTACAATGATAAAAAGTTATCTCCCATTTATGGTTTCTGGGATATACATGCTTAATTGAGTAAGAGAAAGGGAAATGCTAAACAAGAAAGACATATCGAACATATGTGTGAATAGTGCCGCAATCAACAAAAGCTCGACCATGCATGTTTAACTGCTTCATTGACTGTTTTTCATGAAAAGGTGCCAAAAGATTTGGTGCAAAAAATTATTAGATGGATAAAATTAAAATATATATGACTCAGTTTTTAAATGGAAACGAGGTCCGAAATGACTCGATCAAGATTGCAAAACTTAGCACTACTATGACATTGCACAATTGATTAGAAGAAGAACAAGCAAAACTCACAACTAGGACAAAATGATGCCACTAACAACTCAAACCCAAATAATTGAGATGTTACGTCATGCATGACTGTTGAATATAAAATGACTTGCTTGTAGCGGCATACAACTGATCAGGTTTAAATTACATCCTGTTTGTTTAAGCCGCAACGTAATCAGGTACCGTGTAACTTATCTGCATTCAACCTCTACCAACACTATATCCAATGAGACAAGGACGGCAATGTCGTCATCTAAGTTGCCTCACCCATTGCAAGGTCATCCACAACAATCTAGAGGATGTGTGCTCATCCAACGCCTCGCCGACCCTGCAGTGGCGGATCTAGGATTTTGTCAAGAGTATGCCAAACCAAAATTTCACATGTATTTCGGTAAAATCTATTTACCAACTCGGTAAACAATTATAAAAATTTGCTGCTTAATTCGGCATATAGGCAAGAAAAAATATGATAAGTCTTCAATTTACAGATTAGTCCCTCTATTTTTATAAGGAGTACACGTATATCAAGAATCAAACTTTAATATCTTTGACCAATATTTGACTAACAAATTTGAATTATTATAATGCAAATTGGAAAGTTTTGATACGGTTAGACTTGTAATAAAATGTACTATTCAATTATCATAAGTTCATAAGTATCAATAATATAATATAAAATAAATAAATGGTTACAACATAATTTAGGAGACCATGTCATGCGAACACGGTATTTTTTTTATGTAGAAACTACACCGTATTGATGTAGTACAAAGTTGAAAAATTGCATGAAGTACAATAGGAATATAACTCGCACTCACGTGATATTGATGTTGATCAATCTCACTACAATATACAAATATAACACCGCCGCAATAGTAGTCTGTACTCCACGAGTCCTTCCAATAGGGAGTATTCATTTTTCTTCAAAAAAAAGGGAGTATTCGTTTGTGGGCTGACCCTGCATGCGATATGTCTCTTCTATCGAGTCGTGGGTGACCGTGAATCTACTCGTGCGAGCGACGGCCGTTCCAAGCGCGCGAGGCGCAATACGCATGTCACACATGGCTCGATCGCAGGGTATGCCATGGCATATACGGCATACCCTGTAGATCCGCCACTGCGACCCTGAGATCTGGCTCCAGTTGATTTCAAGAAACAGGTGGCAATGGAGTTTGAGTGCTAGAGTTGGTGCTCTCTCCCACGACCGTGCGCGCGACTGCTAAGCCCCTGCTGGCTGCCATCAAGAGGTCGTGCAGTAGACACACTGGCTAAAACGTAGTAGATTGAGGTTAAATTCCTGACACCTCCTAAGCCTACACAAATATCTGGTCCAAACTCAATACGTGTCCAATCTCTTGGCAGGAATATGATGCATATGGTGGCATCGTGGATGTGGTGTGTCATGTGTGGCTCTACACAGTTTCTGCATCCGTTGCCTTATATGAGGCTCTGCATGTCCTCAGGCCTTAACCCGGGGCATCTAAATGAGCATGGGCTCCTGTAAATAAAAGAGAAACTAAAGAAGCTTGGAAATTATGGTAGAGTTAAAATTCGAGTCAGTGGTCATATAGAAAGTTGCACGTGCTAGCTGCTCACAATGAATTGCTCTGGCTAACTGAAAATTTGTAAGAGTGCATATGGGGATAGAACACTGTGATTTGTATTTCGTGTGTCTTCGAGCAGAATACCATCCTACATGATTTGCATTCAATGATGTAATGTACAAAGTGTCGTGTACATCGTCTTTAAAAAACATATAAAATGCATTGTTACGTTTCTTTTTTTCCATTACATCAACATGTTAAAATAAAAGAAGTCGTGTACATATGTACCAAGTTATTACACTTATGATTCTTTTATTTGCATTCGAATAATCTTGTCTACCAACACTACCAATTTTTTTTTGTCTACCAACACTACAAAAAAAATTTGGGAGGCAGCCCCCTGATTAGTGGGGAACACCCACCTCTGTTAATCATTAATGGAGGCAGCCACTTTAAGTTGCCGGCCTTCATTAAACTATTAACGGAGGCGGATTTCGTAAGGCGATCTCTGTTAATGCTCCATGCCAAGTTATATGTTTATTTGTATTCCATAATGTAATGTGTGTAAGATAAATCTCTGCAACCGACCATAGAATAATTTATTCTATAGCCACCTCAATTTACGATAATGTTTGTACTAAATTACGATAAAGCGAATACACATTCACGATGCATGCATAACTAGAACTCATGATGATATTTACCATAATGCTATAGTAGAGGAGTTATAATAATGTCATAAATTACTACAGTCCTTATTGTAACTCAAAGTGGGTATAGATACAAAGTAATTATCATGTATATGCATGCAAAATTGCTCAGCAGTCCTTATGAGATGACTGATCGCGATAAGTCTTCTGGTTATTGCAGTAAACTCCATTGGTTTTAAGCCATTGGCATACACAGTACCCATAGAGGACACTTCAAGGAGACTGCTGCAAGCACTTTATATTTGTGACATGCAAAAAAAAGGTACAATGATATGTGTTAATCTCTTTAGTAAGTAATGGTTATACCCAAGGATGTCAAACACTGTTCATGTTCTTTGGCGTTTCTGGACTGTGAGGTCCTCCTTTGTTGACGTAGTACCTGTAGGTGATACATTCGCTTGGGACACCAAAGTTCTGGCACCTGAAAATGGTAAAAATACTAGTGACCATTCAAATGCTCAAGTGTCAAACGACGAATAGGTTATTTTTTATTGTTCCAGTTCCAGTAATTCGTCAAAGGCTTCTGGCCAACATGACAGTTCCACTCGGTGAAGGAGTTTTGGAGTTTTGGCTGCGCCATTTTTGAAATGACAAATATATATATATATATATATATATATATATATATATATATATATATATATATATATATATATATATATATATATATATATATATACAGCTATTACCCTATAGCTGGCTACAAAATAACTTATTCTGTAGCCACTTTGAGTTACGATAATTGCTATGCTAATTTACAAGATTATAGTAACTCCTTACTATGTGATTTACTATAACATTATGGTAAATACTCCATGTGTTATAGTAATTCAAATATCGTAAATATATACTGACATTATCGTAAATTAGTATATAAATTATCGTAAATAGAGGTGGCTACAGAATAACTTATTTTGTAGCTAGCTATAGAGTATATATATATATATATATATATATATATATATATATATATATATATATATATATATATATATATATATATATAGAACTAGCTCTTTTTATCAAGACCCCTATATATAGCTGATGATGTCTTGTTTGGTTGCTAAATAAACACAAATTACAGAAGCGAGACTATTGTTTTTTATGTTTGTTCCAGTAGGTCCATCATTTTATACTGTAGAAAAAAACAGAGAACAACTAAGATATCTACGTATAAAACAGCCAGTTCATCATTTGTTTCGACATTTTGCATCCATCATTACATTTCTTAACCATTTCTTTTCATATCATTTCAAAGATAAATCTAATCATGCAATTTGCATATCGGATGACTGAATTGTAATACTTATAGATATGAACTCAGGGGATGTTTAGATGCAAAAAAAAATTAGAATTTTGTTACTGTAGCACTTTCGTTTGTATTTGACAATTAGTGTCCAATCATGAACTAATTAGGCTCAAACGATTCGTCTCGTGATTTACAACTAAACTATGTAATTAGTTATTTCTTTTACCTACATTAAGTGCTCTATACATGCGTCTAAAGATTGATGTGATGGAGAGAGTGTAAAAATTTGGAATTTTGAGGGGAAGTAAACCAGGCGTCAGATCTGAATTGGACCGTTTTTTTACAAACGCATAAAGTTCCTGTAAGGCCCTGTTTAGATGCCAATTTTTTTCCCAAATTTCACTATGCAAAAAGAAGATTCCCCATCACATCAAAATGCCGGCACATGTATGGAGTACTAAATGTAGATGAAATCAAAAACTAATTACACAGTTTAGTTGTACTTTGCGAGACGAATCTTTTGAGCCTAATTAGTCAATGTTTGGACAAAAATTCACAAATACAAACGAAATGCTACAGTACACAGCCCTGCACTGTGCAGATTTGGTTGCTGCCAAATTGGCGCAACTAAACAAGAATAATTGAAGCGGCATCAAGACGTCATTCGACAAAAGATTGGTAAACCAGGGGATTAGACAAAGCATCTCGACACAGTGGCCGGGACGGCAAGATTCCTGTCCGCAATAAATGGCACCCGACCGGCAGCAAGATGCCGCAGCTCCGAGCACAGACGTTGTGGACGGCGCAGTATCCGGCGGCGAGGATGGCGCAGCTTCCGGCGGCGAGGACGGCGCGGTTTCCAGACCTTACAGCTCTTGTGGCGAGGACGGCACAGCACATAGTAGATGTAGACTTGCAGCCCCGGACGGGTGGGCTCCAGGCGGCGCGGCTTCTAGGAGAAGCAACCATCGATGGTACCAAATCTGTTGCACTTGTTGTTTCATTTGGTTGAGTGGTTGCATAAATAAACGCAGACTGAGTGCTCGTCCAGGTTTGGCTTCATTTCCTCATGTTTCCTGTTCCTATGTACTACTACTGTGTGGCATAGTGGTCTTTGGTTCATATCGAGACTTGTTTCCCCGGTCTGAGCCTGCCTGTTAAACGAAGTTAGAGGGCCACAATATATATAGGTGTCTATGGAATGAGGCATGTGGTGGTTGGTGGTGTCTATTGACATGCGTACCTACAATTATTTTGTTAAACGTGAAATTTTACTGTGCTTTGAAATAATGGGAGCCCTCCGTTTTATTAGATCTCATAGTTTAAAAATACTTTGAAGAACTAAGTGGAAGGAACTAAGTCGTGGGCCGAAACCAAAAATACGTGGACCTAAAACTGATTTCTAATTAAATTTAAGGGTATAACAGTACTTTTACGGTCTCAGGAGCTGCTTCTCTTAGGAGTTATCGGTGTGTTATCCCTTAGGTAGAGAGGGCAGAGGAGTCCTTGGCCCCTTCACACCCAGCCACCGTCGCCACCTCCACTTTTTCTTCCTCGGATCTGGCGGACTGCGCCTAGCTGCCCTTGCTGTGCGGAGCTTGCTCCGGCAGGCAGCCACTGCCCGACGCTCCTCTGTCCTTGGAAAGCCTCAGTGAGCATTCCACTCACACATATAGTCTCTTCCATATATAAATAAACTACGTAGGCAGTGTGACAGTTTTTATTTTTTTTCATTACCACTCACACACACATTTTCTCATTCTTTCTCCTCCCACCACCATTAAATTTACATCTATACCACCATGAACTAGCACAAAAATATCAAAAACATGGAAAACAGCTAATAAGCACATAAGAAGAGAAGAATATGAGGGCACATCCAACCACCTACGTGTATCTCCTTCTAAAAAACGAAGATCAAAATATTCCCCATGAAAAATAGAGTTCCCTACAGGATACGGGCTACGGCCACCATGCTAGAATTACTGGGTGAGCTCATAAAGGAAGAAGAGGGAGTAGGTGAGTGGCTTTTATAGGCAATTATTAATAGAGATAGACATTATAAGGCGGCCACCTTGCTTAACAAACACGGATGTATTAAGGAGCTTGCCTCTATTAATGATCCATTAATAGGCCTGCCGATGCAAATCATGGCACACTCGGCAGTGTGACTAGAGAACCCAAACTTTGGATGCCTCAAAATGAAGGCAAATTGATATCAAATATTGAAGTTGCAACCGCATGTATGTTTCCTCATTGCGGAAACGTAGTCAAAGTCAAAGGAATCCAATAATCCCATATCGCAACTGCTTCATAACATTCTGTATCTTAGAGGCAAACAATAAACCTGTACTGAACTGGATTGCCTCGTGCTAGGACAGGCCGACTAGCAGGTAAATATAGAACTTAAACGATATTTAGCTGTGGTCAAAATTGTTTATGGAACCACATCGAGAAAAGGTGTGTCGTGATAATTAAGCATCTGTAGGGTCTCGTACGCACTACGCAACGGGCAAACCCATTCACGGCCAGTTCGTGGAGCCCCCTTATTTCAATTATCAGAGGGCATGGGCTTCTGAAAATTCCAACTGAACCGTAAAAAAAGGTGGTGCCTCTAAAATAAATTATGAAGAAGTGGTTTAGAGTTAAATATCAAAAGTGACAAACTCTTAGGGTGGAAAGGGTAAAGCCCTGCTGGAAGATCGATCTGGTATCACAAATAGAGGTACTAATAAGAACCTGCAGTCATTTTAGAATCTATAGACATGCAAAAACCATTGTGTTTAGAAAAAAACAGGTATATAATGGAGTTTTTAAAACTCCAGAAAGACTACAGTTTTAGCCATACAGTGGGATTAAAACTAAAGTATTTTGTATCCAACACTTCGTGCTGCTCACCAGAGAAATGGGTTTCTCAATGCTATTTTCACCATCGGTTCTCTAAAAATCCTAGATGATAATATTTTATTGCGGGTTCATAATACAACTGATGGTGAAAATGATTTTCACAGCTGGTTCTTGTTAAGAAAAACCGGCGGCGAAAACCTATTCTAGACTTGAAATTTTAATTCACTGGATTTAATTTCAGTTTTGGCTTATTGATAAGAAGCATGGGAGTGTTGAATACAGTTATTTCCAGCTGATCTTTGGAGCTTATGGAAACTAAGGAATGAACTGTGTTTTCAGAATGCTGGCTGGAAGGGGATCGAGATCCTGCTGAACAAAATTGCTTATGTGGTGTAGAATTGACTAATTCTGTGCCCAGAGAACAAAAAGGATTCTTTACCAAGGATCACTTCGGAGATCAAGAGAAAAAGCTTTTATGGTGCTGTGGGCTCCCACCCTGAAGAGTGTTGTGGGCCTGGATATCGTCTTCCTGGAGAAGCTTCATGTGATGCACAAGGTCAACGGATACCTTGATCACATCGACTGAAGCCATGAGTTGGAGTCCTTGTAGTCTGGTTTGATGCCCAGTTACGCTGATGTTTTGGTTCTGGGAGTGATGTAGCTTGTGTTTTGAGTGATTCTGGTTTAGTTTCTCTGTTCTGGGAGTTTATGGTCTCTGGTGGAATGCCACCTCTATGCTACATTGACTATATGCTGTTCTGGGAGTTTTTGGCCCTAGAACTCTAAAGAAAAGTCTACATTGAGCACTGTGACTACATCGACATGCCGATGTTGTACATGATAAGGACCAGTAAGGGCAGGCCCAACTCGGGCTAACAAGGTTGTTAGCTTCAACAAAAAGTAGGAATACATGTAGACATAAAGGGTCCAGGACTCCCAAGTTCCCAACGCAAACTTCTACTGCTGTCTGCTACTTTTGTCATAATGACGCATGTCTTCTTCTTTAGCTTTTTTTGACACTTCACAGAGGAGGCCACCATCCCGCAGCTCCCCAACGCCCTCCGGACTGCTGTCTGCTACTTCTGTCAGATGAAGCCAATGTATCTTCTGCAAGAGACACTGACGCACTGTGGGGCTACAATACACACCGTGATGACATGGAAGACTAGTGCTGATGTGGCATTTGAGGCAGTACTCCATGCTGGAGCGTTGGGGAAGCCCTAAGGGGCATTAGCATCCTCTACAAACGAAGGCACAATCCTAAGAAAACCTTATCTCCTAAGACGTAGCTAGACTAACGAAGATCCTGTTATGTCTAATTAATTTCTAACACAAACATGATTTTTTTTTATAATTCGACGGGAGGGGAGAGCATCCCCCACCTGACTGATATATTGATTGCTGTGGCTCTCAAATAGCCATAGGTTTATAGAACATTTGCAAATTAGAAATGGCTAACAGATTTAAAATTAGATCATGGTAGGGATGCATGGTGTCGCAGAGTAGAGCTACACAATTCAATTAACAATGATGCAAATCACACCCGCGAATGTGACCACATGAAAGGCTCGCTCATATCGCTGCTGTCAGTTGCTACCGCCCTCAATTCGCATGGCTGCAGAAATGAAACGTGCGAGCTAGGAGTAGAATCAGGGAGCACAATATCTGCATCTGGATAGCTCTTCTGGACATGCGCTGGGTATGGCCTAGGCTGGGCCCATACGAGATCAGGAGGAAATTAATTAAGCAGCGCGGTTTCACCAGAACAGCTGGAACACCTGCAGCGGTTGCAGGAGAAATGACCATCGCTGTGCAGCGCAGTACTCATTGGCCAGTTTACACGATATGATTGCGTAGCAATCTGCAATGGCGGCACAGGAATCGCAAAGCTGATTCTTGCCTCCCAAATCTCACAGCTCTCGTTTGTGCCGAGTGTGTCTCTACAAATGCAATGCCTCCTTGTGGAGCATTTCTTCACGTCCTAGCTTCTTTCCTGATGTCTACTATACCCAGCATTACTCCACATCTCTATCTTTGTTCTTTTGCTATTGTCTAGCATGTTTTGATGTATATTAACAGGACAGTGTGGTACTCAAAGTCGGTCGAAATAGCTGTCTACTGCTCACATTTAACTGGCTGGCCACCTATATACAGTGGCGAAGCCAGGATAAATGGTCGCCGGGGTCAATCCTCATGCTACTAAGTGCTAATTCATCGGTTACGATAATATAATATTATGCTATATCAAATTGATAAAGTGTCTCTCTATGGCTATGATCCTTCATCTTGTGAAAGCAAACCATCACAACGTTAATTTGAACTATGGCTAGAAATCCGGGTTCTATGGAGCATATAATACAATCATTTATAAATTCATCTTCAATACAATTTCTCATTATAGTCTTCATAATTTTCATTGCTGAAAAACACTCTTAACCAATGGAGTGGTGATAGGAAGAATTAGTACTAGCTTGAGAAACCGATAGATCAAAGGAAAAGCTAGATGTTTTTTGTACCAACCATCAACCTAGCAAGATGTGATTGCCTATCAAATTAGCCACATAGACAAATAGTAGATTAATTTAAATTAAAGTTGATGGATAGTAATGCACAGCCATGCTTGTTAAAAGTCGCCTAGATACATGACATCCTGCTTGAATAAAGAGCACGTTCTTTACAGCTACTCAAGAAGCAACACAATGTACTAACTGTTTTTTGAGTTCAAATTATATAGCTGAAAAAAATAAAACCCTAAGACCTCACGGTTCATACTTTATCGTTAACTACCAATTGAAGATTGGGTATCAAACTTACCTCGGCTCGTCCAGTTTCCTGAGAGACAGGAGATCTATATATTCAAGTGGAGTTGGTGCAGTATATATGGATACATCTTTGGAAAGCACATTATTTACGTGTACGCAATGGTTGGTGGCTACTCACATGTATTTTATTTTCAAAAATTCTCACCGACAATCTTTGTCATACAACTTAGAGATCAGAAAATTAAAAGCATGCAGTTGCCTTGGGGTCTCTAGGTAAACTAGATGGTTTAAAAACCACATGGAGGGGCTAATTATTGCAAAAACTACTCTTGCATTAGCTTCCAAAGCTTCTCATGCATGTATGACTTTAGATGCAGTCCTATCAACCATCCATGAGAGTTAGAGGCTAACAAAACTAGGATTATAGACTACCAAAGCTACTGCATGTGTGTTACTATCTCGGCCTTGAAAAGAGATGCAGGAACACGCCAGTAAAAATAGATATAGAACTGCATGTAGTAATGTTTTGTGTACTAGTGACCATGACCAAAGAGTTGCAACATCCAATTATGTTATATTGAATCCGGTGACAATAGTGCAGCACTCCATATCTCCAAATGATCGTCCTTTGTCTTTTCAAGATGGTTTCATTATGGTCCTATTACTCAAGAATCAAGGGCTTCCCAATAAGCCCATGCCTGCTACATGGTACTTAAATATTTTAGGTGGTAATCCTGTAGTTGCAGCGACCTCCATGCTTAGGCTCACCGAGCTAAGTTTTTTTCTTATGTTTGTTGAATTTTACTTTTACAGGTGGGCATTTAAACCGCAATGTTTAAATTTTTTTTTACACAGGTGTTTTGTTGCAGATGTCTTAACGTCCACATCTCAAAATAAAACTTGACCGTACGCCAAGAAACCTTTGACGTAGTAGGGCGCTTGACTGAACTCCAGTCTGGTACACAAAGTGTCCGGATGATGTGTCCTCATATTGAAACAGAGTGTCGACAGTCTTCTCATTGCATTCTAAAGTTCAGTCATCTCGTTATTTTGATGAGATGGTACAAATCACAAGCAGAGCTCTGGTAGTGCGCAGCTTTGTTTCCTCTTGATGTAAGCTCAAGGAAGCATTCCTAAATGTCGTGTTGGGCCGACCAATTTCCTGAATGCAATGTTGAGTTGAGAGGGGAATGGATGAAACATCAGTTGGCAGCATAGGAAATGGCACCACGCAGAACGCTGCGGGTGCAGCTTGGGGTCAGTCCAGTGCTACAACAGTGCTCTCTGTTTGGTTCGAATCATCCACTGTGCAGCGGAGCAATGTTGCAAAAACAAATATTGATGCTGGAACGGCCACTATGCCGACTGTAAATACTTGAAATCAGGTTCCAGATATCCAGCATGTAGGCTTTGAATATGACCATGCTGTATGCTACAACTTCCCGGCTCCTCCTTTCCTCATGTTTCCCATTCCTATCTACACATGCATATTCCTCTTCGCATAGTTTCTCGTCACCTCCCTTTGTGCCGGTTCCCTAGCTACCTTTTTTCAGGTGTAGCTTCTCTTTGCCTGCCTTTCTACTTGCCTGTTCCCTACCTATTTTCAAGTGACATCGGAGCAGCCTCCCTTTGTGCCGGTTCCCTAGCTACCTTTTTTCTGGTGTAGCTTCTCTTTGCCTGCCTTTCTACTTGCCTGTTCCCTACCTATTTTCAAGTGACATCGGAGCAGTATATATATAGATGTGCAAGGATTGTGCAATTTGACACACGTGTATTGGTGTCATAATAACATGCGTACAATTTTCGAGCATTTCCGTCAACCAATGTTGTTGCATTTATGCATGGTCTATTAATTTTAAAAGACGTAAGGCTAACAATAATTGATGGCTTTATATTTGTGTTTCCAAGAATGTCGCATAAGCATTGTGTACTTCTTTTATGATTGAAATAATAGTAGTTTTGCTGTTTCGTAGAATATCAAGGCTTTATATAACACGGTCGCACATGCAGAAAGTTAAACCTGTTGGAAAGAAATGTCCATTTAAATAATCCATCTAGAAAAAAGACCACTTCTCTCTCTTCATTATTTTTTTATGTCACTGTAAATGCTAATATATCACTACATATAGTTATTGGTAAAGAAACTCCTAAATAACATAAGTGCTAGAAACTTATTGTTAAATTTTAGGCCAAAACTAATCAAAATGGATTATCTTTGCTCTCTCCCATTCACACATATTCTAACACAATATTATATAGATACTTTCTTTTCTTTTATCCAGTTGTGATACTAGTTACAAAGTACTTAAATACAATTTTTCCATCCCAACACAACGATTTTTCCCTTTTCATCAGGCCGGTATATGCCCCCAAACCTCTGTAAATTACAGAACCCAATTTTTCCGTCACGTACGAATTCACTGTTTTGATGACCCGGTGAGCCCACTTATTTTACACTCGGTTTGGGCCAAAGCCGTTGAAAGAAAAATATCGTCGACTCAGGCATGAGAAAAAATACGATAACTGTCGGGCGAAACTCGACTCCGCTCCGCTCGGTGCCGAGGGTCGAGAGTTTCTTGTGGCGGTGCCCATCCCACGCCGCTTCCCCACCTCACGTCGTTGGTCCCTCACCCTTCCCCAACCACTACTCGACGACAGCTCTCCTCGCTGCCGGAGTGGACAGAGACCTCAACCTAGTGAACGAGCCTGATCTGCGACCTGGTTCGCAGCAAGGACGCGCCACGCAAGAAAGGTCGAGATCGACGACGGGTCCGCTCGAACAGCGCGAGATGACTATTGATCTGAGTGGTGGCTCAGTGCTATAGAGCAGAGGCTAAACGATATGCATATGCAAGGAATCGACTGATGGGTGCTCAGGCTGCTCGAATGTTCGGCCAGCATGGGCAGCAATGGCAGCTGGAGCTTGGATTATTTGGCCATGGTGCACCTAGCATCATTGGAGTCCAACAAGAACTGCTTGGGAAAGTAGCAGGTGAGGGGTTGTGAGAGAGCGACAATCACTTGTACACTTTTGGAGTTGTGCATATAGAATTCGCTGTCAGCTTCACCAAAAGTGTAATATCTTGTCATGGTTGTTTCAACATCGTTATTTAGGATTTTCTATAAGATCTGTTTTTGTCTTTTTTGTTACAATGTAGGCTTGTTGTGTCATACTCACAACATCCCTTCAAAAAGATCTGAGGGCTGCTGCGCTAACTACAGGTATCAGATTCTGACAAAACTGATTATATTATCACAGGCGATCAATATCATTATCATTATCAGCATTAGTAGAGTTGAAGTGGTATAGACGAAAGGAATGGGACCGGTAACCAAAAATGTTCCTTATGTGATTGCAATGAAACAATTCAACATCTACTATATGCTAAGACCATTTGAATTTGAATATTGTTCATATATATAGCTACTGTGTTAACCCCGCCTTGATGTGCATGCCATGTTGGGAATTGGCTAATGACCAAAGGGAGGCCGTGGAGGAGAAAAACCAATATTTTGGGTGCAATTTGTCATTCACGCAACAATCCTATTATCGAGAAAAAAAACAATATTTTTCCTTTTTGCAGACTATTTAGGGGGAACGTATTTGCTGGAGTTTTAGGCAGTGCAGCACCACGAGGACATAAGGGTTTCGGGCTGCTTCGTGAGCAAAGCATTGGAATTTGTCACTCTGGACGTCTTCGCCCAGTGTGGATGAGTAAAAATTACCTTTGCTTAATTTTATTTCCACTTGTATGTGCCTTTTTGTTTATTTGATGATCTCCAATGCAGCACAAAACAGTATAAGGATTGGCTGTATGCCCCTATGCTGTTACAGAAGCCAAAAGCGTTCGCTTTTCTAAAGGAAGAAAGATATTGGCACAAGGACGTACATGTCTTGGTCAGTTTTTTGCAGACAAACCAGGAACACCTTACCTCTAGTGACGCCCAGGGGATACCACCACCGATTACACCCACTTTCTAGCACTTGTTGTTTCGTTTGGTTTGGTCCAGTGCTTCAGTACCTCGAGGCAGTTTGTGTTCCTAACCAGGTTTCGGTTGATTTCCTCATGCTTCCTATTCCTGTGTACTATTGTACTGTATGGTCCTGAACATGAAGGTCCAGTGCTTCAAATGATGGCGGTGGCATGCACAGCCGCATGGACGCATCCTCTTCGTGGTGATGGGCTGATGGTAGGCCGGCTGGTTGGCAAGGGGAAGGGCAGTGCATGGTCCAGCAGCGGGTTCTGCAGTGACCTTCATGCTCAGGCTCGCCGGGCAGAGGATTTTTTTATGTTTGTTGAATTTTATTTCTAGATGCGGGCGTTCAAACTGCATGCATGTTTAAATCTTTGTTTACACATGCGTTTGGTAGAGACGTCTTCACGTCCACCTCTGGAAAATAAAATTGGCCGTGTCAACGAACCTTTGACTTAGTGCAGAACTGAACTCTAGACGATGTGTCCTCATGAAACACAGGGTGTCGACGGTCTTCTCGATCATTGCGTTCTACAGTTCTGTCATTTCGTTATTCTGCTGAGATGGTACAAATCACAGGCAGAGCAATTAAGGGAAGTGCACAGCTTTGTTTCCTCTAGATGTAAGCTCAAGGAAGCATTGGCTCTCCTCTAGGTGAGCTGACAATTCCCTGAATAATGCAATGTATTGGCTCTCCTCCATAGTTAGAGATGAGAGGAAAATGGATGAAACGACGGTCTAAATAGGATTAAGCACGCTGAAGCTTTTGCTCAGTCCAGGCCTACAATAGGGCGGCAACCCAGCAATGTTGCAGAGGCATGCGATACATATACATTCATGCAAGAACGGATCTTTACCACTATGCCGACTTTGAATCCTTGGAAATAAGGTTCTAGTTATCTACCCTTTACGGTATGAGTATGACAATGCTCTTCGCTACTACTTCTTAGTTCCTCCTCCATTCCTCATGTTTCCTATTCCTATGTAGACGTACTAGCTCCTCTTTGCGCAGCTTCTCTTTGCCTGCCTTTCTACTTGCCGGTTCCCTACCTATTTTCAAGTGACATCGGAGCAGTATATATAGATGTGCAAGAAATGTGCAATTTGACACACGTGTGATGGTGGCATAATAAAATATTGTACATTTTATGAGCACTATTCCATCAACAAATTAATGTTGTTGCATTTATGCATGGGCAATTAATCTTAAAAGATGGAAGTCTAACAATATAATTGAAGGATTTATTTCCAAGAATACAGCATAAGCATTGTGTACTTGGTTGATGATCGAAATAATATTAATCTTGCTGTTTCATAGAATATCAAGGCTCTCTATATAACACGGTTCATGCAGGAAGGTAAACTTGTTGGAAAGAAATCTCCATTTAAATCCTTCTAGAAAAAAACATCGCTTCTCTCTCATCATTATTTTTTGTGGGCACTGTAAGTGCTATAATATATCACTATTGTTATTGGGGAAGAAACTCTGAAGTAAACTATGTCTCCCATTTACTCATATTCTAACATAATATTCATATAGATACTTTCTATTTCCTTATTATCGACCGATTGTGATAGTAGTTACAAAATACTTCAATACAATTTTCCATACCAACACATAGATTTTTTTTCTTATGTGTGTTGGATTTGTGTTTAGTTGAAACTCTCGCTCTCTCTCTCTTTCTCTCTCTCATTTGTTTAGATTCTAATAACAAAGTACTCGATATAGATATCCAATAAGTTGATGGCAAGAAGTTTTTTACTTTCTTTTAAACACATTACCATATAGATCCACCGCCTGTGCCTGTGCTTTTGCCTACCCTGCCACTCGATGGAGGGTAGCCGTTGTGAGGAGGCCAGCGAGCCCACACCGATGCCCGCTCCGTGAATGGTGGCCGCCGTGCGTACAGGGTGCGCCGGTCTAGGATAACTGCTCTTGGAGGAGCAGCCATCATTCGCCAAGGGCCGGGGGCCCCACGCAAAAATGATGTCCATCGTTAGTGAGACACTACCGGAGAATTGAGCATCACTACTGGAAAAAGAAAATGTGTGTCTTTCAGCATTCAAACTCGCGACCTCCGCATTATATATATATATATATATATATATATATATATATATATATATATATATATATATATATATATATATATATATATATATATATATATATATATATATATATATATATATATCAACTGACTATACAACTAACACTATTCTTTTAACTACACTTTTTCAAATCCTATATTGTATATTTGACACTTAAAACAATCTCAAATGAAAAAGTTGTTAACTGCAAAGATGTAGATCGCGTCATGTACTACAACTTTGATGTTAACTTTGTCTCCATTCGACATTCTTAATCATGTAAAATCTGATCCAAGAACTTATATTGAATATTTGGACATGTAAACCATCTTAAATTAAAAAGTTGTCAACTAAAAAATTTTAGATAAACTCTATAATTTTGATATAAAGTTTTTCTTTATCCAATTACATATGAAAAGGTTAGGAATTTTTTATGCAAAACAGCTATCACTACTTGTTCAAGCCACGAACCGACAGTGATAGGTGGACTATCACTATCGGTTCGTGGCTTGAACCGGTAGTGATAGCACCATGCCTACCACCAACCAGTGCCGGTTGAAGCCATAAATTGGCAGTGATACTCTATCACTGCCAATTCCAAAACAAACAGTAGGGATGAGCCAACAGTGAATGTTAATTCTTTGTAGTAGTGAGAGTTCGGGGGGGAGATAGAGAGAGAAACAGGATAAGGTTGAGACTTGAGAGGCCAAGAGAGGAGAGGAGGATAAGGCTGAGAAGAGTAGGTCTGGATGTACATACTATACTATTAACCAGGTGATTACTTTTTGGGTTTTGGGGCGGTTTCACCGTCAGTTCTCAACCTTTTCACTACCAATCTGTGTTAAGTACCAGCATTAAATACCAAAATCGATGGTGAAATGATTTTCACCTCCGGCTCGTAATAAAACTGGTGGTGAGATCAAGGATCAATTTCGCTATGGGCTGGGAGTAGGAAACACCAGGAAAGCAGACTGAACGACGTCGTGAAGGACACCTGCATGCAGTGGCTATAACATACAGAAAGTAAGGGATGGCGCAGTTGCAGCTCCGAATTTCCATCTCCCAAGAGTTCGAGTTGGCAGCGGCAGCGCTATGGGATGGGAGCCCTCCGCCACTGACAGCAGGAGAGAGGCGGCAGTGCGCCCTAGTCCCGCGCAGGAGCTGCGGTGGTGCGTATGCGGCTCCAAGAGCTGTGGCGGCGGCGCGTCCAGATTGATGGCAGCGGCGTGCAGGGGCAGCGGGGCGAGGCGTGCAGATCGACGGCAGCGGCATGCAGGGTCGGCGGGATTTTAATGAGCTGTTTATTTCTTAATTAGCATGGTCCACCTTCAATAAATATATATGAGTAATTTTTGCTAAGCACTTATCTGTCTTAAAAATCCTTATCATCAAGGTTTTTGGACGAAGGGAGTAATAACCACCGGTTACTGCTTCTATCCTGGAGGACATGCATGGCAGATTATTCTCTAGGTGTACGAACATGCTAGTCATTGTGTTTAATTTTATGATTTTCCATGAACTAAATTAATGAACTTAAAATACACATTGAGGCCGGTAGGCAATTATTGGTTAGATTCCTTGTAGGGTCATCCAACCCGAATCCGAGTCTCTAGTATTTTTCTAGATTTATTTATTCAAGGATTTAGGGGTGCTATTAATTCTTTTAATGATAGTAGCATACCAGGCCTGTTTCTCAATCTCAAAATTTACTGGCCTAATTTCATAGACGTGCTCATAGCGATATAGTATGGGCGGGTGTAGGTATTGTGAGCGCCTACTTTATAATTAAGCCTAAAAGTTGTATCCTCTCTTGCTTGAATAACCAAGTGTAATGCACACACCCACCTGCAGACGTAGCTAGGGTGGTCCATTGTTTTAGAAAAAATAATTGTTGTAACTATAACATGTCGGTACATAAATATATGAATTACAAAATGCGGTATGATTAAGGTAAAGAGGACATATGGATTTCATAAATAGTTCTGTGTTGCAGGTAAAGAGGACATATGGATTTCATAAATAGTTCTGTGTTGCACAAAAAAAAATCATCCAATAATCCAAAGCGCTAGAAGACAAGCTAGAATCTAAGTCAGTTTTGCATATCCCATGGCTTGTACACTTTTTGTTGTCCATGTCGATCTTGAATCGCTGATCACTGATTCTAGCTCTTATATATTTTGCTTAGTCGCTATGGAACAAAGTGGAGAAGCTGAAAGAAAAAAAAAGAAACGTGAGTACCTGACTAAAGGAAGAGCAGGGTAGCTGGCTAATTGGCTTAACAACACGTAGTTAGCAATTCGAGTCTTCATCCAAAAATTCAGACGTACCTCCTGTGCTGGATGCTGTTCATGGCTTGAAGTCACGGGGTTACCCATGGTTGCATTCTCCGTTGCTTCCATTGTGGCATTACGGTACACAGCTGCACCGCACGCGCACGGAGGACAGGATACTGCCTTGCTGCACGACAAAGGACTGACGTGAACTCGGCATTGGCGATGGCGGGTGGAAGGAAGAAGACAAGCGGCACACAACCTGGACTGTACTGATTCTTCTTGTAGGCCTTGGTTGGGCCGATCGCAGGGCTTCTGGCCAACATGACAGTTTCACCCAGCGGTAGTGTTTTGGCTAATTTCCTCATGTTTCCTATTCCCATATAATATTGTAACGCACCTCCGCTTGATGTTTGGTTTATTTTCTCATACATAATCTTCCAGTCTACGGGGCTTGCTGCCTGTTGAGCGAAGAAGTTCGAGCGCTGTATGTATATATAGAAATGTCCAGGGAATACCTCATCCACACATGTGATAGTTGGTGGCGTATTATTGATATATATGTCTATTGTTTCCATGTGGTACAGCATATACACACAGTATTAATTCCCATGTGAATGGGACATCACTTGAATTCAATTGAGTGATGATATATGCATGGCCAAAATTATTTAATTTATCGAATCATAGTGCACGCAATTTTGAGAGCAAAAAAGAAAAAAAAACTGTGCATGTCGCTTCAGAAAAACTGCATTTGTGTTTTACTCCCTCCATCCCCAAATAAATCAATTCCTAGATTCCATGTCAGTCGAACTTTTTAAAATTTGACTAACCTTATAGAAAAAAGTAACTATGTCTGTAAAATAAAATGAACATCTTATGAAAATATATTTTATGGTAAATCTAATGATACTAATTTGATACTATAAATCTTAATGTTTTTTTCTAGAAATTCGGTCGAAGTTTAAAAAGTTTGACTTAAGACAACTCTAGGAATCTATTTATTCAAGGACAGAGGGAGTAGGTGTTATGAGAGAGCTTGACACACAAATGTTTTGGCACCTGAAAATAATATCGAAGGGGCACGAGGTAAACTATGTTTTCTCAATAAAAATAGAGTGTAACAACCTTCTATTACAGAATAAAGATTAGAGGCCCATTATCCTTTTTCCGAAGCATTTGGTCCAGCAAGAATCCTCATATTAGGGTCTCTAATTTTAAATTTAAGGGATACCCTTACTTTTGAAACCCAATTTTCCAAAATCCTGTAGTTGCCCCCAAATTCGTTTTAATAGAAACTAACACATACCCATACTTAATTTTGGAAACCCAATTTTTCCCAACTCCAGTATTTGCCCTAAAATTTGTTATAATAGACACTAACACATTGGAACACTCACTATTGGCACTGGCCGCCAATGTTGCAGTGGTGCGGCTATATTCGCTCACCTTTTGCCTCCATGATTGTGAGTTCTGAGAGGAGTCGAAGGACCAGCAACAACGGCAAATGGAGTTTAGAGTGGAGTATCGAACGATTGTTGTAATGGTGTTTTCTCGTGAACTCTAATCGATTTCTCTTGTCAATATCATGCAGAAATGCTTATCTACTTCTGAATTACCCATGCCATCTCTACCTTTAATAAATCGAAAAGGACAATTTTGAATAATATGTGCAGTAGTAAGGGTTTCAACTTACCTTCTGAATAAAGTATTTATAGCAACTAAGAAATTCAAATTTTAAAATTCAAAATCTAGATTCATAATGCCATATAGATATGGGGACAACAAGGGCCGTATAAATTAAGCTTTTAAACAAATCCATCGAGGACACATGGTGGTATCATCATAGGAAGTTAAATGAATGGAGAAAGCATATATATTAATTAACAAGTTTATTATAACTGGATAGAGGTTACGAAATATCTATATGCATACTTTATTAGAAAATAACAGAGAAAGAATGCAAAAATAAGTACTTCTCTTCTGTTCCAAACTATAGTGCACTTCGGTTTTATCCTAAGTTAAACTTTTCTAATTTAACCAAGATTTTAGAAAAATGTACTGACACACTAGAAGTTCAAATAGTACACTGTTAAAACCTATTTTATGAACAATTTAATAGAATTATTTTTTATGTTGTAGATGTTGGTGTATTCCTATAAATTTGGTCAATAACGTTTAAGTGTTAGGAAAAAGCCAAAATGAACCATAATTTAAAATGGATAGAGTTTTTGTGTGTTGTAGGTATTAAACTTACTCAAACTTAATATGCTTATGTTTTCTAAGATATTAGTCTATGCAACATGTCAATGAACTAGTAAAGATCTAAAATAAATAGATAATGGGCCTCCATGGTGGAGCACCAAACCAAAACACATCGATGATGATTTGAACCGCCATGAAATGGTGGCGCAGCAGCAAGATCTTCTGTTAGGGTGGTATAATCAGGCTAGGATGCGCTAGCCCCGGTGGTTCCCTAGATTAAAATACACAGCTGCACCGCACACGCACGGAGGACAGGATACCATTTTGGTTCATGGAAAAGAATAGGAAGGAGCGCTGTGCGATTGTGCGAAATCTGACTCGAACTCGCCATTGACGATGGCAGGTGGAAGGCAGAAGGCAAGCAGCACACAACCTGGACTCTACCGATTCTTCTTATGGACCTTGGTTGGGCCGAAGGCAGGGCTTCTGGCCAACATGACAGTTGCACCCTTTGATTGTGTTTTGGCTAATTTCCTTATGTTTCCTATTCCCATATAATATTGTAATGCATCTCCGCTTGATGTTTGGTTTATTTTCTCATACATAATCTTCCAGTCTACGGGGCTTGATCCCTGTTGATCGAAGAAGTTGAGCGCTGTATTTATATATATAGAAATGTCTGGGATGCCTCATCCACACATGTATAGTTTTTTATTTAATCCACACATGTATAGTTGGTGGCGTATTGATATATATGTCTATTATTTCCATGTGGAACAGTATATACACACAGTATTATTTCCCATGTCAATCAGACATCACATGAACTCAATTGAGTGGTGATATATGCATTGCCCAAATTATTTAATTTATCGAATCATAGTGCACGCAATTTCGAGAGCAAAAAAAGAAAAAACAAATCTGTGCATGTTGCTTCGGAAAACTGCATTTGTGTTTTAAGTGTTAGAAGAGAGCTTGACACACACTAATGTTTTGGCACCTGAAAATAGTATCAAAGGGGCACGAGGTAAACTATGTTTTCTCAATAAACATATAGCGTAACAACCTTATATTACAGACTAAAGATTAGAGGCATTATCCTTTTCTGAAGCATTTGGTCCAGCAAGAATCCTCAAACCAGGGTCTCTAATTTTAATTTAAGGGATACCCTTACTTTTGAAAACCCAATTTCCAAACTCCTGCAGTTGCCCTCAAATTCGTTATAATAGACACTAACACGTACCCTTACTTTTGGAAACCCAATTTTCCAAACTCCAGCAGTTGCCCTAAAATTCGTTTTAATAGACACTAACACATTGGAACACTCACTATTGGCACTGGACACCAATGTTGCAGTGGTGCGGCTCCATTCGTTCACCTTTTGCCTCCATAATTGCGAGTTCTGAGAGGAGTCGAAGGACCAGCAACAACGGCAAATGCAGTTCAGAGTATCGAACAATTGCTGTACTGGTGTTTTCTCGTGAACTCTACGAACGAGGGTGGACAACCAAGATTGATAACTTTGATATGTTGAGCTCAACACACGTTGTGGTTACCCTAACTATCTCATCTCTTAGTCATCTTCTTTTTACCTTATCTCTTAGTCATCTTTTTCTTCGAACAATTCAGTAGGAGCACTACCATATCATTTAAGAGGGGAATCATCTATTTCCATGTGGATCAGCTGATCACCCAACAACTTTGATAAACTTGATTGGATTTTCTCTTTAAGATCAACATATATATGTTCTCCTAAATTGCATGATAATACTATATGTTTCTACATAGTTGAGCTCTAAATAGTTTGGCTTTGGCAGCTAGAGGCTAACAATCTTGTAAAGAGTACAAGAAATAAGACGGATATTTTGCTAACAAGAACAGGAAAATGTATTTTTTTTATGTTTACAAGTCAACAGAGAAAATATAAAACCGGCAAAGAAAAAGTTATTTTTTGGACGGTGCACCGGTCGATAGGATAATTGTCCCTATATCCTGTCAGTGTTAAACCCTCAAGGAAATCATTTTCCCTGTCAGTAGTCTATGATTTTTTTTGTCAGCTGTAAGAGGTAGATTTATATCCCTGGTGGGTTCTAATTGTCCTGTCGGTTTAGCACCGACAGGACAAATAAAACCAATTTTCCTGACTGTTAACCGTCAGGCATTTGTTACACCGTCAGAAAAGTTCTTGTTTCAAGTAGTGATACCAAAGGTGATGCTAGAGGATTGAGAACCAAACTGATTCGAGATCCTTGTGGTGTTCGACTACTGTATTAGTTGTATGTATGTACCGGTTCAACCCAAAAGATAAAAGTGATGGAAGGATGGAAATCACTTAATTATATTCTGACATCAATGATGGGTAGTATACAACCGCAGATCTTCAATTGCATCTTCACTTCTGTCAGGCTGGCATTTCTTGTATAGAACCATGTGGCAGATGGTCTCTTCCTTAGAATTTTGGCTGCTTTCCTCATGTTTTCCTATTCCCACTGTGCCTCTCGATCTTCCGTCCATTTCTCTCATTGTCTCCCATTCTACTTGCTTGTTGCCTGATAGGCAAAGAAAAGTTTAATATATAGATACGTCTATGCCTCATTAACACAGTTCATGGTAGGTGCGTGGCATTTTTTTTATCATCACACCGAGCCCTATTCATTCATTCACATGAGGTTCAGCAAAGTCGCGAACCAAAATGTCATATACAAAGCTAGGGAGGGGATCAAGCCAAACATGAGGATGATCCGGGTCCCAACCAAGGCTCAGACGAGCGAATTCATGAGCACTTCTATTACATGATCTAGGAATATGAGACATTTGAACTAAAATAAAACACAACGTAATCAGCTCCCTAGCTTCTTTGTAGAGGACGGATGCCGGGCTGAGATCCTGCACACTCGACTGTAATGCTTGCACCGTATTCATGGAGTCAACTTCAAGGATAATCCTCCCCATTCCATGGTTCGACGCCGCTTGTAATGCCGCTAAGCATGCCTGAGCTTCGGCACAATCAGCATCATGAACGGCTCTCAAAGAACCAGACCCCGCCAAGATAGCATGGCCATTATGATCACGTATGACAAATCCCCAAGCACCAGTTTTTGTTTCAGCAAAGAAGGCTCCGTCACAGTTTACCTTGAGTATATCTCTCGGTGACCGACTCCATATTTCTGGCAGCCGTGGCACCTTGATCACCTTTTTTCTAGGACCTGACTCCACTACCAGCCTGGTTGCATATTGATATTTTGAGTATTGATGTATGTATCAATGGCGAGGACTGAGGGCTTAGGAAGCGGAATGTATTCACCGACCACTCATGCTGCTAGCCAGTGGCAGCCTCACTCCCTCTTAGGTGCCTCAGTAGTGATGGCGCATGCATATGATGCTCTTGTGGGTTAAGGAAGGCCACACACATGTGCATGCCATAGCCATAGCCAGTGAAATGAGGTTGTGTGTGTGCTCACAAAGAAGCGGGAGATGGCTGGGAAAGGAGAATGATATGCAAATACTCCCAAAGACCAGTACATCAGAGGACTCAAATCAATTGAATGGTGATTTATCCATGGCCTAATTTAAATTGTTTTGCAGAGCCATAGACTCGTAGAAAACAATGTGCCTATCCCTTCTGCAATAACAGCTTGTGTGTTTAAGGGGTTGAGCGATAGGAAGCTCAGCACTCAGCATTGTGGGCACTGGGCACCCAAATTCTTGGAGCCTGAAATTGAAGGCCATTCATGGATACCAAGTTCAGGTGTCCCTGCTTGCTGTGCTGTGTCTTGCTGCACACTGTGTGTGCCCCGCTTGCTTGCCATTGTTGCTAGATACCTAGATGCAGCCCATCATGCAGGCTCACGACAACGGCTACCACACATCCTGCTTGCTCGCCCTACTAGCAACTACCACTGGATGTGGCCCGTCGGGCATGTGCCACTAGTTGCCACGTGCTGCTCACCGCAGCAGAGCCAGCATCCAGCCACACCCTACCTAGACCACACCATCACTACACACGTGGAAAAGAAAACAGAGGAAATGGAAAGAAGAGAAAGGGATTCCCGGATGGTAGAGGCGGCTGGAACCTTGTTCCATTATTAAAAAAAATAGAAAGGGATAGAGGAAAAATAAATGCCTAACAGCAAAAACGATGTTACACCCTCTCTTCTTGGGCTCAAATAGTTATTTTAAAAGACATAGTGGCTGCTAACAAATTGACACATTGTCAGAGTGCCAATCAATTTTTTTTTCTAAATTCATTGCCACACAACATCACTCTCTGTGCCCATAGTAAATTTTTCCTTCAATATCTTCTCGGCTACTAATAACTGAAAAAGGTGTCCCCAGCTTTGCCAGTTTTGCATGGACACTTACAGGTCTTAGCTCCAATTAAGATGATCAATCAAAGACTTTTCCCGAACTTTTTTTTTTGCGACAAGGAACTTCTATTGATCATATAGAAAGATGATTACAATCTTCAGTCATCAGATCGAAGATACAGGGTGGGGCAGATTGCCACTCTCCCAACCTGTTCTCATCTGAGACTTGCTTAGCCAAGGTATGAGCTACCTGATTACAAGATCGATTGGTGTACACTAGTGACAAATTAACAAAAACAGCACTGAGAGCTCTAATGTCCCTCAAGATCGGTGAGATGCAAGCTCTCTGGCTGTCCATCGTTTCCCACATCTTTACTAGCTCCTGGCTATCTGTCTCGACCACCAGATGTCTGATGCCTCTTTCAATTGCAAGAGTCACTCCATCTTTACAGGCTAAGGCTTCCATCATCAGCGCATCAAGTCCATGGCATTGCCAACGTGCCCTACCCCCCACAAAGGTTCCAGCAGAATCCCGAAGAACAACGCCGGTTGCTCCCTGTCCAGAGTCTGGGTAAAAGGCGCCATTTGTGTTGCACTTGATCCAGCCTTCTTGTGGCGCCCGCCAATGAGCCCGCGTTCCAGCTACCGGCTTCAGTCTTGGTGCTTTGGTAATCTGCCATAGATCATGTGCGGTGTCGACAGCCCAGCGCACAGCTTGCCACAATGGTGGTTGATCAGTACCGTGGCAACGCCCATTCCTTTGCAACCATAAGGAGTACATTCCTATTATGAAGAGACACCGGTCCTTTTCAGAGCATAAGCCATCGGACAGTAAATCACTTGCCCAAGTAACAGGATGGAGCCGGGGAATCTTGACACCCATTCGAACCTTGACCTCTCTCCAGAACAGCTTAGCAATGGTGCATTCAATAAGGACATGTTTGATTGATTCTCTGTCAGCTCCACACACCTCACAGAAGCCGGTCGGCTCAATATGACGCCTGTTAAGAATATCTTTGGCAGGTAGGAATTCATGTAACACTCTCCACCAAAATACCTTGACTTTGGGTGGGACAATAAGTTTCCACAGCTTACTCCAGGATGCATCATTCGAAACCCCAGGTATCAGACCAGCATGATTCGTATTGGCCCCATGAAGTTTCCTATATGCCGACTTCACTGTGTAATCACCAAATTTCTCTGGCTCCCACGCCCACCAGTCCTCTTCTTGTGACCGTAAAGGAATGCGCAGGATAGCCCTCGCATCAATTGGAAGGAAGATAGACTTAATCAGTTCTTCATTCCATTGACCCGAGTCCAGCATAAGATCCGACACCAGTGTTACCTCTTGCCCCTCGCTAGGTGTAATCGGCTTGGCATTGAAATGCATCGGGATCCATCTATCTTGCCAGATATTTGTGGAAGCCCCATTTCCTATTCTCTTGATCAGGCCCTGAACAAGCACTTCTTTCCCAGCCATGATTGATCTCCAGGTGTGACTAGCATGCCTCTTCCGCGAGCTATGTAAAAAGGATGAATCATGAAAGTATCTTCCTTTGAGCACTCTGGCACACAAGCTGTCCACCCGAGTAATCAGACGCCAGCCCTGCTTTCCCAACATTGCCTTATTGAAAAGGTGCAGATCACGAAAACCCATGCCTCCCACCGACTTGTGTTGAGTCAAACCATCCCAATGTAGCCAATGTATTCGTCGGTTATCTGTTGACCCGCCCCACCAGTAGTTGGCAATTGTGGATCTCATCTTCTTACAGGTTGTTTTGGAAAGGAGAAAGCAACTCATTGAGTAAGTAGGAACCGCTTGTGCCACCTACTTGAGAAGAACCTCCCTTCCTGCGCTGCTCGCCTGCCTGCCGCTCCAAGTGCCAACAAGGCCCTTAACTCTGGTCGGCATAAACTCAAACGCCTCAGTAGTAGATCGGCCAAGTGCTGTTGGCAAGCCCAAGTACTTGTCTGACAATGCCTCAGTATCTATGTTTAGTGCTTGCCGCACCGCCTCCTTCACCTCATCCAAACAATTCTTGCTAAAATAGACAGCAGATTTGTCACGGTTTACCTGCTGCCCCGAGCCTTTGCTGTAAATATCAAGGATCGATTGAAGCCTATTGGCCCCCCTCTGCGACGCTTCAGAGAAGACAATACAGTCATCCGCAAAGAGAAGGTGCGATATCCATGGAGCGTGGATACTCACGCGAACACCTCTGGATAAATGCACTGGACCCATAGTTTTCAATAGTGAAGACAATCCTTCCGCACAAAGCAAAAAGAGGTATGGCGAGATGGGGTCACCTTGCCGAATACCTCTCGTGGGATTGAAAGCATTCGACAGAACACCATTAATCTTAATTGAGAAGGAAACCGAAGTCACACACCTCATCACCAGCGAGACAAAGGTTTTGGCAAACCCCAGTTTCAGCATAATCCCCCTGAGGTACTCCCACTCCACACGATCATACGCTTTCGCCATATCAAGCTTGATTGCACAAGCCCCTGTTTTGCCTTTCTTCCTCTGTAAATAGTGAGTACATTCATAGGCCACCAACACATTATCAGTAATGAGCCTGCCAGGGACAAAGGCACTTTGTTCCTCTGATATGATCTCATCCAGGAACATTCGCAACCTATTTGCCAGCACTTTCGAGCACATCTTATAGATTACATTACACAATGATATTGGTCTAAACTGCTTCATCTCCTGTGGGTGCTGCACTTTAGGGATCAACACAATGGTCGTTTTATTGATAGAAGTCGGCAATTGGCCCCCATTCAAAAAATCCAAGACTGCAGTCGTGATGCTAGGTCCCAAAGTCTCCCAGTGGAACTGGTAGAAACCTGCTGTCAGCCCATCTGGACCCGGGGCTTTGTTGGCACCCATCATGAATACTGTTGTTCGCACTTCCTCTGCCGTGAATGGTTTCAGAAGTTGCTCATTCATCTCTGGTGAAACACGTGCTGGGACACAAGCAAGGATTGGTCCCGGGTCCAGTACTTCTTGTCGAGTAAAAAGGTTGGAATAAAATTCCAAAGCTGTTGTTTCCATCTCCTCTTGTGTGGTGACGATCGAGCCATCTTCTCTTCTCAAGGCCGAAATCCGGTTAGAGCGAGCCCTCTCCCTAGATTTGGCTTGAAAGAAAGAAGTATTACGGTCACCTTCACGAAGCCATTTGATTCTGGAACGTTGCCTTTCCATTATCTCCTGTCTAGTCAGGAGTTCTGATAACCTGGACATCAATTGACGTTCACGCCTTGTTGGGCCAGCATGGATGGAGCCTCTCCGTTCATCCTCTAGTTCCTTCCGCAACCTGGCCAAATCATGGTGAACTGAACCAAAACTTGATCGCTCCCAGTCCTTCATCGAGCCTGCCATAGAGTCAAGGCGAGCAGCAAGTTGACCCATGTCCCCTGGGTCCCTCGAGTCACCCCAGGCCTGCTCCACCATGTCTTTGTAAGATGGGTCACGCCTCCACATGTTCTCATATCGGAATTGATGTTTCCGTCGGCTCCTAGCAGAACCACCTCGTCGACAATCCAGGAGCAGGCAGCAGTGGTCGGACTCAGTAGTCTGTATGTGCCAAACTCTGATAGACTGAAAAAAATTAAAGAATTCAGCATTTGCAAAACCTCTGTCTAGCCGTACCTTAATGTTACGGCCAACCGGTTGCCTGTTATCCCAAGTGTATGGCAACCCAAAATACCCAAGATCAGTGAAGCCACATATTTCCACTGCTTCCCGAAACCCTTCCATCTGTCTCTCCGAGCGTCCTTGCCCGCCAAACTGCTCATTCGCATGCAGCACCTCGTTGAAGTCACCGGCACATAGCCACGGGAGGACACTCCTTGTACTAAGCCAACGGAGAAGATCCCAACTACGATGCCGAAGTTCACGCCTAGCTTCACCGTAAAAACCAGTGAAGCGCCAACATCTTCGTGGGGCCGAGATGGGTTTTACTGTAACATCGATATGGAGCTTGTCATACGATTCAAGCTTCACCTCGACATCAGTACTCCACAGCAGGGCCAAGCCCCCTCCTCGTCCAAAACATCCAACACCTATGCCCCCCTCCAAGTTCAGGGTCCGCACTAGGCCATCCACATTATTACTAAAAAACCTAGTCTCCGAAAGAAAAACAATCCATGGGCAGTGTAGCTGACACAGGCTACGAAGCTCACGAACTGCCTCGGGCTGCCCCAGTCCCCGGCAGTTCAGACTGAGAAGATTCATTGTGCCCGGCGGGGGCTGCTGTCCGCAGCCGCCACCGATCGCGCATTGTTGGAGCTACTGCTCCGTCTTTGTTTTTTGATTGTTTCCTCCAAACTACCTCCACTACTCTCAGTGCCCCCATCTAGCTGGCTGACTCTCGAGTTCACCAGTCCAACTGGGACAATGGCACTAGTACTATGCACAGGCACATTCAGGTCCGGCGTCTGCAAATTCGTATGAGTGGCCTTGGATTTCCTCTTCCGCACTTTCTGAACCTCCATGAGATCAAGTTTGCGGTTGACCCCAACCATATCACCCTTCTCCTTCAGGTTAGCCCTTGGAGGCTCCTTCAAAGGAGACTGCACCTCCGTATCTTCAGCATCAGGTATGGATTCAGAGGAGGAATGACAAGACCCTCCATCATCCACCACAGACCGTCCTTTCCCCGGCCCTCCTTGCTGTCCACGTGGAGGCCGTGATCCAGCCGACGAGCCGCTACCTTGGGAGCCAGTAGCAGCTTCGGCAAAGGATAGCGGACGCCTCTTTTTCTCTTCTGGCGCCCGTAGCTGTACATCAAAAGGCAGCTTGCCCAACTCGTTGCGCGGGACTGGATTAGGGCACTCAATCTCTGAATGTCCCATGATCCCACACGCAAAGCAATAGAAGGGTAGTCGCTCATATTGTACCACAAACCATTTGGGTTCTTCCGATCTGCTCATACGCAACAAAACCCCTCGCCGAAGCGGTTTATCAATCTCAATTGCTACTCGAGCACGTAAGAAAGCCCCACTAGCTTTCCCATCTCCATCAACATCCATCTTGACCACATCCTCGATCAAGCCCATAGCCCTACTGCCTCTTTGCTGATTCATCCACCCCAAGGGAAGGTTCAAAATCCTTACCCAAATCTCCATGTGATCAAAGGTTATCTCTGATGCACTAAGCTTTTCATCATAATGTTTCAGAATCACAGCATGTCGACCCACCATCCATGGCGAGCCTGCAAGGATCCTCTCCATATCCACCTTACTGCCAAACTCGGCTACAAACAAGTTGGCGTTTCTTTCTCCAATGGCCCGGAGTTTGAGGCCGTATGGATCCCCCCACGCCGGCTTCATGGCCCCCCGGACCGTGTTCACGTGCACGATTGACGGCGAGAGGACCTTCCCAACCACAGCCCACTCCATCGGCTGCAAGTCTGCATCCTCCTCATCGTCACTGAAGTCTGCAATTGCTCCTTCCCCCTCGGTAAGGTTCAGGCGCAGAAAGAGATCGGCTACGGTCGGATTGGCACCGCCGCCACCGGCACCCGAGCTACTCCCGTCTTTCTTGTTCCCATCCCCAGATGATGCCATCGATCTAATCTGGAGGGGCACACAAAAGTGAACTGCGATCAAACACGATGACGCAGCCACACACGTGATCCCAAACACTATGACCTAAGCGGCACTAGTGGGGAAAAAATCTGTGGTCGACGGCGCTGGAACGGCTAACCGGCGATTTGCGATGGCCACGCGTCGACGAAAGTCGACGGGTGGGGCGTGGACGCCGCGATCGCTGTGATCGGTGGCGGAGCAGGCCCTAGAAAGATCACCGGCGTGGCGATCTAGGACGGTGGTGGGATCGCGATCGAAGATGGGAGCGAGATCGCCCTCACAATCGCCTGGGGAAGGCTCCGGAAATTACGGATCGCCTACATGCCTACCTTGTGGAAGCAACCATCATTGCAATGCAGATGCTTCCTTCCTTCCGGTCATGGGAGAGTGATGCGTTTCTGTTTCGACTTTTCCCGAACTTGATTGCCTCGTGCTGGTATAGAAACAGAGCAGATTGTCGCCAGGACGGACCCGTTAGCAGTATAGAGTTGAAAAATAGATCTTTAGCACTATGCCGACTAGGAATACTTGAAACCAGGATTTGAGTCTCTAATCCTATTGATAAACATGTTAAGTAGAATATCATTTGAAGATTGCAAATATACCAATCCTAAGACAAACCATAATGCACACCCAGTACAAAATTTTAATCTCCTCCAACCTATGTGAATGGTGATACATAAATGGCCATGATTTGTTGCCCGTATATGGGCTAGCCAGGCTCCAGTGATACAACACTTAAATGATTGTTTGCCAGTGAGATGAGTAGAACATGGCTGCATTGGTGCAAACGACAGCGTCCAACCTGGCTCCGCAGAAACAAAAATTCATTCAGTTTCTGGTGAGCCTGGCTGGCGGCGTGCAGCACAGACGCTTGCGCCGTTTTAGTGTCTCTCAGCGCAGCCAAAAGTTGAAGCAACCAATTATATGACCGAGGCAGCTTGGCCAGAGAGAAGCAAGCAACCAAACATGGTGGACCTACGCTACGAGCCTGGCGCCAGGGAACTTGACCAGAAGGTGCGGGCTAGGCCGAGCTCCACATAGAACCAATTGCACCCATGATCGACAATGGTACGACCCATGCTAGGTCAGATCAAGAGATCAATCAGGGCTTTAATGTTACGGCTTCTTTCCTGATGCCTCCTATACCCACGCCGCATTACTCCACCTCTATCTTTCATTCTTTTTCTATTATTGTCTACCTTGACATATGGCCACCGCCATCTGACATGCTAACATGTTTCAATGTATAGTAACACAGGACAGTCATATACCCAAGAGTGCGTCGAAATGAAACTGGTTGGGCGCCTATATATCCAAGTGAAGTTGGTGCAGTATGTATCTTTGGAACGACACATTTATGTATGCGGTGGTTGGTGGCTACGCACATTTTATTAAACCAACAAAGATGGGCTGCTTCTCCGCAGGAGCCCCTGGCCACGTCGCCCTAAATTTTTTCGACCGTTCGATCTCGCGTTCAACGGCCCAGATCGTTCGAAGCCGATTCTCGCCTGCAACCGCTTCTCATGATTCTGGTTAGCTTCTCTCCCTTCTTCTCAGCTTCTCCGGCTTCTCTTTAAAATCTACGCAAACAAATATATACAGCAGATTCGGCTTCTCATTCCAGCTTCTTTCCCCTCCTCTCTTTCTCCCGTCGCTCTCTCTCGTCCTCCCGACGCTACGGGCGATGGTGCCCGGGCCGAGCGAGGCAGCGCTGGCGGGGGCGCCCTCCTCCTCCTCTTCCTCTTCCTCTTCCTCCTCCTCCTCCTCCTCCCTCCTTCCCCTTCCTCTTCCTCTCTCCCCTTCCCTGCGACGGCGGCGGCGTCGGGCGAGGCGGTGGCAGGCGCGATGGCGGCGGCGGGAGCACGAGCACGGTGCACCGCCGCTGGTGGGGCCCCGCGGCCTCCTTCCTCTCCCCCATCCTTCACCGCGGCCTGCTCAGCGCCGCCTCCCCAATAGGGAACGCCTGCTCCTCTGGTTACCGAAACCCTAGCTATCTATATGTGTGCTGCCTATTCTGATTTGGTTTTGTTTTTGTTTTTCCAAGATTGATTTTAGATTCCTTGCTTCTCTTCCTTAGGGTTCATCTATAATTGTGTTGTTGTTATAGTTTCTTCGGTATATATGCCCATATGCCTATGCTGCTGTTATAGTTTATTTATGCTGAGCATATGCCGTTGTTCATGATGTAGCTATTCCAAATTTAGTATATGACAATGTCGATGACACGCAATTTCATTGCCGTTGATGCTGGAACAAAATCGTTTTTTAGGACATCCAGTTATGATTATCGCTCTTTTATGATCCCTATGCTGTGATGAGTGCTTAGTCCTTTATAGTAGTCGATTCGACTTCTATTGAACTGTCGTTTGGCATATGCAATGATGACATGTTTTTCCCTAGCAACAATGACATCTTTTCACTTGACTACTATCGGCAAAAAGTAGCTGCAGCTAATTTGAAGACAGCCTTACGTGGGTCAGCAATGATGATTTTTTCCCTAAACATGTGCCTGCTCTTTGTGTTATTGGCGAAAAAAATTACCATGTGCATACATTAGCTTCCATATGTCAAACTTTCTTATTTTCCCATGCCTCATGAGGCATGACTGTATTTTGTTCAAAATCGTCTTTTCATTGGTTTTGGTTTATTTCTGAGATCAGCTTTGCTTATCAACCTTACATGCACCCAATAAAGCTGACCATATTTTCATGCAATTGCTATTTTACATTTTCTGTCCACCATATTCCAATGCCATTGATGCTGGGAAAATATGTTTGTTTCAGTTCAGATATGGCATATGAGAATATGCAGTTACGACTACCGCTATTTTATGATCCTTATAGTGTCATGAATACATAGTCCTTTGTCATATTTCTATTTGACTTCTACTGAATTGAAGCATTTGGCGTATGGAATGCTTATATTTGCCTTCTACTGATTTGGCGCATTTGGCATATGGAACGATACGAACATTACATACATATACGGTCCTAAGACACTTTGGCATACAAACATTACAAATATATATATATATATATATATATATATATATATATATATATATATATATATATATATATATATATATATATATATCCTAAGACACTTTGGCATATGCAATGTTGACTTCTGGCCTCTTGCTCTCTGGCAGCGGTGCCAGCGACTCAGTTCGGTTGTCGGATACGTCACCCCTCCACCTAGGGTCCCGCGGCAGAGGTGGCAGCATCAGGTCATTGTCACACCCGGTTTTAAGGACAAAACCAGACATACACCATATGTGAAATAAAGTAGTCAAATCTCACATATAGCCACAGATAAGTGTAATATCAAGAAACAAATGCTTAATATACATAACACAATGGTATAAAATATACCTTAAACAGCAATACAGCGGAAAGACAACTCCGAACACCGGGTGTAGACTTCACTCCAGGAACAAACTAACTGGTTGATCACAAGCCTAACAATTCCAGAATCTAACAGTCCGGTACCCTTCCTGAGATGTGGGAAATAGCAAGAGTGAGTCCATGTCGAACTCAGCAAATATATCATGGGGTTCATGAAGCTCAAAAGGTTGACACTGGTTTACTGCGTTAGCTTTTAGTGAGTCATCTTTTTAGCATTTGAGTAGCAACAAGTTACCATAAGCCCAAATAACCTCATGATCATGTAAACGTGAATAACATATAGCAATAAACAATAATCATTAGTGAGCATCAATATCATCAGTATTATCATTATCATCAGTGTCATCATTTATTCTGTAAGGGTCCAAGGCCACTCGTGACCGTGAGCACGGCTGTTATAACAGTTTTACACTCTGCAGAGGTTGTACACTTTCACTGTGAGTCATGATTACCCATATGCCCAGGATCGCGACTCCCAAAACACTTCCAAGGTGAGCAGGCAGGGAAACACTATGAAGCCTTTCAAAGGTTCGTCTAACAAGTTAGGGCCGCTAGGTTTCAGAAGTCAGTCCGTGTGATACACCACGCAGGGATCCACAGTCTGCTTTACCCCATTTACGCCACAAGGGTAACCTCTAACAAGCTAGAAAAGGTCCTCATACTGAGCTAAAGCCAGAGCCATATAGCCCTCACAGTTATACTGTAAGTCCCGGATGTTCGCTTACAGATAAGTCCATATGGAGAGAAACTAGAGCACCATAAAAACAACCAAATATGCTCTAGCCCTCTTGAGCCATATTTCTATAAAGCATCTTTTAAATGTTTATTGCATATACCATTAGTCAAGTTACAGATCATGGTTATTTATCTTGAGCACTAGTGATGTGAACTAGGGTTCCCGATCTTCCGAAAGGTTCTGATAACTCTCGATTTGGTGGAGTCACGACACAATTCGATCCGGCTTCCGAACAACTCGGCTCTGAACCCCGCAATCGCAGCACCACAACTCCTCTGGTTATCGACCGGCGTTGCACGGTCGACCTCGCCAAGAAGGCTAAGTCCTTGCCTGTGAATCGAGAACACACGCAAGAACACAAAGGAATGCAACCAAATTGCAGATGAATGATTAATCTCACAAAGTTGGGGTCTCACAAACCGACGACGGCGGCGAAACTGTTATCAACAGAATAATCTAAGCAAAACCCAACCCTAATGTAGGCGGCGACTACTTATTATATAGCCTAAGGGACGTCCAAGGACCCCTATTCACGTCCCTGGAGAGTGCCGACACGTTACAAGGCCCAAACGGCCCAAAAGACGGCGACACAGCGCCCTGACAGATTCTGGATGGTGACTTGTTTCGACGATTCCCGTTGATTCCGAATAGCTTTTGACATGGGACCACTTGGGTTGGCTTCCTTATCAAATAAGCTTTCCATCCATATATGGATCATCGAAAACGGAGTCCGGATGCGTCCTGGGTGTCCGTTTTATTGCAGACTGGTCCAGAAGGCCGAAGCAGACTCGAACTCGAATTGGACTGGGCCTCCGGCTTGGCTTGGACGTTCTTGCTGGCCTCCTAAGGTGGTGGCCAAGGAGGAGGACGTCTTTGGGCATCTCTTAGGTGTTCTCTATCTTCTTGGGGCGTGCTCCAACTTGGTCCTGGGTCCCAAGTGTGAATAATAAGCCCGTGACGACGCTGTAGCACCCGACAGAAATAGCGGCAGAATGTCTTGATGATTTGGAGGCCTTGCCAATGTGATATTGAGATGGGACCAGATCTATTTGAAAGCTTATCAAATAAGCTTTCTATCAAGTGCTCATTGACCTCGATCGCACTCCGGATGGATGAGTTATGGCCTTCCCAATGAAGCACTATCGGGCTGCCGACGAACCGAAAGTTCAACTTTGATGGATTTGTACTTTGAGACACATTTGTACCTACATTCAAATAACGACATGTACATGTGGAACCAAGTGAATTGTACCCAAAATTACTATGCAAATGTAGGAATGAGTGCACCTTATAATAAATGGTCGTATCTGTTGGTGTCATGTCCTCATCATCCTCCCCTTCTTGACAACAAACCGTCCTCGGTTTGAGCTTAGTTGGAGGACAGATTGTAGGTTGTAGCCAATATTGCTTCTCTTTTTGAAATTTAACCTGTTGCTTTATAACAAAACTTAGGGATCTTGACATGACATGATTATATCTAATGCAACCCTTTGATTGGTCATATTGATGCACAGAAAAAGGAGATTTCAGATTTGAACAAATATAAACTCGGTGTACCATATATTCTCCTTTACAATTATATTTACCAATAAAGTGATATATACATGTAGACAACCATGGTAATTCAGCACATAAAAATTTCTGCTCCAAACTACTCAGAGCATACAGTGTTTCAAACTCAATATATCCCAAAGTATTTAAAGAAGTCAACAATTTTAGTTCATCTTGTTCAGTGGCAATTGGAAGCAATTGTTTATTTTTAGCACAAGTATTTTGTTCCAAAACAAAAGAATCATTCTCATTCACTGGTTGCTGCTCATGAATAATCATATCACTATCACACAACTTTTCTTTATCACAAAGATCAGTAGAACATTCGAGAACTCTCATCTTCTGTGAGATTAGCATCATTGGCATTACCTTTGCTCTCACTGTCAGCAGAAGTATCATGTGTTGAATTTTTACATGAGACTGGGAGCACCTCATTTTCTGTCATGGCATCCCCGCTCTTTTGTGCATTGTCCTGCAAAAGATTAGGCACAGCAGGAGGAATAATAGGAGATTGGTCTAGTTGATGTTCCTCATCATATGAATTAATTACAAGAGATGGATTAACAAAAGTTTCTCTCATAAGAATTTTCATATCGTTCCATGTATGAGGTTTATCTGAAGAACTTACTATCGGGCTGCCGACGAACCGAAAGTTCAACTTTGATGGATTTGTACTTTGAGACACATTTGTACCTACATTCAAATAACGACATGTACATGTGGAACCAAGTGAATTGTACCCAAAATTACTATGCAAATGTAGGAACGAGTGCACCTTATAATAAATGGTCGTATCTGTTGGTGTCATGTCCTCATCAACTAGCATAATACTACCCAATGCAATGTCCCATAGGTGTCAAGGTACAAGATACAAAAACTAGGACATCCTTAGGGGTAACAAGGTAAACACATGTACATGAATTAAGTGTATTAAAGGTGAATAGGAAACAAGGATGATCCCATGCTATACTTGCCTTAACTTAGATCCTTCTTCAAGTCCAAACCTCAATGAACTGCTTCTTGATCACCACGTATAGCTCACCGACTAGACAAGATCATAAAAGCACCACACAAGCATTCATTCAATCATACACGAAGCAAACAATAGAAATAAATTAGAACAGTACACCAAACATATAAAACAACGTGTGAAAAGGCTTTAAATATGTTCTACGCGTTGCTACGAAAACACAGACGTAAAGATCACGAAATTCGGATTTAAAACGTGAAAGTTATGAATTTTCTAAGATTTTCTATAGATAAATAATTACTTTAATATAAACTCGAAAACTAAATTTTCCAAACCTACTGTACAGTACTACCAACATATAGAGCTCGCAAATACGAATCTAACGCAACTTGAACAGATCAAATCGGAGTTAAAACGTAGAAGATATGGCATAAACAAGATAGTGGCAGTTTTGTAAATATCTAGTTTAAAAAATAAATCAAAATCTGGTTTTAATGTGATCTAGACGGTGGAATTCAAGTAAATACCTCTTCTTCTTCTTGGAGTAGAACGCCTAGTGGCTTCGTCGGACTATGACAAGAGAAGGAGAAGAAAATATAATTTACTACACGAGAGATTTCCCAAACTAGGGGCTCCTCTACGGTAGTTTTTGGTGTGCTTTGCCCATGGGGTAGGTACGTATATATAGGGAGAAAAACTCTCCACCTCCATGTCAACTAGCGATATGGTGCTAATTGACGTTGCACCATCCACCTCCGCTAATAGGCATAAGTAATCATTTAAGCCCATTAGTAAATAAATGCATGGGCCTTTGAGATTTATTAGGATTATTGCACATAGGCTTTGAGAGTTGGAAAACAAATGAGAGATTTATTATTTTCGGAATTAATTATTTTCATGGATAAAATAATTTCAGAAAAGTCCAGAATTATTATTTAAGCCGCAAAAAATATTCCGAAAGCTCCGAAAATTCAGGAAAATTTTCCAGAGACATTATGGAACATGAGAAACCCAAATAAAGTATTTGGAGTTCACTAAAAGGTAATTTTGGAGCATCTAAAAATTAGATTATGCTCACAGACAAGTGGAAATAAGTTACAGAAAAAGTCGGAAAAATTTCCGAGAAGTTTGTAGAGATTGATTGATGGACGAGAAACTGAAATGAGTGATTTGGGTTACAAAGAAAATATTTGAGGAAGCTCTCAACGAAAACTTAAGGTGAGAAACAAGAAATTTGATTGTAGAAAAATAATATATGTATATCGGAGAAGGAAAATCGACCTAAACGTATTTTGAAAGAACAACTTGAATTCATTTTGATCTTTGGTCAAAACCAAACAATACAAAAACACAAATGCATCAGCATGAATGCATCAACAAGTTGCTAAACCTTATAATAAATTTTAATTTAGTGAAAAATATTATTTTCCTATGTTTTCATGAGCATTAGAATACAAAATTAAATTACTTTGCATCTATTTTGAAAAGAGCAAATTTTAGGGTGTTACAATTCTACCCCCTTAAGATGAATCTCATCCTCGAGATTCGAAAGATGGTGATCAAAGAGCGATGGATACTTTGCCTTTAGATCTTCTCTTGCTTGAGTAGCTCCTATTTCATACCTTCATAACTTTCCTCCGGGTATCTATTTCAAACACTTCCATGGGAACTTTGTATAGGTAGGATTCTTCTTTACCCTTGAATTGTCCAAAGATGTCTGCTCCTTAAGTAAACACAATCGTTGCTCCAACTATAGCATTTGGAACACATTACGTATGCCAACAAATTCTAAGGTAACACCAACCGTTAAGCCACTTATCTTTCCAAACCATAATGTTCCTTGTTTGTCCATTTAAAACCTGGTACCTTTCCATCCATGATAGTCATAACTATCTCTTTTTTATTCTTGTCTTCCAAAGACCTTTGTGAATCTCTTATTCCAATGTAGGCATTACCACTAACTTCATAACATTAATAACTATATGCTTAGGTTGGGTTGCTCAACTCCTAAATATAATTCTTAGTCCATGGCGTCATTTGAATCTTCTTAGCATAACTCTCCTTTGCTAAAAACATTGGCAACGACTTTTGCTCCTCCCAGTGATAGCACTTTTCGAAGTCATATATAATCAATTCCGTTCCATCGACAATGTCACTAGCTCAACCCCAACCTAGTAATGATGTCCTTTATATTTTTACAATCCATGTAGGTGTCACTCTTATAAACCGTGTAAATACCACACTTGTGTCCACTAGGATAATATCTCCAAAACGTTCAGAGCATAAACTAATATCTCCACTTCCTTGTGTCAGGTAGTTCAACTCATGTTTCCCATGCATCCCTAATGCTCAAGCCATCACATTTTCCTTCTTGCATAAGGACACATCCCTCACCTTGACATGGTGCATCACGATAGATGGGACACTCTTGTCTTGATCTGGCAGATCTAACTCATAAGTTTTACTTCTTCAATGCCTTTATAATTTTCTGAGGTTCACGAGTCCAAAGATACTTAATATCTTCTCTAGTAGCAATATCTTGAGAGTCTTGGATAAACCTTCCTTCAACTTCTAACTAAATGTCATCATTTTTAAAAGAAACTCTGAGTCACTCTTACATCCCTAGGTGAATTCCCCATCACCAACTTTCTTGAGCTCTTCTTCACCACTAGAGATAACTATCCAAATAGAGGACTTTCTTCCCTCACAGCTCACTTGCTAAACTAGTCATAATATCGACATCCTCTGAACCTTCGTGGAATCAATTGTAGATGTCCAATATCGAGGCCAACTTATCCTGAGTAAGATTGGACTCCCAATTGATGATAGATCAGAGCGAAGACCAAGACCCATCTTGACAATTACCCGAGCTCCATGTAAACGATCCAACCAGTCATCAACCCTGAGAAAAGATGTCCATACTCGATAGTGACATCTCCATCGTGAGCATAACCGATTAAGTGAAGCACTGGAATGTTGGAATCCTTCAACTTGCAACTTCTTTAACTCGGCTACCCCCTTAAGAAAAGATACAGTAGGGAGAACCAAAAGTAGCTTGCCTTTTTCTTTTGAGTGAGTTTGTACTATCATAAAGACCTTCTGATATCCCAAGGATACTCATGTATATAAGCAGGAACAAGTGATCTGAAATTCCTCACGAGTAGATAAATAGCAGTGCAGGAAAAACTGTCATAACTCATGTTATTTTAATCCAATTAAATTGTATCTTATACCGTTGGAAAACTTATCAAATCCTCTACAACTTTGTTATGATCACCTCCCCAGATTCCGATTTTAAAATATGGTTTCAGAGTGAGACATGAAATCTGTCCAGAAAGTCTGGCAGCACAGATGCGGCATCTTGCAACAGTTATATCTCGAGTTCCAAAATTCATATGATGACACGCCTTACATGGTTGAAAAGCTTATGAAATCCTCTGCAACTTTTGTATAGAACACTTTCCCATATTCTATAGTTAAGGTAGTCGAACACAGTGCCCAACAGAAACTGTTCCAGGGTTCAGGCAGCGTAGTTGTATTGCCTTGTGATTTTTGTATCTCCCAAACCAAAATAGCTTTGAAGGTGGTTCTTGTGTTCAGAGAAAGATCTAGAAGTCTATTTTGTCCAGAATTTTCCCATAATTTTTGGTCGTCCAAGAAAAGAGATATAATCCGAGGAGGATAGGCTGCTCCGAAAAGATAGGATATAGAAAACAGGGGAAACCAAAACCCAGCTATCTATTCATTAATCCCTATGCCCTACAATTATTTCTAAATGAAATTATGGGAAATCCCATGAGATCATTGTATTCATTACAAAGATCCAAATCAAGCATAAACACAATGACAACCAACGGAACACTGAAGGTTCACACTTCAAACATTGAGTCAATTGGCGATACTATCGTTCTCTTCATACCAAGGGTAAGGATCCTAAAGCTATTATTCTGATTACATAAGAAGGGGGAAGAGAAGATTCTAAAAGCATATCAAGGCAATGAGTATAGATGAGAGCAAGGCTTAAAATAAGCATCAAGGAGGAGACAAATATCAAGGGTAGATATATAGTAGAGAAGAAAATGTCAAGGATTATAGAGCAAGGATTTTATAGCAAGTTCAAAACCTTAAGACGACCATTTTCTAACTAGGCTTGCGTCCTACAGTCAGCATTGCTCCGATACCACTCTGTCACACCCGGTTTTAAGGACAAAACCAGACATACACCATATGTGAAATAAAGTAGTCAAATCTCACATATAGCCACAGATAAGTGTAATATCAAGAAACAAATGCTTAATATACATAACACAATGGTATAAAATATACCTTAAAGAGCAACACAGCGGAAAGACAACTCCGAACACCGGGTGTAGACTTCACTCCTGGAACAAACTAACTGGTTGATCACAAGCCTAACAATTCCAGAATCTAACAGTCTGGTACCCTTCCTGAGATGTGAGAAATAGCAAGAGTGAGTCCATGTCGAACTCAGCAAATATATCATGGGGTTCATGAAGCTCAAAAGGTTGACACTGGTTTACTGCGTTAGCTTTTAGTGAGTCATCTTTTTAGCATTTGAGTAGCAACAATTTACCATAAGCCCAAATAACCTCATGATCATGTAAACATGAATAACATATAGCAATAAACAATAATCATTAGTGAGCATCAATATCATCAGTATTATCATTATCATCAGTGTCATCATTTATTCTGTAAGGGTCCAAGGCCACTCGTGACCGTGAGCACGGCTGTTATAACAGTTTTACACTCTGCAGAGGTTGCACACTTTCACTGTGAGTCATGATTACCCATATGCCCGGGATCGCGACTCCCAAAACACTTCCAAGGTGAGCAGGCAGGGAAACACTATGAAGCCTTTCAAAGGTTCGTCTAACAAGTTGGGGCCGCTAGGTTTCAGAAGTCAGTCCGTGTGATACACCACGCAGGGATCCACAGTCTGCTTTACCCCATTTGCGCCACAAGGGTAACTTCTAACAAGCTAGAAAAGGTCCTCATACTGAGCTAAAGCCAGAGCCATATAGCCCTCACAGTTGTACTGTAAGTCCCGGATGTTCGCTTACAGATAAGTCCTTATGGAGAGAAACTAGAGCACCATAAAAACAACCAAATATGCTCTAGCCCTCTTGAGCCATGTTTCTATAAAGCATCTTTTAAACGTTTATTGCATATACCATTAGTCAAGTTACAGATCATGGTTATTTATCTTAAGCACTAGCATAATACTACCCAATGCAATGTCCCATGGGTGTCAAGGTACAAGATACAAAAACTAGGACATCCTTAGGGGTAACAAGGTAGACACATGCACATGAATTAAGTGTATTAAAGGTGAATAGGAAACAAAGATGATCCCATGTTATACTTGCCTTAACTTACATCCTTCTTCAAGTCCAAACCTCAATGAACTGCTTCTTGATCACCACGTATAGCTCACCGACTAGACAAGATCATAAAAGCACCACACAAGCATTCATTCAATCATACACGAAGCAAACAATAGAAATAAATTAGAACAGTACACCAAACATATGAAACAACGTGTGAAAAGGTTTTAAATATGTTCTACGCGTTGCTACGAAAACACAGACATAAAGATCACGAAATTCGGATTTAAAACGTGAAAGTTATGAATTTTCTAAGATTTTCTATAAATAAATAATTACTTTAATATAAACTCGAAAACTAAATTTTCCAAACCTACTGTACAGTACTACCAACATGTAGAGCTCGCAAATATGAATCTAACGCAACTTGAACGGATCAAATCGGAGTTAAAACGTAGAAGATATGGCATAAACAAGATAGTGGCAGTTTTGTAAATATCTAGTTTCAAAAATAAATCAAAATCTGGTTTTTAATGTGATCTAGACGGTGGAATTCAAGTAAATATCTCTTCTTCTTCTTGAAGTAGAACGCATAGTGGCTTCGTTGGACGGTGACAAGAGAAGGAGAAGAAAATATAATTTACTACACGAGAGATTTCCCAAACTAGGGGCTCCTCTACGGTAGTTTTTGGTGTGCTTTGCCCATGGGGTAGGTACGTATATATAGGGAGAAAAACTCTCCACCTCCATGTCAACTAGCGATATGGTGCTAATTAACGTTGCACCATCCACCTCCGCTAATAGGCCTAAGTAATCATTTAAGCCCATTAGTAAATAAATGCATGGGCCTTTGAGATTTATTAGGATTATTGCATATAGGCTTTGAGAGTTGGAAAACAAATGAGAGATTTATTATTTTCGGAATTAATTATTTTCATGGATAAAATAATTTCAGAAAAGTCCAGAATTATTATTTAAGCCGCAAAAAATATTCCGAAAGCTCCGAAAATTCAGGAAAATTTTCCAGAGACATTATAGAACATGAGAAACCCAAATAAAGTATTTGGAGTTCACTAAAAGGTAATTTTGGAGCATCTAAAAATTAGATTATGCTCACAGACAAGTGGAAATAAGTTACAGAAAAAGTCGGAAAAATTCCCGAGAAGTTTGTAGAGATTGATTGATGGACGAGAAACTGAAATGAGTGATTTGGGTTACAAAGAAAATATTTGAGGAAGCTCTCAACGAAAACTTAAGGTGAGAAACAAGGAATTTGATTGTAGAAAAATGATATATGTATATCGGAGAAGGAAAATCGACCTAAACGTATTTTGAAAGAACAACTTGAATTCATTTTGATCTTTGGTCAAAACCAAACAATACAAAAACACAAATGCATCAGCATGAATGCATCAACAAGTTGCTAAACCTTATGATAAATTTTAATTTAGTGAAAAATATTATTTTCCTATGTTTTCATGAGCATTAGAATACAAAATTAAATTACTTTGCATCTATTTTGAAAAGAGCAAATTTTAGGGTGTTACAGTCATTCCCTTCTCGCCTCTCTCCCGCTTTACAGAAGCCCGACCACCAGGTATGGATGCATATGGGTACTTCCAGTACCCTATTTGTGCTTAGCCTTCAGTGTTAAAATTCTGGAAAAGTTTCCCTCTTTATGCTGCTCCGATAATAGTTTGGTTATGGACCAGCAAAATACTTTGCCAGCTGCATCTTAGTTCTAAGTTCCTCTAAATTTATATATAGAGTTCCCATTTGTATATTGTCCATATTAAGTCATGTAGACCCTCATATGGAGCAGTTAAATTTCGCACTATACATTCTGCTCTCCTCTATGGACCAGTTAAATGTTGGCAGCTACATGTCCACAATCTCCAACTACGAATGGATGCTTTACATCAATAAAAGATGGTTTCAAAATATTCTGCTTGCATGTGCAGAACCAGAGCATGAATGAACAGTGCATATTTATCTAGGATGGTTTCTAATTCTTATGCAAAAAAATGCGTTACATATTGAATGCATTTTTGCCAAGTTACTCTCTGCTTTGCATTTCAACATAATGGCTATGGCTCGATCAGCGTCATAGGTCCTTAGTTCTCAGCTTGGACAGATTCCACGTGCACAAATGTTAAACCAATGTAAATTCGTGCAATACCTATCTGTCATTTCCTACTAATTTATCATTGCCTCTGTTCTACATTCCTCATATACTAATTGCTGACATTATTTTTCAGGATTCTAAAGATGCCATTTGATCTTCTAATTCTGGGGTTGGAGGAGAAGGCCAGCATGGCTGTCAGTGGCAGCCTAAAGCCACTTGCTGGTTATCCTCTGCAATTCACGAAGCCAACTACATCGCCTCTGGTAATTGTGATTTCTATCGCTCCTCAACAAGCCTCGAAGTTCCTTTTTTAGGTATAAAAAACAGTTTCTAGATTATATCTAAAACCTCCAAAAAGTTTGGGTGTCCATCCTGGAGTTTGGGTTGTCATGTCATCATTCTCCTTCCCTTATCTGCAACCATGCAAAACAAGGCGATGGCGACGTGTTATGATTTCTTACATCATTCTTTGAGTTCCCAGATTTTGATGCTCTATGGACAAACTGTGTGAGACTGGGATACTCAGGTAACATGCCTTGTCTAAACAATTTTTCGCTAGCTTTAGAGATTATATTTTTATATAGTCATGATTGAACTGCTTTAGTATTTTTATCTTGGTGAAAATATTCTCTCTGCTGCCCACCTTCTTGTATATCTGCTACAGTATGCAATTGCCTAATACATCTACAATTCTAATGTCTTCATCATTGGCAATAGATTTCGGTTGGTTTTGTTGGTGTTGTGTTAGTAAGGATTTCAGCTTCAGTGCAGCAGGCATAGGACTGCTCTTTAGTGATTTCTACGAATATTTCCTCATCCCCTACCTCCCATCACTTATTAGTTGTCTCTTATTTCTTGATTCCTTTTTCCAATGTTGATTCAGAGATTGGAGGATTCCAGTTGTGGGCAGGTTTAAAAAAGTGAGCAGCTCAACTAATACCATCAAAGACAATGGCCGAGGCTTACCATGGTTAGTCACAATGTGCACCCCTCAGGTTGTTCGACGTAGTGACGTATAGCCTTGGTTGATTAATTGATACATTGTGAATGCCATATATTATATCTTTGTTTCCCTTTGCTTTACTATGCGCTCCTTAATGCCTACCTCCACAACCTGTTTATCATTTAGGCTTAGATTACAATATTTTCTGGTGCTTTGTATAGATATATCGATTTATACATTTATCTAATCTTCCCACTTTGTCCAACTGCTGAAACTGTAACCCATTAGAACTTTGCCCTATATGGTTGTATCTGTTTGCTACCTACCAATTAACGTTACATTCTATCTGAGAGATCCAATATGATAGGGACTTGGGCTAAACATAGTGATACAGGGTGATTGAGCAATTATTATGTATGCTGCTATAAGAAAATTTCTATAATGCAATTACTATATTTCTCTCTACAAAATGTGTAGCCTTCTCAGATTATGAGCGTTTCACTCAACCGTTGTATATGGTCTTGCCTTCTCTCAGGACTGCACTGAAGATGTGCTTCCTGTATTAACGATTACATGCTTGTGTTTACAAATGTGTTTGTTTATTTTCACATCACTTACAGTTTTAGTAGTTTATCTGTCATTCTTCTCTACTGCTCCAGGCTTGTCCAGGTAGATTTTATGAGGTTATGGAACAAATCCTTTTTTTGGCAACTAACTTCTCCCGTCTAATGTTTTGATCTGTCATTCTTCTCTACTACTCCAAGCTTGTCCAGGTGTAGTGTTCTGATATGGCATTCTTCTGTACTGTTCATGGACAGGCTTCGTTATTGTACCATGTTGCTACCTATTTAGATGGTTATGACAAACACATGTGATGCCAGGACTAATATAATATGAATCAGTGTATGTGTGGTGGTACCGTCTTCTGTTTTTATGGATCAATCAGCCTAAAAACACACTCTGCCTGGTACCTTGTACTCACAATGGTCAGTAAACCATTTGTCGTCAAAACTGCTGCTATGTAGCTGCATCGTCTCTCCGTTTCTGATATATGCCATTGAGAGTATCCTCTTTCAAATATCTGTGATTTGTGTCCTCTGATGGACCTCAGATTATCCTTAGAATTTCTGCCCGAACTTGCGCGCGATGGCCTGATTTCAACTACCAAATTTGTGTCCTGTGATGGACCTCTGCTTATCCTTAGAATTTCTGGTTTCACGGGCTTCGTAGTACTAAGCATTACAATTACCAAACATACATCAAGAAATTTGGGGTACAGGATCCGTACCTGATTTTTACAGTTGCATAGGCCATTTGTTCTCTCAAATAGCACTCAGTCCCACATTTTACTTACTTCTGTTTCTACCTGCAGCTTATTAACAGTGAACGAGTCTTGGTGAATTTCGGAACGGCACTTTAGCTCCATGAGTTGCTACCTTATTTATTTTTCCTGGTTTTGTTTTTGTTCTCTTTAGTTGTATAACCACATTTTACTTTTGTTCCTTGCCCAAGGCGTATGTGATGTTTTGCGATGGCGTGGTTGAAATCAGCTTCAGACTACTTATGTTTTAGTTTCAGTACAAGAAAAGTGAAGGTAAAAGCCCGATGCTCCTGTCTTTATATTTTGCTCAGGGTTCCAAATCATTAGCCCATCTCCTTAGAGCAGTGTTAGTACCTGGAATATTTGATGCAGCCTATAGATTTGTTCTCCTTCATCTTTATTTCTATTGTTTGGCAACAATATACTTGATGGGGTTTATTCTAGGTATTGCTTAGTATGCCATTCCTTTGCTACATTCTGTAATTCCCTATGCTTTCTTTCTTAGCCTCTTATGACTCTTCCCAGATTTTGCTACTGCAGCTTCCATATATAATAATCTAAGACAGTCTAAAGGTGCCTTTTTTTTCCTACTGCAGCGATTTAAGGTCTGTATGCCACTCCAAATTCACCTATCTGAAATCATTTTAATACATTTTGAATATTTGAATGATCTTTGAGAATATGAATACTCATATTTTGCAAAGATGCAATAATATTCTTTTTGAATGGTCAGTCGAGCTAATTTTAGACCCTACTTATTCAAGTCGACAAATTCGATCATGGACAGTCTTTCCTGCATATCTGGCATATTTTCTTATAGACAATTGATGTCACCTCTGAAGATGACCTAAACATGCAGTTCCTGCAAGATGAATAGAACAAAGCCACTAACCTGGTTAATTCTAATAATTGCACAAACTATGCACTATAAATACTGACATGATGCAAGAAGACCGCATCAACAATGAAAATGATCCTGCCTCATCAGACTCTCCTCAAGTATGTAACAAAAACTGTATCAAAACTCAAAATCAGTTACTTGCTACTCTATAGGTTCGATTTCTGCTTGAACATCACCTATTGCATGTGCTACCTACAAGACTCAGGCACACCAATCATTTCTCACCGCTCTTCACCTCTATACTATGAGTTCAATATTAAGTGTAACTCACACAACAAAATCAATACACAGATTGACCAGCCAGCGACTTTCGAAGCATCTGCGCACGTTCAAGCTACCCATGTATAATAGCTATGCTCATGTGCACAGCAGCACTGCTATTCATATGCTACTACTGTAACCCCAGACATGTAAGATCAAATAATATAATGTAGGTGCTCTACCTGAAACTCCCTCCTATGATTTTGTAAGTCATGTGGCATAAAGCTATGCCTTTGTCTGTATACGTGAAAACACAGCCTCGCGCTAATGCTTACATCAACACTAGGTTGCTTTCTTACATAGTTAAGGTTTTCTACGTGCATATTACAACATTCTATTCAGCTGAAACCTGTCTTATTATATCGAACCTCACTTTGCTAAAATTTGCGACCACACGGATGCGCGGATGCGCGCGCCCCGCCACTAGTGTATTTTATTTTCGAGCATTGTCACCAACCATCTTTATTGTATGACTTACAGATCAGAGGACTAAAGACATGGTGCATTGGGGTCTCTACATAAACTGGGTGGTTTAGGAACCACATAGTTCTTCGGGAGTCAGTGAGCCAAAGGTCCCAGATGTCATGACCTAGAGACCTCTTCTTGGCGTTGATCAAGGATTTGGGATTCGGCCCGAAAGGCCTAAAATTCTGTGGTTTTCGTCCATTTCGGACAGGCCTGAGAAAGAATTGAATCGGACAAATTATTTCAGCCCAATTTGAATTTTTGGCCCGGCCCAAGGTCCATACCAGCCTGCTGATACCCCCATAGCTATAAAAGCACAAACACTACCCTGGAAACCCTAGGGTTTCATATTTCCTCCTCTCTGGTCGGCAGCGGCGGCGGCTCGCCTTATGCGGGCGCATGCCCAGCGACCAGGATGTGAAGGCGGCGGCGGATCTCCGGTTCCAGTCCACTCCTCCCCCATCATCTCCCCTTCCTCCTCTCCTCCCCTACAGCCATATCCCAAATCCTCCCCAATCCCCAATCCTCAATTGCTGCTGTAGTCGTTCGTTCGGTGGCATCATTGAAACCAAATCACCGAGCTACTGGTACGTATGTCCGTCCATCCGTGATGAACATTGTGCGATTTCTGTTGTACGTCGCCTCAACCATTTGGTGTTTTTGAAGCTCATCAATTTTGGGTGCAGGTCCTGCTCATGGAGAGTAACCTCCTTCTACGGCGTGGGGCGGGTAGCAGTAGCAGCAGCATCACCCAGATGAGGGCCAGCGGTAGTGCAAGCGTTGGACTTGGTGGTGCTACAGATGGCCATGCAAGGGCTGCAGCACCACGGGCGGCACCACCTGCAGCACCACTGCCGGCAGCAGCTTCTCAAGGTATATGTAAAACAGAGTACCCTGTTTTATATAGATGGACATCATAACTGCATACCTATGATTTGTATAGATTGATTTATTTGTGGTACAATACAGTTCATGAAGCTATAGCTAGCGTGGTGGTTCTGTTAATGTTGTATCATCATATTTAAACACGCCCCAGTTAGATTTAGTTATTTTGTATCATAAAAAATGAGGTAAATCTCGGGCAGCCATGTTCTAGACTTCTAGTTTCTGCCAAATATGTCTTGTAGGCAGTATCCTTGCGATGAAATGATGACTAATGGTCCAATGGACATGTTATTTTGTTAAGTAATTCTTTTATGAAGTGATGACTGATGGTCTGATGAATTAATGAAGTTTATTTTTTATCAGGTTCTGTTTTTTCTTTTTTTTGGCAAAACTACTGAGTGGCTTAGCTGACTATTTAGTATACTGATTGTATATAAATCTGTTCTTTAGATTTATTTTTTTATCAAATGTTTGTGGATTGATGTATGATTGGAAGTAACTTGCATTGCTTTCGACAAAATTTCGAATTTATTACTTAAATTTCCATGTTTTTAATTTCTGATATTTTGCTTCTGGAATGTAGACCATAATGATGGAAACATTAACAAGGTGTGGATGCATGGCTCAAAGCTTGCTGGCCAAGGTTTCAAATGTGGGTACTGTGGGACTACAAACAAAGGTGGAGGTGCAACAAGGTTTAGGGACCATCTTGGCTGCATAGTTGGTGAAGTGAAGTCATGCACCAGTGTGCCTAGAGCTGTGCGGGATGCAATGAGGGAGTTACGGAAGGCATCAATGGAGAATAAAAAAGAAAAAAGGGAATGTATGCTCAGGTTGGAGAGAGATCTCATGCAAGGGCTGCAAGGACAGTAAGTGATTGACCTTGCAAGTGATGAAGAAGACCAAGTTTGTTTGGATATTAGTAAGCAATTGGGAGATAAGAACCTTTCTCGTGCAATAGAGAGGAGGTGTGGCAGTGGCAGAGGTGTCCGTGTTCCTGTTGGTAAAAAGAGTGTCACTGCCTACTTTGACAAGGATTTGGCACGCAGCAAAGCACCTGTGCAGCCTAGAATTGACACTGCACTTCAAGTGGGATCTAGAGAGAAGCTTGAACAAGCATGGGCAAAGTTTTTCCATGCGAATGACATTCCTGGGCTGAAAGCTGATTGCCCGTACTTTCGGAGTACAATTAGGCTTACTCAGCAGCTAGGGAGTACAGCACAGATTCCTACATCACATGGAATTGACGGGGAATTCTTGGAAGCAAACTTTGAGGAAGCTAAAAATTCTCTTGAACAATTCAAGCTGTTGGAAGCAGTATGGTGTGACTATCATGTGTGACTCATGGATAGGACCTACCGGCATGGCCATCATCAACTTCATGGTGTATTGTAATGCAAGCATGTTCTTCCTGAAGTCAATTGATGTATCTGGCCACAAGCAAAGTGCTGGTAAGTTGTTATTCTCATTTATTTTCTTCCATCTCTCCTTTAAGTTTTTTCCCATGCTGTTAAGCTGAATGTGTTTACTGTTAGTAACATGCAGTTAATTTTTACTACTAAGCTATTAGTTTAGATGGGCATGTACCTACTTTTCAGCTTAATGTGTTTACTGTTAGTAACATGTAGTTAATTCTACAATATTTTGGTGCTGTGCAGATTTTATACATCGGGAAATTAGAAAGGTGGTTGATAAAATTGGCCCGGAATTGGTAGTTCAAATTGTCACAGGCAATGGGTCAAATTACAAGAAAGCATGTGAGAAGCTAATTGAGGAATACAAGCATATTTTCTAGCAGCCATGTGCTGCTCACACTATCAACCTCATGTTGAAGGACATTGGCAAGTTCCGAAAGGTTGCTAATGTTGTTGCAAGTGCCAAGCTTATCTGTAGGTTCCTGTACAACCATAACAAGCTACATGATGAGATGAAGAAGATTGGTGGGGAATTGATAAGACCCAATGCTACTCACTTTGGAACTGTATTTATGTTCCTCCAGAGTTTCCTTGACAAGAAAGAATATCTCTGAGCTTGGATGGTTTCACAAGATTAGAAGGAAAGTGACTGGAAGGATGATGAGTACTATGAGTACACTAAAGCGTGCCTGACAAGTTCTACATGGTGGTTTGCACTGAAGTGGGTAGTAGATGCACTAAAACCACTCTATTTGGTGCTGTGATATGCAGATACACAAAAGTCATGCACACTTTCTGGGTTCAAACCGAGGATGATGGCAGCCATACAAGCAATGGAAGTTCAGCTTGGCATAGGAACAAGACAGTTTGATCGGTTTATGAGTAAGGTGACAAGGAGGGTTGACAATGTAAAGAAAACTAGAACTAGGGTTAACGAGCCACCCTTAACTCAGGCGTCGCTCGGTTCCATGTTATATTGAGGTGGGAAGAGCCCCCACCGTGGCGTGTATAGAAAGCTCGGGATTACAACAGATTCTCATATATACTTGACATCCTATAATCTAGGAACTACCAAAGATACAGCTAAGAACCTCATATACCGAGACGTGTACCTAGACGTACACCTGACTACACCATACCATCTAACACCCCACCTCAATCTCAGCCACCTTCAAGGCTGAGATTGTGCCGAAATTGTTGAAGTTTTGCAACCGGTAGAGCTTTAGTAAATCCATCTGCAACTTGGTCATCTGTATTGATAAACTAAATATCCAGCAATTTCTATGCTACTTGTTCTCTTAAAAAATGAAAGTCAATTTCAATATGTTTAGTTCTAGCGTGAAATACTGGATTTGCAGAGAGATACTTAGCTCCAAGATTATCACACCAAAGCCGAGTTGTTGGGGGATGTGGTATTCCAAGTTCTGTTAGTAACTTTTGCACCCACATCATTTCAGCTGCTACATTTGCCAAGGCTTTATACTCTGCCTCAGTACTAGACCGAGATACAGTGGCTTGTTTCCTTGCCATCCAGGAGATCAAATTTCCGACAAGGAAGACAGCGAAGCCACCTGTTGAACATCTATCATCAACACACCCTGCCAGTTTGCATCAGAAAAGGCACTCACAATCATGGATTTTGAAACACCAATTTTGAGACCCAAATTCAGAGTCCCACGAATGTAATGCAAAATCCATTTTGCTGCACTCCAATGAACAGCAGTGGGAGCATGGAGAAACTAGCAAATTTTGTTCATTGCAAAAGAAATGTCAGGTCTAGTCAAAGTTAAGTACTAAAGAGCTCCAACAAGGCTCCTGTACTTTGTAGCATCTTCTGGACCAAGTGCATCTCCATCTCTCACATTGAGCTTCTATGTGCTAGGCAGTGGTGTGTCAACCGGTTTGCAATTGTTCATCCCTGAATGCATCAGAATATCTGTTGCATAGCGCCCCTGAAACAGTACTATCCCATCCTGCTTCCTTTTTACTTCTATGCCAAGAAAGTAGTGTAGATCACCCAAATCTTTGAGAGCAAAGTCTTGTTGAAGATCAGTGAGTAACGCATCTGTCGCCTGTGGAGTAGAACTAGCCACAATAATGTCATCAATATAGACTAAAACAAACAGTACTGTACTACCTTTCTTGTAGTAAAAAAGTGAGGTATCTGCTTTGGACGGTTTGAAACCCAAGGCCACCAGTTTATCAGAGAGCCGAGCATACCATGCCCTTGGGGCCTATTTCAGACCGTACAGAGCCTTATCAAGCTTGTAAACATAACTAGGATGGGACTTATCTGTATATCCAGGAGGCTGAAACATGTAGACTTCCTCGTTCAAAATACCGTGCAAAAAGGCATTTTGCACATCTAGTTGCCGAAGCGACCACCCACGTGAGATGGCAACCGACAAAATGAGCATGATGGTAGCTGCCTTGATGACAGGGCTAAAGGTATCTTCATAATCAATGCCATACCTTTGCTTATAGCCCTTTGCAACTAATCGAGCCTTGTACCGATCAATGGATCCATCTGCCTTTCATTTCACCTTGAAGACCCATTTGCACCTAATGATATTTTTCCCTTTTGGTTTAGGCACAAGATGCCATGTATGATTCTTCATTAGCGCCTGATATTCTGCATTCATGGCCGAAACCCACTTGGGATCCTTGAGAGCATCAGATACATGAGCAGGTTCACCATCATTAATAGTAGACACCATACCCCATCTGACCGTGCCATCAGTATACACTTTAGGTCTAGTAATTCCATGCTGAAGCCATGTTGTCGGACGCTATACAGGAGCTGGAGAGGATGTAGCAGGCAGAGTTGTAGGCATCACCACTGTATCAGATCTAGAGGAACCCGCACCGAATCCCTGCGTCACGTCAGCTCTAGGGAACGGCGGATCCGTCTGCGCGTCCACATCCGCTCCGCCAGAGCCGTGTGCCGCTGAGGGAGCCGCAGAGGATTTCGAAGAGTGCGATGCACCTACGCCTGATGATTGCACCGTCAGTAGGGGAGGCGATCCCGAGGGCGATTCGACCCTGGATTCGCCTAGATGCACAGGCGGATCGACCTCGGTACAGGGCTGCCCCCAGGGAGGCACATATGATATGGGCCAGTAGAACTCGTTCTTCACTCATTTCAACGAGTTTTTCCGTGGTGTTTTCAGATCTGTGTCCTGTATAAGACATATCCAGAGAGGAACTTAGCACAGTATTAGTCTGGTTAGGAGAAGTCTCATGCATATCACGTAACAAAAGCATCCCCAAAATTTCAAGAGTTATGCAAAGCATCAGGAAGTAGGGTGAGTTCGACTCGAAGGCGGGCTCCAACATTAGGACGGAGAGATGCAAAAGGATAGACCCGTTCATCGAAGACAACATCTCTAGAAATGTAAATACGCCCTTCCCCCGGATCTAAGCATTTGAACCCTTTATGAGAGTTGCTATAACCAACAAAGACACATCGTTTGGAACAAAATTGGAGCTTGTGGGTGTTGTAGGGTCGTAAATTTGGCCAACAAGCGCAGCCAAAGGTTCTTAGGAAGAAATAGTCTAGGTCTTGGCCATAGAGGCGATGGAGGGGAGTATCATTGTCACTGACCTTGGTGGGCAATCTATTGATCAAAAAAACGGCAGTAAGGAATGCTTCATCCCAAAATTTTAAGGGCATAGATGCATGAGCTAGTAAGGTGAGTCCTACTTCAACTATATGGCGGTGCTTGCGCTCTGCTAAGCGATTCTGCTGATGGGCGCGAGGACGTGAGATTTGATGTGCAATTCCAATGTGTTTGAAGAATAAGTTTAAGGATCTGTATTCCCCACCCCAATCTCTTTGCATAGCATAAATTTTGCAATTGAATTGACGTTCAACAAGATTTTGAAAATCAGTGAAACATCTAAACACCTCGGACTTATGCTGCAAAAGATAAATCCAACAGAGGCCGGAGCAGGTCCCCAAACATCTAAAAACACAAGATCCAAGGGTCTAGATGATACACTAGATGACCTCGGATAGGGCAACTGATGAGATTTACCCTGTTGGCATGCATCACACACATGCTTGTCATCCAAATCTTTAACAAATGAAAGTTTATGACGGCTAAGAATTTGCTGAACTATAGGAGTAGCAGCATGACCTAGCCTATGATGCCAAACTGATGTAGGAGGCTTGAAGACACCGAGAGCCTCTTTATTCTTGACTGATCCACTTGAAGAAGACTTGATGGGATAAAGGCCACCTTCACATTGGCCTCTGAGGATTGGTTTCCTCGTCGTCTGCTCCTTGACAACAAAATGATCAGGATGAAATTCAAGAAAAACATTATTATCACGGGTGAGTCAGTTGATAGAAACTAGGTTTTTGCTAGCAGAAGGAATATGGAGAACATTTTTAAGATGAATCTGACTCAAAGGTGACCAACATGAGATATCTTCATACCTGTTCCATTAGCAATGTGAACACGATCAGCACCATGATACTTGTCACGGATCGTGAGCTTCTCAAGCTCGCCCGTGATGTGATTAGTCGACCTGGAGTCCATGTACCAATTTGTTTTGACTCCATAGGATGTTGTAGCAGATGAAGCAGACTTCTGTCGGGGGCTGGTGAAGGATGCATCAAAACGTTTGAAGCACCGAACGACAGAGTGCTCCTCCTTGCTGCAGAGCTGGCAGAAGACACCAGCTTGGAGACCTCCTCCTTGTGGGCGTGCTCCACCACGTCCACCCTTGGATCCGCGACCAAAGCCGCCATGGCCTCCTCCTAAGCGACCCCCACCCTAGGGGGAGTTGTTGACGTTGCTGTTGCGGTTGCCCTTGGTAGCTGCGTTGGTAGAGGACTGGTGTCCACCGCCACCGCCCTTGATCTCTTGTCGCTACTCGAAACTCACCAGCTGTGTATAGAGTTCATTGACCGAGATGGGTTCAACCCTAGCCATCACAGCTGAGACCACCGGCTCAAATTCCAGATCCAATCCGGTGAGAATATAGGAGACGAGTTCATCATCTTCAAGTCTCCTTCCAGCCGACACCATATCATCTGCTAAGCCCTTCATCTTAGTGAAATATTCACTCACAGAAGACGTACCCTTTGTCACTGTGGCGAGTGCCATCCTCGTGGCAATGAGACATGCGTGGCTCTGGGACGCGAACATCTCTTCAATGGCAGCCCACGCCAAGGCCGCGGTGACCTTCGTTGATACAACAGCGCAGATTGTCGTCCCTAGGACAGGCCAATCAATAACCGTAGAGTTGAAACTTCAAAATGACGAGTTCTGCAGCTTGGTCAGTAGCCATCCACGAGTGTTTTGTACTTTTGTTTCCATCAACCTCCACGAATGATTATCATTTTGAACGGTGACAGTGGCAGATGGTGCAGTGGTGCAGCTCTGTTGGCTTAGCATCTCCTCCATGATGGCTGAATTCAGACTTCAGAGACTGAGTGGAGGAAACTGCAACGGCGATAAACGGACATCAGAGAGGAGTGCTCCGAAGATCTTTTTTTAAAAAACGAACCAGTCAAGTAGGAGAGCTGCCGATTATATTAAAAGATGAAGTCCAAACTAAAAGGCAACGAAGCAAACCTAACAACTAAGGACATCAGGACAACGAAGCAGCAAAATTGTTGTACGGCCGTGTTCAGCTGTGAACTCTGATAACCGCTAGTATGTTGTCGATGGCCCTCACTGAAACTTTGTGTTGATTGATCATTGCCATCTCTGTGGCCCTGCACCGGCATGTTCAGGATCAGAGAAGGTTCACGTTCAAGTGTCTCTACCATAGCTTAGTTGCACGCCTGCTTGGAATTTGTGGAAGCAACGGTGCAGGCGTGTCTTTGAGAACTAGCGCTAGGATCTATGCAGCTAGCTGCAGTTATTACTTACTCCTACTATCAAACAATACATTGCACCCAGTACAATCAAAATCCTTGCCTGAAATTGAAGATCAATCAATTAAGGATTATCAAGTCCAGACGCTGTGCGGCTGCTTGTCTTGACTCTTGAGGTCATGGACACCTGAAAAGGGTGTCTGTACCTTCCACGTTTTGCCTGGACACAACACAATGCACTGGTTTTCCTGTTAAGACCCATCATAGACTTATCTTGAACTCCATCTCCTCCTGCAGGTACAGAAATAGGAATAGAGGTAGATCGAGCAGATTGTCCCCCACGACGGTAGCAGTAGAATTGGAACTTGAAAGATGAAAACTAACGAGTTGGTGGTGGGAGAGGATCAGAGGAAAGGGTAAAAGCCAAGAAAGATGATGACGCGACGTGTTGGGTGGGCAGACGTTGCCAACATGTCATCTGCAGCGGTGTGCAGCAGAGCCTACCACGAACGCTTTGCGCCATTTTTCTGTATAAATGCAGTAGGACAAACAATGAAGAGGGGATAAATAATACTTGTCTTTAGAAAAATGATTAAAAAATATTTCAACGGAAAAAAGCTAGCTATATGTGCTATTTGTGAGTGAGGCTGCCTCACTCCTTTATCTGTATCCTACCGTTTCTATGATGTCTACTATTGTCATAGCTAATGGATTTTGGTCCCCCCCACATTCGGTTTGTCCTGGTCATGATCACAAATTTGTAATTCCTACTTACACAACGGTGATGTTCGAGCTAAAATAAGCATCAACTGTGGAAAACATTAGGCATATCGTGTCTTGAAAAGATCCAACAAAAGAGATCAAAAGCTACCACCCAATGACACCAATTCCATACTTTCATCACATAGTCACTGAGAATAGGGTTGGCAAATTTCAACTTCCAAGAGTAAAACAAATTAAACGGCTGTACTCAACACATGTATATGCTAAAATGGACCTCCCATGTAATTCGCACCAAGGCTTATTCAAGCTGCTTGTGCGGCATAGCAGCGTCCTGTATGTAATATTAGAGATTCATACAGATGCCGAAATAGCAACCGAAAGAGGATTGCTCATCCATCATGTCTCACCCAGGTATGCTGTAGAGATTAAGAACTCTATGGCAGATCCTCTCTTCCTAGGAGTTTCAGCAGCTTTCCTAACGTTTCCTATTCCTACGAATATGCATCGCCATCTTTATTAATTCATTTCTCATTGGCTTCCACTCTATGGGGCTTGTTGCCAGTTAAGAGAAGAAGTTGAGCATTATATATAGATATGTCTGTGCCTCGATGACACATGTGATGATCGTAGTCATAGGTGGCTGTATTGACATGTATCATTATTGTGCTCATAGTATTATTGTACAACTAGACATTGAAGAATTCAAAGCAATTGAATGGTGATTTACGCATGGCCCAAATGGTTTTACATAGTCATAGACTCATAGTACATACACGCAATTTCGAACCAGAAATATGCCTGTCCCTTCTGGGAAAAAAAACGGCATGTGTGTTTAAGGTGTTGGGCGATCGGCACTTGGTGGTGTGAATGCCCAAATTATTGACGCCTGAAATTAGAGACTGATGATGGATGTCAAATTCAGTTATTGTGTTCCTCTTGTATGGCTTTGCCCGTTTCGCCTGTTTTAGAGGACACACCTTTCACTGGTTTTTCAAGTTAAGATCCACCAAAGACCAATGATGAACTTGACCTCCTCGCGCAGGTTCAGAAGCAGAGCAGAATGTCCCTTGACAGGCTAATCAGTAACCGTAGAGTTGAAACTTGAAACTTCAAAAGTGAAGTTCTGTAGTTTAGTCAGTAGTCAAGTAGTCATCCACGAGTGTTTTGCACTTTTCTTTCCATCTACCTCCACGAATAATTCTCGCAGTGGACGGTGACTGTGGCGGATGGCGCAGTGGTGCAGCTCTATTGGCTCGCCATCTCCTCCATGGACCATAATGGCTGAATTCAGACTTCAGGGACGAGCGAGTGGGGGAAACTGCAACAGCGGTAAATGGACTTGACAGAGGAGTGCTCCAAAGATTGTTTTTTTAACAAACAGCAGCCGATTGTATTAAAAACAATAAGTCCAAACCACAATGCAACTAAGCAAACCTAATAATCGAAAACAACTAAGCAGACATGTTCGGCTGATAAGCCGGCTGATGCTATTTTGATGTGAGAGAAAAACACTGTACCATGGCTGATAAGCAAGGCTAATAAGTTCAAGCAAAAAGGGATCGTTGTGCTGGTGTTCAGCTGTGAACTCTAATAGCCGCTGAATGGATGGCCCTCACTGAAAGTTTGTGTTGGTTGACCATTGCCATCTCTGTTGCCCTGGACTAGCACACTCAGGTTCAGCAAAGGTTCACGTTCAGGTGTCCCTACCATAGCTTAGCTGCACGGCTGCTTGGAATTTGTGGAAGTAACGGTGGTGCAGGGGTGTCTTTGAGAACAAGGTGCTAGTGTAGGAACTATTTTTTGAACCAACTGGCACGAGCTTGTGCCAATTACAGTAGGAACTATATGCAGCTAGCTGCAGTTATCACTGATCAAGCGAGACATTGCACTCAATACACCCAAATTCTTGCCTGAAATCCAAGACCAATCAGTCAAAGGATATCAAGTCCAGGCGCTGTGCGGCTGCTTGTCCTGACTCCTGAGGCCATGATAGCTGGAAAGTGGAAAGGGTGTCTGTACCTTTCCCGTTTTACCTGGCTAAGCGGACACGCCACGCTGGTTTTCCTAAGACCCATCAAAGACTTATCTTGAATTTCATCTCCTCGTGCAGGTACAGAAATAGGGATAGAGTAGATTATCCCCGGGACGGTAGCAGTAGAATTGGAACTTGAAAGATGAAAACTGTTGATAGAGCTCTTGGTGGGAGAGGAAAGGGTAAAAGTGAAGAAAGATGATGACACGCGACGTGCTGGGGAGCAGACCAACGGGCAACATGTCATCTGCAGCTGCGTGCAGCAGAGCCCACCACGAATGCTTCGCGCCTTTTTTTCCTTTCCAATGGCAGTGGTGGTGACTAGTTCACCTTAACCTCCATGATTGCTGATGCTACCGAGTTCAGACAGACAAGTGAAGAGTGTGGAGGAAAGGGGGAACAGCGACGAATGGAGTTCAGTCCAGAGAGAGTACATATGCGCAATTAAATGGTGATTTATGCATGGCCAGTCATAGTACATATACGCAATTTCGAGCAAGAAATATGTCTGTCACTCTGAAATGCGCGACGAAGGATGTGTCCTGTGCTAGTAATATTAGCGATACATACAGATGTTAAAATGGAGACCCAAAGAGGATTTACTCATCCATGCCTTATCAAAAATTCATGTAGGGATTAAGAACCACGTTGCAGGTCGTCTCTACCTTGGAGTTTCAGTTGCTTTCCTAATGTTTCCTATTCCTACGTATATGTGTCGCCATCTTTGATTTATTTCTCATTGGCTTCCACTCTCAGGGACTTCTTGCCTGCTAAGAGAAGAAGTTGAAGCACTATATATATAGATATGTCTATGCCTCGGTGACACATGTGGTCGTAGTCATAGGTGGCGTATTCACATGTACTATTACTGTGCTCACAGTACTATTATCGTACGGCTAGACATCGAAGGATTGAAAGCAATTGAATGGTGATTTATGCATGGCCCAAATAGTTTTACATGCTGTTGTGCTTTCCCTCTTTAGTTTTCTTCCTCTTGTCCTTCTTTTCACTTCTGAAACTTCTATGTAAATAGAAACCTTGCTTACTACTGAATGAAAAGGCAGAGCACCTGCCAAATTATGCTAAAAAATATAGTTATACATAGTCATAGTACATACAAAATTCCGAACGAGAAATATGCCTACCCCTTCTGAAAAAAAAACTTCTTGGAAGGGGTTGGGCCATCGGTACTTGCAGTGCGAGTGGCCCAAATTCTTAACGCATGAAATTAAAGAATCTAGATATCAAACACTACTACAGAAATTTTAACTGAGACAGACAAAACTGATTAACCGAGGTGGGCATCACTACCGCCTCAGTCCAAAGGTCACAGTAAATCAATGTTTCCCGAGACGGTTCAAATGTCTGCCTCGGTCGGTCAAATAAAAAACCAAAAAAAAACCGTGGACAAGCCCGCCAAACCCATCCACGCGCCGCCGTAGCCACTCACTGGATATGGGCACCTACTGCTGTCGCGTCCAGCTCAAGGCTCCCCGCCACCGGATCTAGACCTGTCGTGGCCGGATTTGGACTCTCTGTCATCGTAGAAGCTCCGATTGCCTCCTCGCGCACTGCCGGTGAAGACAAGGATGGAGGGCGCGCTGATGAGGGGAGGGGCGCCCGTGCGCGCCGCTGCTGGGAGGGGCCATGGCCGCCCTGTGCCGCAATAGAGAGGGGCCGGGCCACCCTACACACCGCTGGTAGGGGCCTACGTCATGGTCGTTCGGCGCGCTGCCGGGAGGGGCTCGCGCCGTGGCCACCGTGTCCGCTGAAGGAGAGGGAGAGGAAGAGAGAGAAGGGGAAGAGATGAAGCTACGATGTGTTCGGCTGAGGGAGAGATGCGGGCGTGGCTGAGAGGGAGTGAAGAGAGCTAGGGTTTCTCAGCGTATATATACTACGAACCGTTACTGGGCCTAGATGAGCCAGGTGGGCTGACCATTACTTTTGTAGGCGAGCCTTATAGTGTGCCCGCTTCTGTTAATATATTAACCGAAACGGGCAGCATAAGACGCCCGCCATGGTTAATTTCGATTAACCGAGACGGTTGTTTTAAGGCGATCGTCTCGATTAATATATTATCGAAGGCGGTTGCGTTAGGACAACTGTCTGGTTAATCGATGTTAACCGAGGCGGTGCCCGCCTCCGTTAAGAATTAACTGAGGCATGCACTGGCCCGGCTGCTTGGCCACCGAATAACGGAGGCGGGCAACCAGCCCGCTCGCCTCGGAGCGCGAAGGGCAAATGTCGTCTGAAAATTTTTGTGTAATAGTGAAATTCAGTTATTGTGTTCCTCTTGTCTGGCTTTGTCCGTTTCGCCTAGCTTAGCGGACACACCTTTCACTGGTTTTTCAAGTTAAGATCCACCAAAGACCCATCTTGAGCTTCAACTCCTCGTGCAGATACAGAAACAAAGCAGATTGTCCAGGCCAATAAGTAACCGTAGAGTTGAAACTTCAAAATGACGAATTCTGCAGGTCAGTGGCCATCCACAAGTGTTTTGCACTTTTATTTAAATCAACCTCTATGAATAATTCTCGGTGACAGTGGCGGATGGTGCAGTGGTGCAGCTCTATTGGCTTGCCATCTCCTCCATGATGGCTGAATTCAGACTTCAGAGACGAGTGGAGAAAACTGCAACGGCGATCAACGGACTTCAGAGAGGAGTGCTCCAAAGAAACCAACCCGTCGGGTAGGAGGCAGCATAAAACGCCCGCCATGGTTAATTTCGATTAACCGAGACGGTTGTTTTAAGGCGATCGCCTCGATTAATATATTATTGGAGACGGTTGCGTTAGGACAACTGTCTGGTTAATCAATATTAACCGAGGCGGTGCCCGCCTCCGTTAAGAATTAACTGAGGCATGCACTGGCCTGGCTGCTTGGCCACCGAATAACGGAGGCGGGCAACCAGCCCGCTCGCCTCAGAGCACGAAGGGCAAATGTCGTCTGAAAGTTTTTGTGTAATAGTGAAATTCAGTTATTGTGTTCCTCTTGTCTGGCTTTGTCCGTTTCGCCTAGCTTAGCGGACACACCTTTCACTGGTTTTTCAAGTTAAGATCCACCAAAGACCCATCTTGAGCTTCAACTCCTCGTGCAGATACAGAAACAGAGCAATTGTCCAGGCCAATCAGTAACCGTAGAGTTGAAACTTCAAAATGACGAGCTCTGCAGGTCAGTGGCCATCCATAAGTGTTTTGCACTTTTCTTTAAATCAACCTCTATGAATATTGAATAATTCTCGTTGTGAACGGTGACAGTGGCGGATGGTGCAGTGGTGCAGCTCTATTGGCTTGCCATCTCCTCCATGATGGCTGAATTCAGACTTCAGAGACGAGTGGAGAAAACTGCAACGGCGATCAACGGACTTCAGAGAGGAGTGCTCCAAAGAAACCAACCCGTCGGGTAGGAGAGCTATAGATTAGACATAACAACGAGGCAACAAAGATCGTTGTACTGGTGTTCAGCTGTGAACTCTAATACTGGTGTTCAGCTATGTCGATGGCTCTCACTGAAACTTCGTGTTGATTGATCATTTCCATCTCTGTGGCCCTGGACCGACGCTTTCAGGTTCAGAAAAAGTTCACGTTCAAGTGTCTCTACCGTAGCTTAGCTGCACGCCTGCTTGGAATTTGTGGAAGGAACGGTGCAGGCGTGTCATTGACAACAAAGGCGCTAGCTATGAACTAATGCAGCTAGCTGCAGTTATCGCTTTACTCCTGTCAAGCAAGGCATTGCACCCAATACAACCCAAATTCTGTGCCTGACATTGAAGACCAATCAATCAAGGATACCAACTCGAGGCGCTGTGTGTGGGTGCTTTTGTCCTGAGGTCATGGATAGCTGGAAAGGGTGTGTGTACCTTTTCTGTTTCGCCTGGCTTAGCGGACACAACACGCTGGTTTCCTGGTTATAAGACCCATCAAAGACTTAATTTTGAACTCCATCTCCTGCAGGTACAGAAATAGGAGTAGAGGCAGATGGAGCAGATTGTCCCCAAGACGGTAGCAGTAGAATTTGGAACTTGAAATAAACACCATGTTCGTTTATGCTAAAATTTAGCTTATGCTGATGCTTACACTGATTTATTATGAGAGAAAAAATATTATTCATTGACTGAGAAGTAGTTCAAGCTAACCGAGTGAAAGATGGAAACCGACGAGTTTCACGGTGGGAGAGGATCAGAGGGAAGGGTAAAAGCCAAGAAAGATGATGACACGTCGTGAACCTGCAGCGGCGTGCAGCAGAGCCCACCACGAACGTTTCGCGCTTTTTCCGGTGGTGGTGGCTGGTTTCATGACCTCCATGATGACCATGATTGCTGCCGAGTTCAGAGAGACAAGTGAAGAGTGTGGAGGAAAGTGGGGAACAGCGGCGAATGGAGTTGAGACGTACTGCTCCAAACTCCAAAGATTGTAGGTGTTTTCAGTCGTGAACTCGAACCGATCTGTCTGTCGATCGATGCCGTTCGCACATGCTCTTGTGCCGAGTGGAGTGATCCCGACTTGCCATGTCCGTGGCATGGCACTGGACCAGCAGCACGTCCAGGCTCTGAGCCTGCAATAATGCAATCTCCACAGCTTAGAGGGTGTTTAGTTTCTTTCTAAAAAATTTCACTTTATTACATCGGATGTTTAGACACATGCATAGAATATTAAATGTAAACTAAAAAAACTAATTACACAGATTCTGATAAATTTGCGAGACAAATTTTTTAAGCCTAATTAATCCATGATTTGACAATGTTGTTCTACAGTAAACGTATGCTAATGACGGATTAATTAGGCTTAGTAAATTCGTCTCGTGGTTTCCAGGCGAGTTATGTAATTAGTTTTTTTATTAGTATCAAACGCCCCTTCCGACATCCTATGAAATATCCGATATGACACCCTCAAATTTTTCACCCCAGGAAGTAAACATCCCCTAAGCCACCGCACACGACCGGGCCAGGAAGAGGGAATGGTGACTGGTGAGGCAGACAGCGCTGCAGTAGCCGATCGTTATTGCATTTGTGCAGGGTCAGACCATCTCCGGCAATGCCCCTGCTTGATCCCCTACTCTAAATTTAAGTAGTAAAGGTAAAAAACCAGCTCTAGCAGACCTCTTACTACATCTCATACCTTTATTGGTCCCCTACTTTTCTCCCTTGACCCTCTACATCTATTGGCCCTTACTCCACTCCCCCTACTTTTTTTTCCTGTTTCTTCTCCGTTCGAGACTCCACCCGCATGACTCCGTCCATCCGTCTGTCACCCACCGGCGCACCCTCCCTAGCGGCGGCCCGCCGGTCGCTCCTCCCCCGCCGGCGCGGCCAGGAGCTCCCCCGCAACGCACCTACCCTAGCCAGCGCGGGCGTGGCTCCCTCCGGCATGGTGGGCCGGCGTGGGTGTCTCCTCGGCGCGGCGAGCGCTTTTGCCGGCTTCTTCCCCACCTCCCGCCGGCTTCCTCCAGGCTACACCCCACACGAGGCCGAATCCCATGGCAGTAGTCCTCTCCCATGGCGGAGGTCCTCCCCGGCAGCGGTCCGGCGATTCTCCACGGCGGCCGCCCGCTCCCATGGCAGCGGTCCTCCCCGTCGCGGCCACCCCTGGCGGCGGCGCGCTCACCGTCGTGGCCAAGTGCGTCTATGGTTATAGGAAGGAGGATGTCATGCGAGTCCCACACGTCATTGACTATTAAAACGAATTTGAGTAGTATGATTTAGATAGTATTATTAGAGTGAAAACCAAAAAAATATGTAGTATGAAAATAAGTGGCTACCTCAAATTCAGAAGTAAGGGTTTATTTTAGATAGTACCGCTCGAGATGCTGGAGATGCTTCGATCCCGCTAGTGAACGGCGGGGTGGGCGCCTGGATGGAGAGTAGCCGAGGCTCCGAGCAAGCGTCTGGCGATGACGACTCGCATCCTGTTTATTTGAGTTTATTAGCCAGAATCAACAGGTCATGTCATTCAATAGTTGTATCTTTCTTTCGCTGTGAATGAGCATTAGGGGCTGTTTAGTTGGTAAAAATTTTGGCGAAACGCTACTGTAGCAGTTTCGTTGTTATTTGGCAAATATTGTCCAATCATGGTCTAATTAGGTTTAAAAGATTTGTCTCGTCCATTTCGTCTAAACTGTGTAATTAGTTTTATTTTTTTATCTATATTTAATGCTTCATGCATATGTTCAAAGATTCGATGTGATAGAAAATCTGAAAATTTTGGAAAAATTTTTGGCATCTAAACGGTGCCTTAGTCGCAGTGAGCCAGCCAGAAACCATCGACCCAACACACTAGTGGCCGGGGTACGCCTCACAAGGCAAGTGCATCGAGTGCTCTCCGAGACCATGATGACTGATGAGCGCCGCCGTAGTACGCCACGCCTGTAGCAGTAGGACTAGTGCGTACACTACTGCTGCTACTGCTGGTACTGTCATGCCTCGGTAGAACGACATGACGGCTCAGGCCAGTATGAGATTTTATGTCACTGTTTTTAACACATCTAAATTTTGGAAACAGTACAGAATAGTTTCATCCCCATAAAACTCTCTCTGCTCTCATAAAACTTTTATCATCTTTCTTTTCATAAATATGGTGTTATATAAACATAATTAATACTTATAAAACTCTGATAAAATCCCATTGAGACTGTCCTCGTAATGAATGCTCCCTTTCCTCCGCCGTCGCCGTCGCCTTCCATTCCGTTTCCATTCCATCATCATCGTGGCTGGGCATGGGCTGGATGGATTGCGCGTTGCAGTAAGTGGACATGATCTGGATCTCTGGATCGAATACATACTGCCAGCCGTCCACAAAGACGGGTTTGGGAAATGACAATCCGGCTTTCGGAAGAGCGAAGAATCCATCCTGTGAAACGTTCTTTATTTGGTGAAAAAGTTTGGTTCGGCTACTGTAGCACTTTTCGTTTTATTTAACAAAATTTATCCAATTATGGACTAACTAGGCTTAAAAGATTCGTTTCAATATTTAGAGACAAACTGTGCAATTAGTTATTTTTTTTACCTACATTTAATGTTACATACATGCGTCCAAAGATTCGATGTGACGGGTACTACATAAACTTTTTTTGGATTGGGAGAGGAACTAAACAGGCTCACATTACTGCCTGCATTACTGTAATGTTGACTGTACGGACGCCTGACGGTGAGAGATACTATATGTACTACAGTAGTACAGAACAGGGACGAACAGTCCGAGCAGAACATCCGTCCAAGACGGACCGAGTGACACGGGCGGGCGTCTACGAATGGATCTGGTTGGAGGCGAGACGCCGGAGCAGCAGCGCAGCGCACAATAGTCTTCCTCGGCACTGTTTCGGTCGGAGCCAATAACAAACAGTCCTCCCAGTGCCCGTGCCCGTGGGGAAGGACGCCGGCTAATAGCTCAAAGTGAAAGCCTACTACTGCTACTACTAGTAGTGCAGTCACTACCCAACAAACCACCACCACCCTCCTGCCGGGAATCATTTTTGGCCTTGTTTAGTTTCTAATTCTCCCCAAATTCCACTATGTAAAAAGAAGATTCTCCGTCACATTAAAATATCGGCAAATGCATGGAGTACTAAATGTTGATGAAATCAAAAACTAATTGCACAGTTTTGTTGTACTTTGCGAGACGAACATTTTAAGCCTAGTTAGTCAAAATTTAGATAATTTTTACCAAATACAAACGAAATGCTACAGGAATTCTGATACAGTGTTTTTCTTCCCAATTCTCTCATCTAAACGAGGCCTTTGCTGCATTCCAATCCCTGAATCGGTGAAACCCTACCCTACACTGTTGCATTGCATTGCACTGCACTGCACAAGTAAACTGATTCCGTGATTAGCGGCTATCAGCCTAACACCTAACACTACGTGTCAGAGTTTAGTACTGGAGCGGATCGAGTAGTAAGCACAGCCTTGTCTTTTTGCAGTGCGGTAGAGTGTGTGTACTGTAGAGCATTGTTTGCACTGTCCTGCGATGCTGTGTTTAGCACCATCATTTCAGAGCATGGAGCGAACAGCAAAGCCAACCACTCTGTACAAAAGCCATGATGCTGCTACTGTACTAAAGCCAAGGACTAGCAAAGCCAACCACTCTGTACAATAGCCTTCACTTCAACGCGTAAAAGTAAGCAAACCTGACAGTTTTAACCCAGTCCTACAGGCTACAGAAAAAATTTCGATTTGAAATTCAAACGAACCACCACGCCAAATGATAAAGTAAATCTTACTTTTCCGGAGGTTTCTCTTCCTAAATTTAGGATAAAGTAAATCTTACTTTTCCGGAGGTTTCTCTTCCTAAATTTAGTCCCTATCACATCAAATGACACAAAATATTAAATATAGACTAAAAATAATTAATTACACAGATTGAGACTAATTTGCTAAATAAATTTTTAAATATAATTAATCTATGATCTGACAAAGTGATGCTAATAAATTCCTCTTATGGATTTCTAAGGACTTCTATAATTTATTTTATTATTGCTATCAAACACTCCCAGGTAAGAGCCCCATGACACTCAAAGCCCCTGATTTAAACACCACTTAAGTTCCAATTCCAAAATTCATCTCATCAGACATGCAATTGCCATCCTCCTGCTCACCATCACCACCCTCCTTCACCAAACGTGGCATTAATAATAACAACTCTATACAGAAGCATCCCATGGATTTCCCAAGAAAGGAAATCCAATGCACTAGATGCAGAACAGATCACCCATCCTTGCACAAAGACAATGGATGGTAATTTCATTTCATCAGGCCTTGTTTAGATTGGTGAATTGGGGAGAAAAACACTGTATCAGAATTCCTGTAGCATTTCGTTTGTATTTGGTAAAAATTATCCAAATTTTGACTAACTAGGCTTAAAATGTTCGTCTCGCAAAGTACAACAAAACTATGCAATTAGTTTTTGATTTCATCAACATTTAGTATTCCATGCATTTGCCGACATTTTGATGTGACGGAGAATCTTCTTTTTGCATAGTGGAATTAGGGGAGAGAATTGGGGAACTGAACGAGGCCTCACATGAAATGAAACAGGCAAACAGAAACCACTAGCACCCTGTCCGATCCCCTACTGGTCGAGCGCGTTGGGGCCGGAGCAGTAGCTGAGCACCGGGTTCCAAACCCACTGCACGAGGAACCTCCGCCCACCGGCGCCATTGACGTTGTACGCCGCGCCGGAGCGGGCGTCCGTGAGGAGCTGCCCGGTATACGCCCCGCCGCCGCCGGTGCCGTAGATCCCCTCGCAGAGGTCAGCGATCTCGGTCGGGAACGAGGGGTCACTCCCGGCGTACCAGGCGTTGGCGAACGGATTCGACGCCAGCTCTGCGAGCTCGTGGGCGATGACGCTGACCATCCCGTCCACGCCGACGTCGCCGTTGGGCGGGGCCTCGGGCTTCCGCCCGGGGACGTACGCCGGGATCGCGAACGGGTACGCGCACACCTCGGGGCACCGCCGCGCCGAGTTCCCCACCCACGCGTAGGGCAGCGTGTACCCCACCACCGACGGGAACGTGAAGTAGTGGAAGCCGCACACCTGCCCGCAGAAGTCCTCCACGGACACCTCCGGGGAGGTGAGCACCAGGTACACGCCGCCGTTGGAGTCGACGGGGAGCGGGCGGGTGCGCGCCGTCACGGCGTCGCGGACCACCGCCTGGATGTCCATCCGGGACAGCCGCGCGCCGCGGGACATGCGCGCGTCGCACTTCTCCGCGCCCAGCGACACGGCCGCCGACACGTTCGCCAAGGTCTGGTCGGTGTACAGCCGCACCGTGCGCCACCAGGCGGAGACCGAGGGAGGAGGGATGCGGGCCTCCGAGTCGGGCGGTGGCGCCAGGGAGCGGAGGAACGCGCGGATCGTGCGCTTCTGCGCGGCGGGCCAGGCGCCGTACCAGATCGGGTGCACCGTGATGGCGGACGCCAGGACGGGACCCATGTGGTACTCCAGCTTCACGAACTCCGACGAGCCCTCGAACTTCTTCGACGCGCCCAGGCCCGCCGCCGTCGTCGCGTTGTCGCGCGGCGGCCACGGGCGCCACGCCGCAGCGAGCGGCGACGCAGTGAGTGCCGCCAGGACGAGGAGCACGCAGAGGTGCTGCTGCATTGCGGCGAGGCTTGGTGGGGCTAGCCTGCTGGGGGTAGTGGAGGTTTTAGGCTGGCTTCTTGGCTGGAGACGGAGCTTTATAGGAAGGAGAGAAATGGAGGGGAACGGAGCTGAGCGAGAGTGCGAGACTGTGGAGTGGAGAGGAAGCAGAGACAGAGGGCACTGTTTGTTCTTGGCTTGGGCGTTTCCTTTGGACTTGTTGGACCTCCCAACTTTTTTGGTTCTTTGTGCTGCCTTGTTTCAAGTGGAATATTGGAATGTGGGTTGTTTCTGGCAAGGCTGTGCTTGCTTCAAAGTTCTAAAAATTACGTAGTCGGCTATAATCTAACATAACTCTTGTTTGGTCTAAAAAATGTTACACTGCGTCCACCACAAACCTTTTCACATATTCCACCTAGCTTCAAGGCGTGGCACTTTGAACATTTTGTTTTCAAAAGGAAAATCCCGTATTCATCTTATTATAAGCAAAGTACATAGGTTGAGAACAATATCCTCCAATAAGTTATGAAGGGGTAATCTCAAATTACTACAAGGACCATGGCCTAATGTCTATCAAGAAAAATAGCAAACTGTGAACTTGAGCCTGCCTTGTCTGCTTTGCGAGTTCATAATAAGCAGTTTAAAGTTTCAACAATGGGTACATCAATAAGGAACAGTGGCAGAACTAGAGGGCAGCAGGGGCCGTGCCCACCCCACCCCCCGCGCAAGAAAAAAAAGGTGAAATCTTTTAATACTCTTATAAATTTTTTACTCTTGTAAATATTACAATACAAAGCATATTTTGCCCATTTATACACAAATTTATCATAATATTGTGATTTTTTTGCTATGAACACTATATATATATATATATATATATATATATATATATATATATATATATATATATAGAATTCCTTGTCAGTACCAGAACCAGCAACTTTGATAAAAGGCCCTGGACAAACATAAAAGACATGGTTCTGGTACTGACCAGGAATTCCAAATTTCCTAAGACAAGAACTTCGTACGATTTTGTGAAAACCATAGATTCTAGGGCCATGTTTGGATTGAAAAAAAATTCAATCCGATAAATAGTACCACTTTCGTCTTATTTGACAAATATTGTCCAATCGTAGACCAACTAGGCTCCAAAGATTCATCTCGTGATTTTCAACTAAACTGTGTAATTAGTTATTTTTTTTACCTACATTTAATACTCCATACAAGCGGCTAAAAATTGATGTAATGGAGAGAGTGAAAAAACTTAGAATTTTGAGGGGAACTAAAGTCCTAGGAATCGAAAGATTTCAAATAGAAGTTGTAGATACAGAAATTTGCCATTCCATAGTATTGCAGATGTTACGTCTGGGCATACCGTAGGTGCAAAACAGCTGTACGACTGTTTGGACTCGCTAGCCAGCTACCTCCTCCACCTTGTCCCGTCTCCCCCACCACGCACGGAGGTCGGTACCGGAAGGAAGCGGCCGCTCGCTTTCGCCCGCTCTGTCGACGGAGCCGTACGTGAGGCATCGTTATTGCCCCGCTGTCCCCGGGGCCCGCTTGCCAGATTCCGCGTGTCTCCCTCCGTCCCCTCGCTCTCGCCCGCTCTGTTCAACTCTATGGCTGCCAGCCAGACGGCGGCCGTACACTAGTCACTGTTGGCACCTCTGACGCGTGGGTCCGCGGACGCAGTTATTATTTTCAAACGGGCCCGCGGGACACCGGTAGCACGCGACCAGCGCCAGAGCCGGGCTAGCACGGGACGCTGGCGGAGAGCTGGGTCCCGGTTACTACGGAGCCCCGTCTGCGAAGAGGACAAGAGGCTGGCGGGCCCGGGAAAAGAGGGGTAAAAGCGTTCAAAGAGCACAGGAAAAATCGGGGCGGGGGGCGACGCGACGCGAGGACGGACAGACGGACGGGCGAGAGCCCCGACCCCGAGCGCATTGATTGGCGAGACCGCCCGGCGCCCGTCCCGTTTCGCTGCATCACGTCGCCTGCAGGTGCAGGGCCTGCGCTCTGCGGTTGCGGAGGAAATTCGTGCCTCGTCGGCAGCAGGGTAAGACTGTCTCCAACAGACAGTACCCAAATGGGAGAGGCATTCGACGATTTGGGTGGTGCACAGTGAAAAGCTGCGTGAGGCAAAACTACTCGTCTCCAACAGCGGACCCAAAACTCCTCCGCCAGCCCAGACTTCTCTCTCATCGCCGGTCGCCACTGCCACCAAATCCGGCCACCGCCACGCCCGCCCAACGCGGGCCGCCGCCACCGGCAAGTGCTCAAGGGGCGCGGGGGAGCCTCGACAAGCGGGCGCGCGGTCCCCAGCCCCGGCCGTCGGCGAACGCGCCGGCGCGCGGGCACGAGCCCCCACTGCCGTCGCGCCCAGACGCGCTCGGTCGCCGTCGATGAAGAGGACCTCGTCAGCGCCGCCTCGGCTGCCGTCGCCTCCGCCGCCGCATGCTCCGTCGTGCCTCGTCGGCGCTCTGCCGCGCCCCGATGCGCGCTCCGCCGAGCCCCAACGGACTCCGCCTCGCCCCGACGGCGTGCCCCGCGCCCGACGACGGACTCCGGCGCAACCTGTCTCGCCCTGCCTCGCCGCCGCCACTCCTCCCGCGGCGGCCCTGAATCGGACTCCCCACGCGTGGCCACTGAGTTCGGTCGTCCCCTTCCGGTGGACCCCGCCTGGATGGAGACGCAGAAGGATGGAGAGAAGACCCAGTTTTGCGTCGCGCGTTGCGTTCAACCCATTTTGCGTCGTGCGTTTGCCTGCTCGGTTGGAGACAGTTTTTTCAACGCAAAAACACTGTGCGCACCTCAAAATGGGTATAGGTCACGTTATGGGTACGCCGTTGGAGTCAGTCTAACCCCGTGCCGCTGCGAAATGTCGCGAGCCTGCCTGCGTGTTTACATTAACCTGCACAGCAAGAACTTGGGGGGAGTGTGTGTCTGCATGGGGTTCGAAGACCACGGTAACTTCACGCCTTGTTTAGATGGCAAACTTTGGAGGCAAAGTTTGCAGAGTAAGTGTCCCGTTACACTGTAGCAATTTTGTTTTTATTTGGTAATAATTGTCCAAATATTGATTAATTAGACTTAAAATGTTCGTCTCGCAAAGTACAACAAAACTGTGTAATTAGTTTTTGATTTCATCTATATTTAGTACTCTATATATGTGCCGGCATTTTGATGTGACGGGGAATATGAATTCTGCATAGTAAATTTGGGAGGCAAACTTTGGAATCTAAACAAGGCCTCAGTCAGAAAGCAAGAATTGATACCGGGCCTTGTTTAGATCCCAAATTTGGGATGCAAACTTTGTATAGTAAATGTCCCGTCACACTGTAGCAATTTTGTTTTTATTTGGTAATAATTGTCCAAATATTGATTAATTAGACTTAAAATATTCGTCTCGCAAAGTATAACAAAACTGTGCAATTAGTTTTTGATTTCATCTACATTTAGTACTCCATATATGTGCCGACATTTTGATGTGATGTGGAATCTTCTTTTTGCATAGTGGAATTTGGGGTGAAATTTGGAGATCTAAACAAGGCCCCGGTCTTTCGAAAAGCAATGTGAAACACTCCAATGATCACTAGATCAAGGTGTTTCGAGGAGTCTTGGTAAAGTGTAGAAATGCCAGAGATTGCAGGGCATGAATTAGGCCCGAATTTTTTTTTATTTCCTACGTTTTCTCCGTGAAAACATTTATTGTGTTCCTGTAAAATTCATGTAGGATTTCAGGCCTGGTTTAGATCCCAAATTTGGGAAGCAAATTTTGCATAGTAAATGTCCCGTCGCACTGTAGCAATTTTGTTTTTATTTAGTAATAATTATCCAAATATTGATTAATTAGGTTTAAAATATTCGTCTCGCAAAGTACAACAAAACTGTGCAATTAGTTTTTGATTTCATCTACATTTAGTACTCCATATATGTGCCGACATTTTGATGTGATGGAGAATCTTCTTTTTGTATAGTAAAATTTAGAGGTGAATTTGGGTATCTAAACAAGGCGTCAGCAAATTTCTGCATTCCAGAGCCTTTTAACTGGTACTACTCTCAGCCTACGGCTGGTCCTATCCTCCTCGCAAACTGACTGGGGGACTCCGGCGACCAAATTTCAAGCGCGTTCAGGCGGGCAAGTGCACGAGTTTCCAAGACAGAAACGCGAAACCTCTTGAGCCTTTGTGCCCATCTCCGCTTTCAGCATTCAGACGCCGTTCAGCATACAACTGAAGATCTCATACAGTCATCTACCATTCAATTCAAATCTTTAGATCATGCGTTGGCAAGTTATCATTCAGCATACTAGTGAATTTCAGATTTTGTGAGCCATGATGCTGGTTCAGTCCTTCAGATCATGCGTTGGCAAGGTCGGTCTCGAACCTGAACCAAGGATGGGGAAAAAATAGGGAATGGCGACATGATCAACCGTGTTGTTTTCACTTGCTTCCCTTCCTTCCCCATGCCTTCAATCCTGGATCAATTCATTCATGCAGTGGCGTCAGTCGAGTCAACCCTTCTGAAGCTCTGCTACGGTGACGAGGCTGCCTCTTTTGAACTTGGTCTTGTTTAGTTCTAAAATTCAGAATTTAAAAAGTGCTACACTAAAATTTGTATACATGTATGGAGTACTAAACGTAGATGAAATAAAAAACTTACAGTTTACGTGGAAATTGTGAAACGAACATTTTGAGCCTAATTAGTCCGTGATTTGACACTAAAGTGCTACAGTAACACTTTTGCTAATGATGGATTAATTAGTCTTAATAAATTCGTCTCACTGTTTTCGAGGCTAGTTGTGCACTTAGTTTTTTTATTAGTATCCGAAAACCTTTTCTGACGTCGCACGAAACATTTGATGTGATATTTTCGCCAAAAACTTTTCGAACTAAACTACGCCTTGGCTTTGTTTAGATCCGAAAATTTTTAGGGAAAAATTCCTGTAGCACTTTCGTTGTTATTTGGCAAAATTTGTCCAACCATAGACTAACTAGGTTCAAAAGATTCGTCTCAACATTTATAGATAAACTGTGCAATTAGTTATTTTTTTACCTATATTTAATGCTTGCGTCCAAAGATTCGATGTGACGGGTACTGTACAAAATTTTTTGGGTGTTTTTAGGAACTAAACAGGGCCCTTGTTTAGTTGGTGAAGAGTTAGAATTTATCTAACCGAAGCACTTTCGTTTGTATTTGATAATTATTGTCCAATTATAGATTAACTAGGCTCAAAAGATTCGTCTCGTGATTTATCACCAAACTGTGTAATTAGTTATTTTTTATCTATATTTAATATTTCATGCGTACGTGCAAAAGTTGATGTGATGGAGAGAGTGAAAAAAATTCCTCTAGCCTACCAACTAAGGCCTCGTTCACTTTACATATTTTTTCAATCCGACGAATAGTACCACTTTCGTCTTATTTGTTAAATATTGTCTAATCGTGGACCAACTAGGCTTAAAAGATTCATCTCGTGATTTCCAACTAAACTGTGTAATTAGTTATTTTTTTACCTATATTTAATACTTCATATAAACGGCTAAAAATTAATGTAATGCCCGTGTTTAGATCCTGAGTTGGGAGGCCTAACTCGGCATAGTGTCTGTCAAATCGCACTGTAGCAACTTTTGTTTTTATTCGGTAAAAATTGTCCAAATTTTGACTAATTAGACTCAAAATGTTCGTCTCGTAAAGTACAACAAAACTGTATAATTAGTTTTAAATTTCATCTACATTTAGTACTTCATATATGTGTCGACATTTCGATGTGACGGAAAATCTTCTTTTTACATAGTAGAATTTAAGGGAGAAATTGGAAACTAAACAAGGCAAGGCGCTAGTCCTTGACGAACTTGCGCTGAGCCACCGCAGTCCCTGACATGTGTTGCAGCAGGCTCAGGCTGGCAGCACAGCGTAGGGCCGTGGGGTCTCAGACTGTGCGCAGTGGCATACTCTATATGATACTCTAAAGCTTTAGAGTATAAATATAGAGTAAAAACTGCTGCACTGGATACTCTAAAACGATACTCTATCCTTTCTTTTACTCTATATTTAGAGTAGTACAGTGTTTACTCTATAGTGCGCAGTGGCGGGCCCTATTAGCTAAACCAAGGAAAAAAATGCTATAACTCACAAACCAAAAATCCAAATTAAATTTCGATTGCACCATTAAATTCGTCTCAATAAATCCTTCAAAACTAGATCACTCATGGATATATTTAGATAAAGTGACAAGTGGGTCCCACAGTAGATAGAGTGGATAGAGGATGATATAGAGGATGGATGGGTGCGAAAGAATTGAGTATAGAGGAGAGAATCTTGCTGACTAGGACGTATAGAGGATGAATATAGAGGACCATGAGTGCGGATAGCCTCACGCATTGACTAGGGAGCATGGCCGAATACACGAGGGCAGTTTAGGCTCTGTTTGTTTAGAGGTGTTAAAAGTTTAACAAACATTATAGTATTTTCGTCTTATTTAACAAAAAAAATTAATTTTAAACTAATTAGGCTTAATAGATTCGTCTCGTAAATTATTTCTAATCTGTGCCGACATACATGCAATTAGTCTACATGCATTTACCGTAATATTAATGTGATAGGAGTTAAACTTTAACATGTGGAAACCAAAAAGGACCTTAATCAGACCAGAGTCTGTTAAAGTAACTTGGAGTAGCAGTAAGGGCTTGTTTAGTTCGTCTTAAAAATTTACACTCTATCTTATCGAATGTTTAGACACATGCATAAAGTATTAAATATAGACTAAAAAAATAATTAATTACACAGATTACGACTACTTTACAAGACAAAACTTTTAAGCCTAATTAGTTCATGATTTGACAATAAAGCTGTCGGTACCAATACTATAGGGGTACCCACATTCAACGATAATGTAAACTAAAACGACTAAGCCACGACAAAGCACGACCCACTTCGAAACGCGCGACAGGTCCGACTCGTACGAGGCCGGCTCGACGGAATGCCTCGACCGCATCCCGCCTCCGACTCGTACGAGGCCCCCTCGACGGGAGGCCTCGACCGCGCTCCGACCCACACGGGGCTCGACCGCCCCCCGGGAGCGCTCCGACTCGCGTGAGCCCGGATCGAGGCGCTCGATCCCCTCTGCCTCCACCTACCACGGACAAAAAAGTCATGGCATTTAATACGACCACCAACTACCACCTACCGGCATGGCCGCAACCTGAGTCGACGTGGGAACAATACCAGTAACAGCCTTCACTATTTTACCGCCCATCCCGTGATGGGGGTGAAAAACGTCACTATGCCCACCATACCTAACACTATGCGTCACCAGTGACCCTCGAGGGAGGATACGACAAGGCCCGTACACCGCGGATCTAGGGATTCGGACTTATCCGTTCAGCCTCGACCCGGCCTCGACCCCCGACACAGCGTAACAGGGAAGGAAGGACGGTATGGCACGACGCTCCGGGTCATTTCAACACCTCGTCCTCTACGACATCACGTCCCAAAGGATGGCCTCCCATTTCTAAGGCACGTCGCTACAGTCACCTCAACAGAGATCGACAAAACATCATTTCAAGGCTCCCCGTCGTCTTGGCCTCCTCCCCTCCTATAAAAGGGTAGGCCGGGACTCCACAAAGGGGGGCAGAGATCAATAGACGAACAACAAGCCATTTACAAGACAAAGATCAACATCTCAAGCAATCATCTTGTACTCTTTCTTTTTCTCCTTTGAGACTTGGGCTCGACGCCCTCTCTCGCAAGCTTGTAACCCCTACACAAGCACCTCGGTGCAAGGAAATACAAACCTCTCCCCCCCGCTGGACGTAGGGCCTTCTTTTGCCCGAACCAGGATAAAACCCCCCGTGTGTTCTCCTTGCATCACCACCCAGGAAAGGGACACGCAGCTTTTTACTCGTTGGTTTAGGACCCCCTCGGGTCCGAACACCGACAGTTGGCGCGCTAGGTAGGGGATCACTGCGTGCCAATGTCGCTTTCCCGCCTTTTTCCTGGATGGCTGACCCCGAACGCCCTATCCCGTTGGCCACGGTGATCTGGTTCGGAAGTTTGGAGTTCATGTCGCTCGGCTATGGCTACGATATGGTCCTACTCCCGCCAAGACACCCTACCGACGAGGATTACGAGCTCTCCCAGCCTGGGGGAGCAATCCGCCGGTACCGTCGCTCCAGGCAGGCGCGAGCCGCCCGACGGCGGCGAGCCCGGCGCAACCATCGTCTCCACCTCGCGGAGGGTAATGGGGTTCCCCGTTTCGGCACTTCCCAGCCAGACGTCGGCCCAGATTTTCTCGTGGAAGGTCTGGGTAGGATGAACCTGGCCGAGGACAGCATGCCAACGGAGAACCCCGCCGCTCCTCCGCCCGGTGCGACGCCACTGCCCCGTGCATCCTGAACATCCCCGACGGATTCGAATGGCTCCCGCCCCCGAGTACATGACTCACGACCAAGGGCCTCGAGACACCCGTGGCAACATCGTCGAGCGCCGCACGCGCAAGCACGGTGACGGTGTGGCTCGAGGCTACCACGTGCATAGGGGCGGGCGCTACGACAGCTCGGAAGATCGCAGGCCTTCACCCGAGCCTCCGGGCCCTCGGGTCTTCAGCAAGGCAATCCGCGAAACGATACTGCCAGCGCGGTTCCGCCCTCCCACGACTCTCGCCAAGTACAACGGCGAGACCAAACCCGAACTTTGGCTCGCCGATTTCCGCTTGGCATGTCAGCTGGGCGGGGCCACCGACGACCGAGTCATCATCCGACAGCTCCCCTTATTCCTCTCCGACACCGCTCGGGCCTGGCTCGAGGATCTTCCACCCCAGCAGATCCATGACTGGGGTGATCTCGTAAGGGTGTTCGAGGGAAACTTCAAGGGAACTTACATGCGCCCCGACAACTCGTGGGACCTCCGGAGTTGCAAGCAGAAGCCAGGTGAATCCCTCCGGGACTACATCCGGCGTTTCTCCAGGCAACGCACCGAGCTCCCCAACGTCACCGACTCTGACGTGATCATGGCTTTCCTCTTGGGCACCACTTGCAAGGAGTTGGTCCGAGAGTTAGGCCGTCACACCCCCCTCACTGCCAACGGGCTGATGGACATCGTCACCAACTTCGCCGCCGGTGAGGAGGCAGTTGGTGCCATCTTCGGCGGCGAGCAGGACACGGGGAAGCAGAAGACCGACGACCCCACGAGCTCCACCCGTGGCTCCAAGAGGAACAACCGCAAGAAGAAGAAAGGCCAGCAGGGCAAGCTCGAGGCCCCGGCCGACGAGCTTGTCGCCGCTACCGAACGCAAGAAGCCTCGAGGCCCCCCCGACGGGGGCATCTTCGACAAAATGCTTAAAGAGCCATGCCCTTACCACAAGGGACCCATTAACCATAACCTCGAAGATTGTCATATGCTCCGCAGGTACTTCGAGGGCGCAGGCAGCAAGAACACTGACAAGAAGGAAGACCCAAAGGGTGATGACAAGGATGAGGGGTTCCCCGAGATCCACGACTGCTTCATGATCTACGGAGGACCCTCGACCCGCCTCTCAGCGCGCCAGCGCAAGCGAGAGCGGCGAGAAGTTTTCTCCGTACAAACGGCGGTCCCTCGTTTCCTTGATTGGTCTGCGGTGGCCATCACTTTTGACCGTGATGATCATCCGGACTACATCCCCAATCCGGGAGTCTACCCCCTTGTTGTTGATCCCATCATCGCCAACACACGCCTTACCAAGGTACTCATGGACGGCGGGAGCAGCCTCAACATCATCTACTCCCAGACCCTCGACCTCCTAGGGATCGAGAGAGCACGCCTACAGCCTAGCGTCGGGGGCTTCCACGGAGTTGTGCCAGGGAAGCGGGCGGAACCCCTCGGACGGGTCGATCTGCCCGTTTGTTTTGGCACACCGGCCAACTTCAGGAAGGAGACCCTCACCTTCGAAGTGGTCGGATTCCGCGGGACATACCACGCCATCCTTGGGCGACCGTGCTACGCCAAGTTCATGGCCGTGCCGAACTACACTGTCGGTGTCCGGACCCGAGGGGGTCCTAAACCAACGAGTAAAATGCTGCGTGTCCCTTTCCTGGATGGTGATGCAAGGAGAACACACGGGGGTTTATCCTGGTTCGGGCAAAAGAAGGCCCTACGTCCAGCGGGGGTGAGAGAGATTTGTATTTCCTTGCACCGAAGTGCTTGCGTAGGGGTTACAAGCTTGTGAGAGAGGGTGCCGAGCCCAAGTCTCAAAAAGGGAAAAGAAAGAGTACAAGATGATTGCTTGAGATGTTGGTCGCTACGTGGTGTGTGCGTGGCTGTTCGTCTGATCATCCTCCCTCTCCTTGTGGAGTCCCAGCCTCCCCTTTTATAGGACGTGAGGAGACCAAGATAGCGGGGGCCTTGAAACGATGTTTTGTCGGTCCCTGTTGGAGATACTGTAGCGACGTGCCCTAGAAGTGGGGGGCCATGCCTGGGCACGTGATGTCGTGGAAGGTGAGGTGCTGAAATGACGCAGAGCACCGTGCCATACCGTCCTTTCTTCCCTGTTGCGCCGTGTCGGTGGTCGAGGTCGGGTCGAGGCCGAACGGATAAGTCCGAATCCCCGGAATTACGGCATACGGGCCTTGTCGTATTGTCCCTCGAGGGTTAATAGTGACGCACAGGACGAGGCATGGTGGGAATAGTGACGTTTTTCACCTCCCATCACGGGATGGGCAGTAAGACAGTGAAAACTGACACAGGTAATGTTCCCACGTTGATCCAGACCGCGGCCATGCCGGTAGGTGATGGTTGGTAGGTTGCATTAAATACTTTGACTTTTCGTCCCGTGGTAGGTAGAGACTGAGGGGGTCGAGCGCCTCGACCCGGGCTCACGCGAATCGGAACGCTCCCGGGGGTGGGTCGAGCCCCGTGCGGATCGGAGCACGGTCGAGGTCTCCCGTCGAGGGGGCCTCGTACGAGCCGGAGACAGGACGCGGGCGAGGCATTTCGTCGAGCCGGCCTCGTACGAGGCGGGCCTATCGCACGTAATGGGTTGTGTTTTATCGTGACTTGATCGTTTCAGTTTTCATTATCGTCAAATGTGGGTACCCCTATACTATTGGTACCGACAGTAGCCCCCGAGCCTTTAGGTGAGTGAACGTTCACTCTCCTTAAGGCTTATTTACCGATGAACTGGAGTCATAGCGTCGTTTATCTTTCTTAGCAGGGATGCCTAGGCGTTCTCAGTGCTTCTCCGGTGGGGGCGCGCGAGCGCACCCGCCGGGTGTAGCCCCCGAGGCCTCGGTGGAGTGTTGAGAAAATCTCCTCCGAGGTCTTGTTTACATTTTTTATCAGGGAGTAATTGATGCGGCCGAGCCCCCGAGCCTCGCGCGCACGAGGTCGATCAGAGTCCCTGCCGTCTTTCGTTGTCCGTCCCTCGCGCTCTTCCTCCGAAAAGGAAGAGGAGGGGTGGGGAACGTCGTACTACCCCGTTTGGGCGAGTCCGGCGATCTCCGGTGAGCTGCTAGCGGGGAGATTCGAGTGAGAGTTCGTGCTCCAGTCGTTAGGAGTCGGCTTGTGGCCCGGAGGCACTCTGCGAAAATGCCAAGGAGTGGTCGTGCGGATGTCGGTTCCCTTCGACGGGATCCGAGGGCTCGTTGCCTCCCCCGTGGGGATTCCGGCTTCGACCTCGTCCTCTGGCCTCGAATACGTCCTGGGGCGCCTCGAGAGCGTGGCTCGAGCCCTGGCCATGTATGAGCGCATCCCTGGTCGTCCCTTGCTCTGTGCTCGAGGGCGGCTGTCGGAACCCAGGTCGAGGGCCAGCCTCTGTTCCCTCGAGACTTAAAGCGGGCCCGGAGCCCGTTAGCGGAATATCGGGATATCCGTCCGCGGATCTCGCCCCGCCCGTTTAGCCAGGCGCGCCTTTTTAGGGCGAGATCGGCGCGGTAGTGGGCGGCGTGGCGTTCGGTTACTGCGTGGGGACGGCCACGTGCCCCGCTCCTGTAAGGCAAGAAGGACGGTTAGGTGGGCGCATTTATTACGGGAAACTGTTGCTACCTTTTCGCGCGACCGTTGAACTTCTTCCCGGTCTATAAAAACGCGGCCCTGGGGTCTGTGTTCCCCTCCGGTTCTTTGCGTTCTTGCCATCCTTTGCCTTAGGAAACCCTAGCCCCCTTGCGCTTTCCGTCCGCATTGCCGCCGCCGCCGCCGTTTTTCCCCACGCCTTTCCTCCCCGCCGGCGCTGATGGCTGGAAAGAGCCAGTTCCTCGCTACCGACGGCTGGGCCTCCTCTTCCGTGACGGAGAAGAAGCTGGAGGAGCTGGTCGCGGATGGGTTGCTGCGGCCGAGGACGAGCCGGTCGCGGCCGGAGTGGATCGCGCCGCCGTCGACCCATCGGGAGCCGGCCCCCCCGGAAGGCTACGTGGTGAGCTTCGTAAGCTTCCACGAACGGGGGTTCGGTATCCCGTCGTCAGCCTTCATGCGGGCGCTCCTCCACTACTACCGGGTGGAGCTCCACCACCTCGCCCCCAACGCCATTGCGCAGGCCGCCATCTTCGCGGCGGTCTGCGAGGGATACCTCGGGGTGGAGCCGCAGTGGAACCTGTGGCTCCACCTTTTCAAGGCCGAGCTTTTCGCGCGGAACGCGGGAGCGAAGGGCGCCTTCTACGCCGTGCGAGTAGGGAGCTGCGTCCTCCAGTTGAGGTCGAGTCGGACGGAACAGTACATCCCGGCGCGCCTCATCTCTTCGAACAGCGGGTGGCATACGGGCTGGTTCTACCTCCGCAACGACGAGAACCAGCTGCCGAGGTATACCGGCCGCGTGCTGACCGCCCGGGAGGACAACTGGGTGTACGGCGTGCCGGACGTCGAGAAGCCGCGCCTGAACCCGTTGCTGGCGGCGCTGCAGCAGCTTCGTGCTCGAGGCCTGACGGCGGCGGCAGTAGCGACGGCGTTCCACCGTCGTCGGGTGATGCCGCTGTGCCGACGCCGCCTGCGCCTCGACCAGATGACCCCGGAGGCGTCTTTGGAGGGGAGCCGGATGTCGCACGAGACCCTCACCCCCGAGGAGGGGCTTCGCCGAGCCCGCCGGATGGTGGGGACCTTCAAGGCGGAGGAAGCCGACCGGCTCCCCATGAGGCCCACTGAGGGGTTCGAGCCCGTGGTAAGCTCCTTAGTACGCTCGTCTTTTTAGTTCGATTCGCGTCTGAGACCTTCCCCTGATCCGGTCGACGCCATTGCGCAGGACTTATCGGCGTTGCGGGAGACTCGACCGCCGGTTCCGGAGGACCAACCTGCTCGGGACGCTCGACGGGAGCACGCCTCGAAGCAGAAGGCAGCCAAGGAGTCGACCAAGAAGCGGGCAGCCCGGAAGTCCAGGGAGAAGGAGGCGCGGAGAAAACTCCGGCGCCAACAGGCCCTCGACGGGCTCCCTTTAGAGCCGTCGCCCTCCGAGACCATGTCAGGAGAGGACGACGGCAGCAGCGGCGAGGATGACGACGCCTTGTCGCGGTACGAGGCCGCGACCGGGCTGGGGAACCTCCCCGACATCCGCCCTCTGCTGGAGCCCCTCGCGGGGCCATCCTCCTCGGTTGTTGTGGTCGAGGAGGTCGAGGAGGACGACGAGGAAGAGGAGAAGAGGAAGAAGAAGAAGGAGGAGGAAAAGAGGGAGGCGGGCCCCTCGGCGGGAGGGGTCGCCTCGCCCCGGACCCAGCCAGGGGGGTCGACAGGGGCGCCTGCCCCAGCCCAGGCCCCGCAAGCTCAGGCGGGGACGGGGGTGGGGGTGCCGACATCGTCGTCGGCGGCGCCTTCATCGGGCGTGAAGACCCGAGGCCAGTTGGCCTCGGAGGCGCAGAAAGCGCGTAGCGGCGCACCGGCGAGAGCCCCGAGGAGCGCCCGGTCCGTGGGTGGGGCTGCCGCGAGGCCGCCGCCTGCGACCTCGAGCGGCTCGGACCGTGGGGGGTCGAGGCCCCTGGTGCCGATTTCTGGGTAAGCTTCTGAACAGAAAGGGACTCGTCTTATTTCCTGATTTCGTCGATCGACTCATCCTTTATTTTTCAGGCTGAAGCGGAAGGCGGAGACCATGGGGACCACCCCCGTGAAGTCCCTTCGAGCCAGCGCCTCCGTCCTTAACCGGTCGGCGGCACAGGACGCTGCCTGGGTCCGCGAGGTCGAGGCGGCGAAGGAGCGTCGTCGGCAACGGGAGGCCGCGGGTGCCTCGACGGCTGTCGGCCCCGATCCTGCGGTGGCGGGGTCAGAGCCGGCAAGGACGGTGGCGCCCGGCCCGGTCGAGGCGGAGCCCAAGGCGCTGCCCTCGGCTGAGGCCACCGTCGAGGTGGCCACGGAGGAGGCGGCCGCAGAGGCGACCGCGGAGGGGGCTGCACCAGCGCCGGAGCAGGAGGTGGCGCCGGCGAGGGAGCCGCAGCCGCAGCAGGACCTAGTGGTGCGGCCGGTGGGCATGACGGAAGGTGGGGCCGTCGGGCCTTCTGCCGGAGCCCCGGAGGCGGCGGCGCCGGAAGTTGAGGCGCCGGTCGCGGGGGTACCGGCGGTGGGAGCGCCGGCGTCCGAGCCGCCGTCGGGCGAGATACCGGCCGCAGGGGCGTCTACGGCAGAGGTGCCGGCTCCGGAGGCACTGGCTGCCGAGGGGCCGGTCACTGCCGAGGGACAAGCGCCCGTGGTCATCGTCCTCGACGACGCCCCCCTGGACAAGGGAAAGGAGATCGTGGGGGCCGAGGAGGGCGAGACCACAAGCCGGGCGGAAGCCTCGGCCCCTGCCGGGGGTGCGAGCGAAGCCGGCCCTTCGACCGGGCCGGGAGGTGCCCCGGCTGGGGCGTCATCGTCGTGGCCGGACTTCGCCGCGCTGGCGATAGCGCGGGCCGAGGAGGAGATCCCGAGGTGGGGAGGGCCGCCCCTTGCGTTCAAGGATGCCGCAAACCTCGACGGCGAGCCCATCCTCGTCCTGAACGACAGGGATGAGGTCCACCGCTGGCAGTACCTCGAGGGCGTCCGCCAACACCTCGCTCGGCTGCTCAGCGTGGCGTCCGACGCTGTTACGCGGGGCATGCTGGACGCCACGGAGGTATGACCAAGTCGCCGGCTTACTCCGTGGGTCTTCGTGTCTTTTTCCCTTGGACTCATTACGTTTTTTGATTTTTCTTGAATTAGGAACTCAAAGAGGCCTCCCGCCGAAAGTCACTCTTCATCCGGGGTGAGAGTGGTGTGTGGGCGTCGCTGTCTCGGCAACGGGCCCTGGTCGAGGAGACTCAGAAGAGGCTCGCCGATCGGTCCGCTGAGATGGCGGAACTGCGCACCGCCTTCTCGACGGTGAAGGAAGAGGCGATGCAGGCGTGGGCGGCCGAGGCCTCGATGCGCACCGAGGCAGACAAGGCCCGGGAAGAGGCTGCCCAGGCCCGCCGAGACCTCGAGCCCCTGTCGGCGCGGGTCAAGGAGCTCGAGGAGGACGTCTCCCAGGTTGGCCGTCAGCGGGACGCCCTCAACGTCCAGATCGGGCAGGTGACAGCCCAGCTTGGCGCGCTGAAGGGCGAGGTCTCGGTGCTGAATGGGGCCGTCCAGGAGAAGGACGCGGCGCTCCAGACCGCCCTCCAGGAGATCGAGGCCCTGAAGGCGGCCGTTCGTGAGAAGGACAGCGCCCTCCTGGGGCTCGAACGGACGTGCGGGGGGCTCGACGACGAGGTCGTGGGTTTGAAGACTCACGTCGAGGGTAAGTACAATCTGTTGTAGTTATGCCGTCGGTGCGTCGTATTGGGCGCTAATGTTAGCTTGTCGTATTCCAGAGCTGGAGCGCGAGAACCAGGAGGCCCACTCGACCGCGAACTCCCTGCAGAGCCTCCTGGAAGCCGAGACCCGGAGGACCCAGTTGCTCGAGGGCGCGATCACCACGGTGTGCGACGGTCTGGGGGTCGGACCCGACGCCGACACCGGAGAGGACGCCCCAGGGAACTGCTTCATCCGTCGGATGGCCGCGCTAGGTCATTTTGCCCGGGAGAAGATACGGGACAGCCTCCACCACGGCGTAAAGAGGGCACTGGCCGTCGTTCGCTCTGGTTTTGTGTTCGACATGGAGCTCGTCGCCGACGGCTTCATCACAGACCCGGAGCGGACGGACGCGGAGAACGCAGATGCCTGCTTGGACCTGATCGAAGCCGCGGAGGGGCCTGGGAGCCGCCTGGCCTCGCTCTTCGAGCCCGAGGTGGTGCCGCCCGCTGACGACGAAGGCCTGTGAGCCAAATCTGGGCACGGAGGCCCGTGTAATAAGTTAGTTATTTTGAATTTTGATCGTGGTGGCCCTGGGGGCCTTAAGAACTCAAAACTTAAACTAGTTTGTGACGAATCTAGTTTTATTCGAGCCTTTTTTCCCTTTCGGCCTGGGTTGCGTTCTCATACGATTTACTTAACGCGCAGTCACGCCCTTTGGCGTGGGGAGCGAGTGGAGGTACCGTAGCCTCGGGGGCGTAAGCGATCTCGCGGCTCGACTGCCCTCGAGCTTCAGGGTGCTCTTGCGGCCTTGTAGATCGCGTGAGAAACTGACCTAAGCGGCAGGGAGTGTGCTACTCTCTTTCAAAGTTAAGAACCGTTATAAGACCTACTTAGCGTGCGGTTGCGCCCCTAGAAGGCATGAGGGGTGAGTGGAGGTACCGTAGCCCCAGAGGCTTAGGTGGTACTCCTGGCTCGAGGGTCCTTTCGCACCTTAGGGTGCTCTTGCAGCGAAGTCGATCGGAAAAAGCGGTTCTTAAATTTTAAAAGAGAGTACAAGTTTTTTTTTTTTCAGGGACTGGGGGGTTCCCCCCTTGTAGCCCCCGAGGGAGGGTCGATTCTGGGAGTGCAGAGTCGATCCTTCCTCACTGTGAAACGAAAGTTTGAACATTGCTGTAGTCTTTATTGATGAAAAAGGAAATACAAGGCCTCGAGGCTTTCTAAGGAAAAAAGCGACGTAGCTGTTCAATGTTCCAAGCGTTGGTGAAGATTTCGCCCTTCTCGTTGGATAGCTTGTAGGTGCCCGGCTTTAGTACTTCTGCGATGATGTACGGTCCTTCCCATGGTGGCGTGAGTTTGTGGCGTCCCTTGGTGTTCTGGTTCCGACGTAGCACCAAATCGCCGACGTTGAGGTCACGCCTGCGTATGTGTCTGTCGTGGTAGCGTCGGAGACTCTGCTGGTACCTGGCAGAATGCAACAAGGCCACATCTCGGGCTTCCTCGAGCTGGTCGAGGGCGTCCTCTCTTGCGGCGTCGTTATTTCTTTCGTTGTAGGCTTTTAACCTTGGGGATCCGTATTCTATATCAGTCGGAAGCATAGCCTCGGATCCGTAGACCAAGAAGAACGGAGTGAACCCCGTGGCTCGACTCGGCGTTGTTCTCAGGCTCCACAGGACCGAGGGTAGCTCGGCGGCCCATCTTTTGCCGTGCTTGCTTAGCTTGTCGAAAATTCTGGGTTTTAGGCCTTGTAGGAGCATGCCATTGGCGCGCTCTACTTGGCCGTTCGTTTTTGGATGAGCTACGGCCGACCAGAGCACACGAATGTGATGGTGGAAGCGAGGGACCGCCGTCTGCACGGAGAAGACCTCACGCCGCTCTCGCTTGCGCTGGCGCGCTGAGAGGCGGGTCGAGGGTCCTCCGTAGATCATGAAGCAGTCGTGGATCTCGGGGAATCCCTCCTCCTTGCCATCACCCTTTGGGTCTTCCTTCTTGTCGGCGGCCTTGTTGCCAGCGCCCTCAAAGTACCTGCGGAGCATATGACAATCCTCGAGGTTATGGTTAGTGGGCCCCTTGTGGTAAGGGCACGGTTCTTTGAGCATTTTGTCGAAGACGCCCCCGCCGGGGGGGCCTCGAGGCTTCTTGCGTTCGGCAGCAGCGACAAGCTCGTCGGCCGGGGCCTCGAGCTTGCCCTGCTGGCCCTTCTTCTTCTTGCGGTTGTTCCTTTTGGAGCCTCGGGCGGAGCTCGCAGGATCGTCGGTCTTCTGCTTGCCAGTGCCCTGCTCGCCGCCAAAGATGGCACCAACTGCCTCCTCGCCGGCGGCGAAGTTGGTGACGATGTCCATCAGCCCGTTGGCAGTGAGCGGGGTGTGACGCCCTAACTCTCGGACCAACTCCTTGCAAGTGGTGCCCGAGAGGAAGGCCATAATTACATCAGAGTCGGTGACATTGGGCAGCTCGGTGCGTTGCCTGGAGAAACGCCGAATGTAATCCCGGAGGGATTCACCTGGCTTCTGCTTGCAACTCCGGAGGTCCCACGAGTTGCCGGGGCGCATGTAAGTTCCCTTGAAGTTCCCCTCGAACACCCTTACGAGGTCGCCCCAGTCGTGGATCTGTTGGGGCGGCAGGTCCTCGAGCCAGGCTCGAGCGGTGTCGGAGAGGAACAGGGGGAGCTGGCGGATGATGACTCGGTCGTCGGTGGCCCCGCCCAACTGACACGCCAAGCGGAAGTCGGCGAGCCAAAGTTCGGGTTTGGTCTCGCCGTTGTATTTGGCGAGAGTCATGGGAGGGCGGAACCGCGCCGGGAGTAGCGTCTCACGGATTGCCTTGCTGAAGACCCGAGGGCCCGGAGGCTCGGGCGAAGGGCTGCGATCCTCCGAACTGTCATAGCGCCCGCCCCTGTGCACGTGGTAGCCTCGAGCCACACCGTCACCGTGCTTGCGCGTGCGACGCTCGACGATGTTGCCACGGGTGTCTCGAGGTCCCTGGTCATGTGCGACGGGCTCAGGGGCGGGAACCATCCGGATTCGTCGGGCAGGTTCGGGATGAACCGAGGCCTCTCTCTCTCGCCGAGAGGGCTCCGCGAGCCGCTCCGAGGCGGGTTCGCGTCGCCTCGAGGCAGAGCTCTCGGCCTGCTGCAGGGCAGCAGTCTCCAGGAGTTCTCGGATCTCATCTCGAGCCCGGCGCGCTTCGGAATTCGATGGCTCGGGCATGTTGCGGAGGAGCATGGCGGCGGCGACGACATTCTGGCTGGCTCGAGCGAAGACCGGGGGATCGGTCATCCGGTCCTCGTCGATGCGGCGGTTGACGTCGCGAGCTCTTTCGCGAGCTCTCCCGCCAAGTACGCGTTCCGCACGCTCATGCTCGAGAGTTTGTTGGAGTAGACGCAGATTTTCTTGTTCTTCGTCGAGCCTTTCCCGCAACTCGCGGATTTGGTCGAGCTGCGCCCCCTGATCCGCAAGGAGCTGAGCCTCGCCTTGCCCGGCAGGGTGCCCGTCATGAGGGGGCGTGTGCCTTCCTCCGATCGGCTGTTCTTCCTGCGAATCCGATGCGCCTTCAACATCGACGTTGAAGCACTCGCGGGTCGGATCGTAGGTGTCATCAGCCGAGTTGGAGTCAGGGGCGCCGAAATAATAGTACGACGGGGGGATATGTGTTCGTTGTGGGCTGCTACCGGGGTTGCGGCGTGGGGAAGCGGCCACACGGGGTTCTGTTCCTGACGCCTCAGTAGAGTCCAGGTAATCAGAAGCCGGCGTGGACGCGATGAGGTCAAGGGCAGAGCGTAGGTGGTGCCCAGGGAGTCCTCATAAGCGCTCATACGAGTGCTTACGGAAGAAGCGTACGCCTGGGCGGCCGGAACTAGCCCAACCGGAAACGGCGAAGGTGACGTTGCCGCCCTCGCCGGGAGGGAGGCACGGGGCAGCGACGTTGCACCAGGCGGGGGAGCGGCGGGGTTCTCCGCTGGCATGCTGTCCTCGGCCAGGCCCATCGTGCCCAGACTTCCCACGAGAAAATCCGGGCCGGCGTCTGACTGGGAAGCGCCGAACCGGGGGATCCCATTGCCCTCCGTCAGGTGGTGACGATGGTTGCGCCGGGCTCGCCGCCGCCGAGCGGCTCGCGCCAGCCTGGAGCGACGGTACCGACGGACTGCTCCTCCAGGCTGGGAGAGCTCGTAATCCTCGTCGGTTGGGTGTCTTGGCGGGAGCAGGACCATATCGTAGCCATAGCCGAGCGACATGAACTCCAAACTCCCGAACCAGATCACCGTGGCCAACGGGATAGGGCGTTCGGGGTCAGCCATTCAGGGAAAAGGCGGGAAAGCGACGTTAGCACGCAGCGCTCCCCTACCTGGCGCGCCAACTGTCGGTGTCCGGACCCGAGGGGGTCCTAAACCAACGAGTAAAATGCTGCGTGTCCCTTTCCTGGATGGTGATGCAAGGAGAACACACGGGGGTTTATCCTGGTTCGGGCAAAAGAAGGCCCTACGTCCAGCGGGGGTGAGAGAGATTTGTATTTCCTTGCACCGAAGTGCTTGCGTAGGGGTTACAAGCTTGTGAGAGAGGGTGCCGAGCCCAAGTCTCAAAAAGGGAAAAGAAAGAGTACAAGATGATTGCTTGAGATGTTGGTCGCTACGTGGTGTGTGCGTGGCTGTTCGTCTGATCATCCTCCCTCTCCTTGTGGAGTCCCAGCCTCCCCTTTTATAGGACGTGAGGAGACCAAGATAGCGGGGGCCTTGAAACGATGTTTTGTCGGTCCCTGTTGGAGATACTGTAGCGACGTGCCCTAGAAGTGGGGGGCCATGCCTGGGCACGTGATGTCGTGGAAGGTGAGGTGCTGAAATGACGCAGAGCACCGTGCCATACCGTCCTTTCTTCCCTGTTGCGCCGTGTCGGTGGTCGAGGTCGGGTCGAGGCCGAACGGATAAGTCCGAATCCCCGGAATTACGGCATACGGGCCTTGTCGTATTGTCCCTCGAGGGTTAATAGTGACGCACATGACGAGGCATGGTGGGAATAGTGACGTTTTTCACCTCCCATCACGGGATGGGCAGTAAGACAGTGAAAACTGACACAGGTAATGTTCCCACGTTGATCCAGACCGCGGCCATGCCGGTAGGTGATGGTTGGTAGGTTGCATTAAATACTTTGACTTTTCGTCCCGTGGTAGGTAGAGACTGAGGGGGTCGAGCGCCTCGACCCGGGCTCACGCGAATCGGAACGCTCCCGGGGGTGGGTCGAGCCCCGTGCGGATCGGAGCACGGTCGAGGTCTCCCGTCGAGGGGGCCTCGTACGAGCCGGAGACAGGACGCGGGCGAGGCATTTCGTCGAGCCGGCCTCGTACGAGGCGGGCCTATCGCACGTAATGGGTTGTGTTTTATCGTGACTTGATCGTTTCAGTTTTCATTATCGTCAAATGTGGGTACCCCTATACTATTGGTACCGACATACACCTACCTCAAGCTCAAGATGCCCGGTCCAAATGGCGTCATCACTGTGGGGCCCTCGTATGAACATGCCTACGAGTGCGACGTCGAGTGCATCGAACACGGCGAGGCGGTTTTGGAGTCGGCGACTTTGGCCGCAGACCTCGACGGTCTCGCCAACGAGATTCCCGACCCAAAACGCCACGCCGGCAGCTTCGAGCCCGCGGAGGATGTCAAACTCGTGCCCCTCGACCCTGCTGATCCCAACGGGAAGGCGCTGAACGTCAGCGCCACCCTCGACCCGAAATAGGAAGCCGTGCTCGTCGACTTTCTCCACGCGAATGTTGACATTTTTGCGTGGAGTCCCTCGGATATGCCGGGCATACCCAGGGAAGTCGTCGAGCACGCCTTGGAGATCCGGGCCGGGTCCAAACCGGTGAAGCAACGCCTGCGCCGCTTCGACGAGGAGAAGCGCAGGGTCATCGGCGAAGAGATCCACAAGCTACTGGAGGCCGGGTTCATCAAGGAGGTTCACCATCCCGAGTGGCTAGCTAATCCTGTATTAGTTAAGAAAAAGAGTGGGAAATGGAGGATGTGTGTAGATTATACTAGTTTAAATAAAGCATGTCCAAAGGTTCCCTTTCCTTTGCCGCGCATTGATCAAATCGTTGATTCAACTGCGGGATGTGAAACCCTTTCGTTCTTAGACGCTTACTCCGGTTACCATCAGATAAAAATGAAGGAGTCCGACCAGCTCGCGACTTCATTCATCACCCCGTTCGGCATGTATTGCTACGTTACGATGCCCTTCGGTCTCCGGAACGCAGGGGCAACGTACCAGCGATGCATGCAGCACGTTTTCGGGGGAACATATCGGACCAACCGTCGAGGCATACGTCGATGACATCGTAGTCAAGACCAAACAAGCCAATAATCTAGTAAACGACCTCGACGTTGCCTTCAAATGCCTTCGAGCAAAGAATATCAAGCTCAATCCAGAAAAATGTGTTTTTGGCGTCCCCCGAGGTATGCTTTTGGGGTTCATCGTGTCTAAGCGGGGCATCGAGGCCAATCCAGAAAAAATCTCTGCGATAACCAAGATGGGCCCCATCCGAGATCTGAAAGGCGTACAGAGGGTCACGGGCTGCCTGGCGGCACTCAGCCGTTTCATTTCGCGCCTCGGCGAAAAAGCGCTCCCTCTGTACCGCCTCTTGAAGAAATCGGAGCATTTTCCCTGGACCCTCGAGGCCGAGGAAGCCCTCGCAAAACTCAAAGTCACGCTCTCTAACTCGCCAATTCTCGTCCCTCCAACCCCAGGAGAGCCGCTCCTACTTTATGTCGCTACGACGTCACAAGTAGTCAGCGCAGTCCTGGTCGTCGAACGGGCCGAGGAGGCTCATACCTTGCTCGTCCAAAGGCCGGTCTATTTCATTAGCGAGGTCCTCTCGGAAACCAAGGTCCGGTACCCCCAGATCCAGAAATTGCTATATGCCGTCATCTTGACACGGCGCAAGCTCCGACACTACTTCGAGGGCCACCCGGTTACTGTGGTTTCTTCTTTTCCCCTGGGAGAGATAGCCCAGAACCGGGAAACCTCGGGTAGGATCGCCAAGTGGGCGGTCGAGCTCATGGGCGAGACCTTGTCTTATGCGCCGCGCAAAGCTATAAAGTCACAGGTATTGGCAGACTTTCTGGCTGAATGGACCGACACCCAACTCCCCCCCGCACAGCTCCAGGCCGAGCTCTGGACCATGTACTTCGACGGGTCGTTGATGAAAACAGGAGCAGGCGCGGGCTTGCTCCTCATCTCACCCCTCGGGGTTCACATACGTTACGTCATCCGGCTTCATTTTCCTGCGTCAAACAACGTCGCCGAATACGAGGCACTCGTCACGGGGCTAAGAATTGCCATCGAGCTCGGGGTCCGACACCTTGACGTTCGAGGCGACTCCCAGCTAGTGATCGATCAGGTCATGAAGAGCTCGAGCTGCCGCGACCCCAAGATGGAAGCCTACTGCCAAGAGGTACGACGCCTCGAGGACAAGTTCCACGACCTCGAAGTCAACCACATCGCACGCAAGTATAATGAGGCCGCCGATGAACTCGCAAAAATCGCGTCCAGTCGAACTACGGTTCCACCAGACGTTTTCGCAAAAGACCTCCAGCGGCCATCCGTCGACCTTGGGACAGACGGAGGGGTCGACGGGACATCACTCGACCCCCCACCTGAGGCAGAAGCCCCCTCGACCGGGGCCGAAGCCATGCAGGTAGAAGGATCGACCCCACCATCTGACCTCGAGCCTGACTGGCGCGCGCCGTACCTCGACTACCTTATCCAAGGGGACCTCCCCTCGAGTAAAACCGAGGCTCGACGGATCGCTCGCCGGGCCAAAACCTTTGTGATCATTGGCGACAGTAGGGAGCTGTATCGCCGCAGCCCTACGGGCATCCTCCAACGTTGCATCACGAACGAGGAAGGCAGGGGCCTGCTCAGTGACCTGCACTCGGGGGGCTTGCGGTCACCACGCTGCGCCTCGAACCCTCGTCGGAAACGCCTTTCGACAAGGATTCTATTGGCCGACCGCGGTCTCCGACGCTGTCAAGCTAGTACGTTCCTGTAAAGGTTGTCAGTACTATGCGAGACAAACTCACCTCCCGGCACATGCACTGCAAACCATTCCCATCACGTGGCCATTTGCCGTTTGGGGCCTCGACCTCGTCGGACCTCTAAAGAGGACAACTGGCGGCTTCACCCACTTGCTCGTCGCTATCGACAAATTCTCCAAGTGGATCGAGGCTCGTCCCATCACCAGTATTAGGTCCGAACAAGCCGTGCTTTTCTTCACCAACATCATTCATCGCTTCGGGGTCCCCAACTGCATCATCACGGACAACGGCACCCAGTTCACTGGTAAAAAGTTTCTGGACTTCTGCGACCACCATCACATTCACGTGCTCTGGTCGGCCGTGGCTCATCCAAAAACAAACAGCCAGGTAGAACGTGCCAATGGCATGCTCCTACAGGGCCTGAAGCCCAGAATCTTTGACAAGCTACGCAAACATGGCAAAAGATGGGCTGCCGAGCTACCCTCGGTTCTGTGGAGCCTAAGAACAACGCCGAGTCGAGCCACGGGGTTCACTCCGTTCTTCTTAGTCTACGGGTCCGAGGCTATGCTCCCAACTGATATAGAATACGGATCCCCAAGGTTAAAGGCCTACGACGAAAGAAACAATGACGCCGCAAGAGAGGACGCCCTCGACCAGCTCGAGGAGGCCCGAGATGTGGCTTTGTTGCATTCTGCCAGGTACCAGCAGGGTCTCCGACGCTACCACGACAGACACGTCCGCAAGCGCGACCTCAACGTCGGCGATTTGGTGCTACGACGGAACCAGAACACCAAGGGCCGCCACAAACTCACGCCACCATGGGAAGGACCGTACATTATCGCAGAAGTACTAAAGCCGGGCACCTACAAGCTATCCAACGAGAAGGGCGAAATCTTCACCAACGCTTGGAACATTGAACAGCTACGTCGCTTTTTTCCTTAGAAAGCCTCAAGGCTCTGTAATTTCTCTTTCATCAAAGAATACAACAATGTTAAAACTTTCGTTTCTACGATGAGGAAGGATCGACTCTGCACTACCAGAATCGACCCTCCCTCGGGGGCTACAGGGGGGAACCCTAGTCTCGAAAAAATTTGCACTTCTTTTTAAATTTTAAGAACTACTGCTTAGATCAGCAAGCACCGCAAGAGCGCCCCGAAGCTCGGGGGCTATCGAGCCACGAGATCACCTACGCCTCCGAGGCTACGGTACTCATGCCGTCCAGGGGCGCGGCCGCACGCTAAATAGATCTAATAACAGTTCATAACTTTAAAAAGGGTTTACCCCCTGTCGCTCAGGTCAGGATCTTGCACGACCCGCGAAGCCGCAAGAGCACCCTAAAGCTCAAGGGCAGTCGAGCCGTGAGATCACCCACGCCCCCCAGGCTACGGTACCTCCACTAGCTCCCCTGCGCCAAAGGACGCGACTGCGTGCTAAGTAAATCGCTCAAGAACACAATCCAAGCGATAGAGGGAAGAAAAGCTCGAATAATACCAAATTAACCACGAACCGGTTTATGTCTTGAGTTCTTAAGGCCCCCACGGCCATTACGACTAAAAATCAAAATTACTAACTTATTACATGGGCCTCCGTGCCCAGATTTGGCTCACAGGCCTTCGTCGTCAGCAGGCGGGACCACCTCGGGTTCAAAGAGTGAGGCCAGACGGCTCCCAGGCCCCTCCGCGGCTTCGATCAGATCCAAGCAGGCGTCTTCATTCTCCTCGTCCGTCCGCTCCGGGTCTGTGATGAAGCCGTCGGCAACGAGCTCCATGTCGAATACAAAACCCGAGCGGACGACGGCCAGCGCCCTCTTCACGTCATGGTGGAGGCTGTCCCGTATCTTCTCCCGGGCGAGGTGACCTAGCGCCGCCACCCGACGGATGAAGGAGTTCCCCGGAGCATCTTCTCCGGTGTCGACGTCGGGCTCGACCCCCAGACCGTCGCACACCATGGTGATCGCGCCCTCGAGCAGCTGGGTCCTCCGGGTCTCGGCCTCGAGGAGGCTCTGCAGGGAGTTGGCGGTCGAATGGGCCTCCCGGTTCTCACTCTCCAGCTCTGAAACACGACAAGGCAAATTAGCACCTAACGCGATGCCTCAACTATATGGCCATAACAAGCTACTTACCCCCGACGTGGGTCTTTAAACCCACAACCTCGTCACGGAGCCCCCCGCACGTCTGCTCGAGCCCCAGGAGGGCACTATCCTTCTCACGGATGGTCGCCTTCAGTGCCTCGATCTCCTGGCGGGCGGTTTGGAGCGCCGCGTCCTTCTCTTGGACGGCCCCGTTCAGCCCCGAGATCTCGTCCTTCAGCGCACTAAACTAGGCCGTGACCTGCCCGATCTGGACGTTGAGGAGGTCATGTTAACGGCTGACCTGGGAGACGTCCTCCTCGAGCTCCTTGACCCGCGCCGCCAGGGGCTCGAGGTCCCTGCGGGCCTGGGCAGCCTCTTCCCGGGCCTTGTCCACCTCGGTACGCATTGAAGCTTCGGCTGCCCACGCCTGGATCGCTTCCTCCTTCACCGTCGAGAAGGCGGTGCGCAGCTCAGCCATCTCAGCGGTCCGATCGGCGAGCCTCTTCTGGGTCTCCTCGACCAGGGCCCGTTGCCGGGACAGCGACGCCCACACGCCACTCTCACCTCGGATGAAGAGTGACTTGCGGCGGGAGGTCTCCTTTAGTTCCTAACTCAAAGAAAAACCAAAAAAGATAATGAAACCAAAGAAAAAAGACACTGAGAGCCAGGAAATAAGCTGACAGATTAATCGTACCTCGGTGGCATCCCGCATGCCCCACGAAACGGCGTCGGACGCCACGCGGAGCAGCCGATCGAGATGTTGGCGGACGCCCTCGAGGTACTGCCAGCGATGCACCTCATCTCTGTCATTCAGAGTGAGGATAGGCTCGGCGTCGAGGTTCGCGGCGTCCCTAAACTGAAGGGGCGGCCCCCCCCACCTCGGGACCTCTTCCTCGGCCCGCGCTATCGCCAGCGCGGCGAAGTCAGGCCACGACGATGACGACGCGGCCGGGGCGCCTCCCGGCCCGGTCGAAGGGCCGGCCTCGTTGCCCTCGCCCGCAGCTCCCGTGACCCCGGCGGAGGTCGAGGCATCGGCCCGGCTCGTGGTCTCGCCCCCCCTCGGCCCCCATTATTTGTTTTCCCCTGTCTAGGGGGGTGTCGTCGAGGGCAATGACCACGGGCACCCGCCCATCGGCGGTGACCGGCCCCTCGGCAACCAGTGCCTCCGGAGCTGGCGCCTCCGCCGTCGACGCCTCTAGGGCCGGTACCTCGCCCGTCGGCGGCTCGGAAACCGGCACTCCGACCACCGGTGCCCCCGCAACCGGCACCTCAACCTCTGGCGCCACTTCCTCCGGGGCTCTGGTAGAGGGCTCGGCGACCTCGCCCACCGCCGCGCCCACCGTCCGCACCGGCGGGTCCTGCTGTGGCTGCGACCCCCTCGCCGATGCCACCTCCTGTTCCGCTGCCGGTGCGGCCCCCTCCACGGTCGCATCGGCGGCCGCCCCCTCCACGGCCGATTCCACGGTGGCCTCAGCCGAGGGCAGCGCCCTGGGCTCCGCCTCGACCGGGCCGGGCGCCACCACCCTCGCCGGGTCTGACCCCGCCGCGGCAGGGTCGGGGCCGGCGACCGTCGAAGCACCTGCAGCCTCCTGCTGCCGACGGCGCTCCTTCGCGGCCTCGACCTCGCGGACCCAGGCCGCGTCCTGTTCCGCCGACCGGTTAAGGACGGCGGCGCTGGCTCGGAGGGACTTCACGGGGGTGGGCCCCATGGTCTCCGCCTTCCGCTTCAGCCTGTAAAATAAAAAATGAGGTCGGTCGATGAATTCGAAAAAGAAGACAAGTCCCCTTTGCTCGAAAACTCACCCGGAGATCGGCACCAGGGGCCTCGACCCCGCACGGTCCGAGCCGCTCGAGGCGGCAGGCGGTGGCCTCGTGGCAGCCCCACCCGCGGACCGGGCGCTCCGTGGGGCTTTCGCCGGCGCACCACTGCGCGTCTTCTGCGCCTCCGAGGCCAGCTGGCCTCGGGTCCTCACGCCCGACGGTGGCGCCGCCGCCGACGATGTCGGCGCCACCGCCCCCGTCCCCGTCCGAGCTTGCGGGGCCTGAGCTGGGGCAGGCGCCCCCGTCGACCCCGCTTGCTGGGTCCGGGGCAAGGCAGCCCCTCCTGCCGAGGGGCCCGCCTCCTTCTTCTCTTCTTCCTTCTTCTTCTTCTTCTTCTCCTCTTCCTCGTTGTCCTCCTCAACCTCCTCGACCACGATGACCGAGGAGGATGACCCCGCGATGGGCTCCAACAGGGGGCGGATGTCGGGGAGGCTCCCCAGCCCGGTCGCGGCCTCGTACCGCGACAAGGCGTCGTCATCCTCGCCGCTGCTGTCGTCGTCCTCCCCCGACATGGTCTCGGAGGGCGACGGCTCCAAAGGAAGCCCGTCGAGGGCCTGTTGGCGCCGGAGTTTCTTCCGCGCCTCCCCCTCCTTGGCCTTGCGGGCCGCCCGTTTCTTGGTCGACTCCTAGACCGCCTTCTGCTTCGAGGTATGCTGCCGTCGAGCGTCCCGGGCAGGCTGGTCCTTCGAAACCGGCGGTCGCGTCTCCCGCAACGCCGACAAGTCCTGCACATAGGCGTCGACCGGGTTAAAGGGGCCCGAGAAACAAACGAAACCAAAAACAAATGTACCGACCCAAGGAACTTACCACGGGCTTGAACCCCTCGGTGGGCCTCATGGGGAGCCGGTCGGCTTCCTCCGCCTTGAAGGTCCCCACCATCCGGCGGGCTCGACGAAGCCCCTCCTCGAGGGTGAGGGCCTCATGAGACATCCGGCTCCCCTCCAGAGACGCCTCCGGAGTCATCTGGTCGAGGCGCAGGCGACGCCGGCACAGCGGCATCACCCGGCGGCGATGAAACGCCGTCGCTACCGCCGCCGCCGTCAAGCCTCGAGCGCGTAGCTGCTGCAGCGCCGCCAACAACGGGTCCAGACGCGGCTTCTCGACGTCCGGCACTCCATATACCCAGCGGTCCTCCCGGGCGGTCAGCACGCGGCCGGTGTACCTCGGCAGCTGGTTGTCGTCGTTGCGGAGGTAGAACCAGCCCTCGTGCCACCCGCTGTTCGAGGAGATGAGGCGAGCCGGGATGTACTGGTCCGCCCGGCTCGACCTCAACTGCAGGACGCAGCTCCCTACCCGCGCTGCGTAGAGAACTCCCTTCTCCCCCGCCCTCCGCGCGAAGAGCTCGCCCTTGAAGAGGTGAAGCCACAGGTTCCACTGCGGCTCCACCCCGAGATACCCCTCGCAGACCGCCGCGAAGATGGCGGCCTGCGCGACGGCGTTGGGGACAAGGTGGTGGAGCTCCACCCGGTAGTAGTGGAGAAGCGCCCGCATGAAGACCGACGAAGGGATGCCGAAACCCCGCTCGTGGAAGCATACGAAGCTCACCACGTAGCCCTCCGGGGGCGCCGGCTCCCGGTGGGCCGGCAGCGGCGCTATCCACTCCGGCCGCGACCGGTTCGTCCTCGGCCGCAGCAATCCATCTTCAACCAGCTCCTCCAGCTTCCTCTCCGTCACCGAGGAAGAGGCCCAGTCTTCGGCGGGGAGGATTTGGCTCTTTCCGGCCATCGGCGCTGTCGGGAAGGGAATGAGCGGAGGGGAAGGCGGCGGCGGTGGCAGCAGTGTGGGCGGAAGGCGCAAGAAGGCTAGGGTTTCCTGAGGCTAGGGGATGGCAGGAGCGCAAGGAACCGGAGGGGAGCACGGACCCCTGGGTCTCGCCTTTATAGGCCGGGAGGAAGTCCAACGGCCGCGCGAAAAGGTAGGAACAGTTTCCCGCAATAAATGCGCTCACCTAACCGTCCCCCACGCCTTACAGGAGCAAGGCACGTGGCCGTCCCCCACGCAGTAACCGAACGCCACGTCGCCCACTACCGCGCCGATCTCGCCCTAAAAAGGCGCGTCAGGCTAACGGGCGGGGCGAGATCCACGGACGGATATTCCTAGATTCCCATAACGGGCTCCGAGCCCATTTTAAGTCTCGAGGGGACGGAAGCTGGCCCTCGACCTGGGTTCGACAGCTGCCCTCGAGCAACAGAGCAAGGGACGACCAGGGATGCGCCCGTACATGGCCAGGGCTCGAGCCACGCTCTCGAGGCACCCCAAGACGTATTCGAGGCCAAAGGATGAGGTCGAAGCAGGAATCCCCTCGGGGGAGGCATCGAGCCCTCGGATCCCGTCGCAGGGAACCGACATCCGCACGACCACTCCTTGGCATCTTTGAAGAGTGCCCCCGGGCCCCAAGCCGACTCCTAACGACTGGAGCACGGACTCTCACTCGAATCTCCCCGCTAGTAGCTCACCGGAGATCGCCGGACTCGCCCGAACGGGGTAGTACGACGTTCCCCACCCCTCCTCCTCCTCTCCGAAGGATGAGCGTGAGGGCCGGACAATGAAAGACGGCAGGGACTCCGATCGACCTTGTGCGCGCGAGGTTCGGGGGCTCGGCCGCATCAACTACTTCCTGGTAAACCACGACTAAGACCTCGGAGGAGACTTTCTCAATACTCCACCGAGGCCTCGGGGGCTACACCCGGCGGGTGCGCTCGCGCGCCCCCACCGGAGAAGTCCTGAGAGCGCTCAGACGCCCCTACTGGAAAAGCAAAATGGCGCTATGACTCCAGTTCATCGACAAAAAGCCTCTAGGAGAGTGAACGTACACTCACCTAAAGGCTCGGGGGCTACTGTCGGTACCAATACTATAGGGGTACCCACATTCAATGATAATGTAAACTAAAACGACTAAGCCACGACAAAGCACAACCCACTTCGAAATGCGTGACAGGTCCGACTCGTACGAGGCCGGCTCGACGGAATGCCTCGACCGCATCCCGCCTCCGACTCGTACGAGGCCCCCTCGACGGGAGGCCTCGACCGCGCTCCGACCCGCACGGGGCTCGACCGCCCCCCGGGAGCGCTCCGACTCGCGTGAGCCCGGGTCGAGGCGCTCGATCCCCTCTGCCTCCACCTACCACGAACAAAAAAGTCATGGCATTTAATACGACCACCAACTACCACCTACCGGCATGGCCGCAACCTGGGTCGACGTGGGAACAATACCAGTAACAGCCTTCACTATTTTACCGCCCATCCCGTGATGGGGGTGAAAAACGTCACTATGCCCACCATACCTAACACTATGCGTCACCAGTGACCCTCGAGGGAGGATACGACAAGGCCCGTACACCGCGGATCCAGGGATTCGGACTTATCCGTTCAGCCTCGACCCGGCCTCGACCCCCGACACAGCGTAACCGGGAAGGAAGGACGGTATGGCACGACGCTCCGGGTCATTTCAACACCTCGTCCTCTACGACATCACGTCCCAAAGGATGGCCTCCTATTTCTAAGGCACGTCGCTACAGTCACCTCAACAGAGATCGACAAAACATCATTTCAAGGCTCCCCGTCGTCTTGGCCTCCTCCCCTCCTATAAAAGGGTAGGCCGGGACTCCACAAAGGGGGGCAGAGATCAATAGACGAACAACAAGCCATTTACAAGACAAAGATCAACATCTCAAGCAATCATCTTGTACTCTTTCTTTTTCTCCTTTGAGACTTGGGCTCGACGCCCTCTCTCGCAAGCTTGTAACCCCTACACAAGCACCTCGGTGCAAGGAAATACAAACCTCTCCCCCCCGCTGGACGTAGGGCCTTCTTTTGCCCGAACCAGGATAAAACCCCCGTGTGTTCTCCTTGCATCACCACCCAGGAAAGGGACACGCAGCTTTTTACTCGTTGGTTTAGGACCCCCTCGGGTCCGAACACCGACAAAAGCGCTACAGTAACACATGTGCTACGTCTCGTGGTTTACTGACGAATCACCCCAAAACTTACACTCTGGAACTATTTCATTGTCTGTTCAGTAGCTGCCCTCCCCGGTCCCCGCGTAACAGAGAAGTGGAGAGTGTGCACTCGTATCCCCGCCGCCATCCCCGGCCCTCGCAACGGTCCCTCCGCAGTCCGAGAAAGGATGCAAGGCAGCAGAAAACGAGGAGGAGACACCGAGGCGAGAAGAGAGATACAATACCCGATCTACTTTTGAAACATTCAAATATAACACTTGCAACATACGTATGAAGACAGATGAAACAATTAAAACATGCGTCTGGAACACTTGTAAAAACACCTTAAAAATAATTTGAAACCGTTGCAAACATATGCAGCATCCAGATAACACATTTACAACATATGTGTGAAACATATCCAGATAAAACATTCTTGCAATATACGTCTGAAAAAACAGATGAAACATTGAGAATAAACGTTTGCAACATACAGAGAGAGAGGAGGGATGCTGCTTGCTCGTCACTCCCAATCGGAGATGGAGCGAAACGGTCAGGGTAGAGAGGGAGCAAGGCAAGCGGTGGAGAGGGATGCAGCCGGCTAGCACCGGGCGAACGATGAGGAGCTCGAGCTCGAGCGGCGTTCGGCAAACAACGAGAAAGAAACGGGTAGATGACTAATGTGGAGCTTAGGAGTTTTTTTTAGAAGGTGCGGAGATTATGAGTGCGTGGAGACATAGGAGGCTATTGGGCTATTCGAGCCCAGCCATATTGCTTCCGGAAAATTAATGTCGTCCCAATGCTTGCTCATATTAATTCCGTATTTGTTATTCATCCTTTTTTCAGCACTACTGCAGCAGTACTTTTCAGCGAAAGAATAATTTTTCTCACAATAAATCAGCATTTACAGCGGTAGTCAAATTTCAGCGAGCCGAACCGGACCAATTTACAGAATACGCCTCTGTGGACCTTGAGTAGCGTGCTACCCAAGAATGCAGACATCCGCGAGTACCATGTTCTTTTTTGGCCTTGTTCAGTTCCCCAATTCTCTCCCCTAATTCCACTATGCAAAAAGAAGATTCCCCGTCACATCAAAATGTCGGCAAATGCATGGAATACTAAATGTTGATAAAATCAAAAACTAATTGCACAGTTTTATTGTACTTTGCGAGACGAACATTTTAAGCTTAGTTAGTCAAAATTTGGATAATTTTTACCAAATACAAACGAAATGCTACAGGAATTCTGATACAGTGTTTTTCTCCCCAATTCACCAATCTAAACAAGGCCTTTTTTTCACTCTGCTTTCGGTTTCAGGCTGGCCTCCTGCCTAAGTGCCTAGTGCCCTGTACTCATCTCGCGGCCGTAGAGCCGTTGTAGTTCCAGGATCGCCAACTGAACTTCTGATTGCTTGCCTTTTGTAATTCAAATGTTGCTATCATTTCAAACTGGCGATCTCACGACGCAGTTCCCCCGGCTCGTTCGATCGATGAAAATAAAAGTTGATTGCGTTGGTTCTGAAAAGTGTGTTGTATCATCTTTGTACTAGTACACCGTACGTATTCCAACGCCGTCTCATAGCTCCTGCTCCTGCATGGTGTAAGTGAGAGTGTGAGCACCTGCTGCTGCCAGCATATTGTCTTCCTCTTTTCAGCGTGTTTGAGCCCTGGGGGCCACAGATTCGTGGCAGAGTGGCGAATTGCTGCCGGAACAACAAGTTTATGGACCGACGACGACGGAACCTATGGATCAATGGGCCTCCATCTTGTCCCTTCGTTTCAGCTCTGAACCTAGCGAAGAGCACAAGAGCTGGGCCGACCATGGTGCTAGCCCAAACAAGTCAGGACCTGTTTTACTTGCAAAGGTTGCAGCCCATTACACACCTGCCCACATTCGTAAGTGTACCTCTCGCTGCTAAAAAAAAAAGAAAAAAACTGTACCTCTCAACGTGACAGATAAACTACTACACCCCGTGCCGTATTAAACCGTGTAGAGTAGGAGTAGGACGACCCTACCACGAGTACAGCTGCCCCACGTGTCGTGCGTGCGTGAGTGCGCTGTGCGCGCGCTACTCTGACGACCTCCCGTTCCGCGCCGCCGTCAGCCAGTGAGACACAGAGGGGAGGCGCGCCAGCACGTAACCGTCCGCCATGTGGGGCTGGCCTCATTTGTTGGAGCGGCAACCCGGCGTGCCAACGACGCAGCCGCCAGCCGGCGGAGGGAAAGGAACGGGAAGGAAAGGAAACATGTGTGGCCAGCGGCCAGGAGGCGGTTGTAACTTCCACGCGACTGCAGGCGTGCGGCACGAGTCGCGTAGCCTCTCGCGTTCGGCCCGCCGGCTTCCGCTCGGCGCGCGAATCTTCTGGACCCATCCCAGGCCAGTGCGATTCCGCCATGGCTTTTCTTCGCTTGCTTCTCTTCCCCGCGCCCGCCCGCCCGCGGTATATAATCCCCTCCGCTGGGCTCCCTTCCTTCAGGCTTCAGCAACCACCTGACCTGAACAAGCGCAAGCGACCCACGCACGCATCGATTTGGGCTGCAGAAGCAGCGGTGTAAAGTTCTTGACGAGAGCCCGTCCGCCGGTTCTTCGATCGCCATGGACAAGGTGCTGGCCTTCTCGATCCTGAGCGCGTCGCCGGCCGACATCTCCGCGGGCGCCGGCTTCGGCGGGAGCTGGGCGCGCCTGTCGTGGCGGAGGGGCGCCGACGACCAGCAGGCCGCCGCCGCCGCCGCGCTGAGGGAGGAGAAGGACAAGGAGAAGCAAGGCTCGCGCTCCCGCGACGGCAGAGAGCACGCGAGGGGAGGAAGGGCGGCTTCGGCTGCGGCGGCGCCGCGGTTCGCGCCGGAGTTCGACGGGATCGACTGCTTCGAGACCATCGTGTCGCACTGATCAATCTTGGCTCGGCAGACGCACGCCCCCTTAGTTAAACCATGTGATTCTTTTCCCATACTTTTAGATGATGGTGAATTGCTGATCGATCGATGGAACGATCAGCGTGTGTGTGTTCATTAATGGTCTCAACAATAGCATAATTGAGACCGCGTCGCGTGTTGTACAGTAATTATTCACTCATCAAGAGGAACATTGTTGTAGTCCTCTGCATTCACGCTGTTTTCGGCGGGTAGAATTTCAGCTAATTTCGGCTGATTGAACAGTATTATGTGAGAAAGAAACAAGCCAAAACCAGCTCAAACCAGCTGAAATATGACCAGCCGAACAAGCCCTCTCTCTGGAACCAAATGGATGAATGGTCTCCAACTCTCCAATTTTAAGTGCACAGTTCGTCAATTTGCTTTGGGAACCGCACAATCTGTGGCTTCCAGCCTTGATTCCTCCTCTACTAGATAATCTCCCTTTGCGACCGCTGATGCTATGATACGCCAGGCCGGGCTGTCCTACGATGAACTTTGGCGCCATCGCTGAAAATATGGGCGACATCCGACATGCGAGCTCGGCTGGACGTTCCCGCATGTCCAGGGAAGATATCAACGATGGGTGACGAGCCCAAGCCCAAGCCGAACTGTTCATTCAGTTTCATGGCTGATCGCGAGGCACGACAGCACATGCGTCAGTTTCTAAGGCTGGGGCTTGGGGGTAACGTGTACGCGCTGGCTTAGCCGCATTGGTTTGTTTATTATCGCCCTGTTCGCTGGCTGTAGTTTTTCAGTCCATAAACAATGTTTTTCTCGTACAACAAATTAGCGAACAATCTTGCGTAACAAACTAGGGAACATTACTTTCAGCCAAACGAACAGGCCTACGACGAAACTAAGTTTGTTTTAAAGTATTACAGTACTCTAAATGGCATATTCGTCGTGCTCAAAAGGATAATTCGATCCATTATGATCCATGTGAGGATGTGACCTCCAACTAGTACAGAACAAAATCATATCTTCTGTTTTTTTTCCGGAGAAGAGGAACCATCGTCAGTTCCTTCAAAGAAGTATGAACAGGAGGAACAGAGCAGCTTCAGTGTCGCGATCATGTTCATGGGAACCCCCAAATTCAAATTCAAATTCAAAGTTGCTCTTGCGAGTGAATTTCAAGTTCAAAGTTGCGTTTGCGAGGGAATTTCAAGTTCAAAAGTTGCTCTTCCGAGGGAATTCAAGTTCAAAGTTTCTCTTCCGAGGGATTTTGTGAGAAGACACAACGGAAGACAGGAGACGCATCAAATTTTATAACAAAATGAAACGAACGTATGATGGTCCATTCAATAGAACGCGGTATACAGCAGCTCTGTACAAACTACTCGTGGCTTCACTCAGCGACAACCCAAAATTAGAAGACAAGAATGAATTCAAGCGGGAGCCATGTCACGCGGAGCCTCAAAATCCATACGTAATTCAGAAGGAGACGATGGACTCGAAGCAGTTGAGCCCGTCGAACTCCGGCGCGAACCGCGGCCGCGCCTCCCGCTCGCGCTCCCCCGCCGGAGCCGGGGCCCGCGAGGACCGCTGCTCGGCGGCCTTCTCTTGCTTCGGCGCCGCCGTGTCCGCCTGCTGAGGCTGAGGCTTCCCGGCGGCGGAGGTCCGCCACGACAGCCGCGTGGAGAAGAACCCGGCCGCGGAGATGTCCGCCGGCGACGAGCTCAGGATGGAGAAGGCCAGGATCTTGTCCATGGTCCTCAGTGGTCACAGACGACAGCAGCTGCAGATCAGAATCGGCAGAGGGATCGGATGTGGAGCTCCGTTTGCTTCTTGGGAACCGAACTGACCGACTCCTTGGTGGTTTCTAATGCGCTCTTGCAGTTGCGTTGGGTGTGTGCGCGTTTGCTTGCTGGTTGCTGCTCTGCCCTGCCTAGCGCTGGGGTTTTTAAAGGAACCAGGAAGCCGTGTCCGCGTGGGAGAAGGGACGAGGCTGCGGGCAGCCGGCCGGTGGACTGGGGGTGGAGCCGTGGCGCGTGCGGCAGGGAAAGTTCCCGGGTGGACGCGGTCCGAGCCCGACTAGCGCACGGGCACGGCAGGCAAGCGAGAAGCGACGCGAAGCCGGCAAGTGAGGGGCGTGACGCGCGCTGAGCCGCTGACCCCGACGCGAGAGACCCAGCGCGCTGAGCCGGTCAAACCCGTTCGGACTGCTCCTAGGCGAAAAGAAATTGCGCGGCGGCGAGACGTGGCGGCTGGCGGTGGCCGCGGGCAGGCGTCGGTTGGGTTGGGTTGGATTGGATTGGGGTTGGGGCAGGCAGGCCACCGCCCGGTTGCCGTGCCGTGCGGTCGGCAGCAGACAGGGCCCCGAGCGCGGCCGGCCGGCGAGTTCCTCGGGGCGTGCCCCGGGTGGACTGCTGAGTCGGTTCGGTTCGCCGTGGGTGGTCGGCAGGGCGGTACTGCGTGGGACGTGGATGTCTGCCCTCTTTTTCGGTGTCCGGCATGGCGGCAATCAATCGATCGATGGCCTGTTCATGGTACTCCAACCTTGGAGAAAAAAACAATTAACGGGACTGTTCTGCGGATAAGGTTCTCGGCGCCGGTCCGCCGACCCGGCGACCAGGCCCATGGCGACGGTCCAGGCGTAGTAGCAGCTCAGAAGGTGCAAAAGCTGGCTTGGACGAAAAGTCACAGCAACAATCCGGTCGACGGTCGTCGAACTGCCGCAGCAGCAAGGTACTACTACGTAGGCACGGTCATTCGGTCAAAAGAGACGATGGACGCATCTGGTTCGGTACGTGCACCCATAGGGCCTTTTGCCTGTTATATTTTTCCCCGAAAGGGTCCTTTTGCCTGTGTTGACTTGGACGGCGACGGCAAAGGCCGGGCGGCTGCTGCATGCGTCTCCTCTACCCGCCCCTCCCGCGTCCCCCGGTGGAGGTGGAGGGTGACTCGCCCCGGCACTCACCACCCATGTGTGTTTATGGATCTGCTCGGTGCTCGCCACTCAGGTGGCTGCTGTCATCGGCGTATGGAGGATGTCCGCTCGGACATGGACGTGCGGCGTGGGCTACGCTACTGTGTACGGAGTAATTATTGATCCGCAGTGTCGTGTCTCCCTCGACAAGGACTGCGAACGTGCCTTGCCTGCCTCTTGCCTCTGTGGAGCAGCACCCGAGCCCATCCGTCCTCGGCTCCTCCTTGCTACCGTGTCTCCTCCTGCGCCAAAAGATACAGCCGCCCTATTGCTGGTACTCGTGTCTACTATAATAAGTCTGCACTGCCTAACGATGTATCATAAAGTCAAGTTTTCAAAAAAAATGTATCATAAAGTCAACCCACAAATCTTGAGTCGTCTACTACTATATTTGGAGTTTCAGAACAGGTAATTTAAGAGCATATCTAAGAGACTGTTCGTATCCTTCCTAAATTGTAGGAATAGAGATTTTAATGAAAAACTGCTCTCTATTAGCTTTTCTAAATGGTCATCCAAATATAGCCATCTTGTGTTTCGGATTTTTCGCTAGCCAAAAATAGAAGACGGGAATGGCTCTCTAGAGTGCGCATGAGATATAGAAAAACTGCTTGTCGGTACCAATAGTATAGGGGTACCCACATTTGACGATAATAAAAACTGAAACGATCAAGTCACGATAAAACACAACCCATTACGTGCGATAGGCCCGCCTCGTACGAGGCCGGCTCGACGAAATGCCTCGCCCGCGTCCTGTCTCCGGCTCGTACGAGGCCCCCTCGACGGGAGACCTCGACCGTGCTCCGATCCGCACGGGGCTCGACCCACCCCCGGGAGCGTTCCGATTCGCGTGAGCCCGGGTCGAGGCGCTCGACCCCCTCAGTCTCTACCTACCACGGGACGAAAAGTCAAAGTATTTAATGCAACCTACCAACCATCACCTACCGGCATGGCCGCGGTCTGGATCAACGTGGGAACATTACCTGTGTCAGTTTTCACTGTCTTACTGCCCATCCCGTGATGGGAGGTGAAAAACGTCACTATTCCCACCATGCCTCGTCCTGTGCGTCACTATTAACCCTCGAGGGACAATACGACAAGGCCCGTATGCCGTAATTCCGGGGATTCGGACTTATCCGTTCGGCCTCGACCCGACCTCGACCACCGACACGGCGCAACAGGGAAGAAAGGACGGTATGGCACGGTGCTCTGCGTCATTTCAGCACCTCACCTTCCACGACATCACGTGCCCAGGCATGGCCCCCCACTTCTAGGGCACGTCGCTACAGTATCTCCAACAGGGACCGACAAAACATCGTTTCAAGGCCCCCGCTATCTTGGTCTCCTCACGTCCTATAAAAGGGGAGGCTGGGACTCCACAAGGAGAGGGAGGATGATCAGACGAACAGCCACGCACACACCACGTAGCGACCAACATCTCAAGCAATCATCTTGTACTCTTTCTTTTCCCTTTTTGAGACTTGGGCTCGGCACCCTCTCTCACAAGCTTGTAACCCCTACGCAAGCACTTCGGTGCAAGGAAATACAAATCTCTCTCACCCCCGCTGGACGTAGGGCCTTCTTTTGCCCGAACCAGGATAAACCCCCGTGTGTTCTCCTTGCATCACCATCCAGGAAAGGGACACGCAGCATTTTACTCGTTGGTTTAGGACCCCCTCGGGTCCGGACACCGACAGTTGGCGCGCCAGGTAGGGGAGCGCTGCGTGCTAACGTCGCTTTCCCGCCTTTTCCCTGAATGGCTGACCCCGAACGCCCTATCCCGTTGGCCACGGTGATCTGGTTCGGGAGTTTGGAGTTCATGTCGCTCGGCTATGGCTACGATATGGTCCTGCTCCCGCCAAGACACCCTACCGACGAGGATTACGAGCTCTCCCAGCCTGGGGGAGCAGTCCGTCGGTACCGTCGCTCCAGGCTGGCGCGAGCCGCTCGGCGGCGGCGAGCCCGGCGCAACCATCGTCACCACCTGACGGAGGGCAATGGGATCCCCCGGTTCGGCGCTTCCCAGTCAGACGCCGGCCCGGATTTTCTCGTGGGAAGTCTGGGCATGATGGGCCTGGCCGAGGACAGCATGCCAGCGGAGAACCCCGCCGCTCCCCCGCCTGGTGCAACGTCGCTGCCCCGTGCCTCCCTCCCGGCGAGGGCGGCAACGTCACCTTCGCCGTTTCCGGTTGGGCTAGTTCCGGCCGCCCAGGCGTACGCTTCTTCCGTAAGCACTCGTATGAGCGCTTATGAGGAACTCCCTGGGCACCACCTACGCTCTGCCCTTGACCTCATCGCGTCCACGCCGGCTTCTGATTACCTGGACTCTACTGAGGCGTCAGGAACAGAACCCCGTGTGGCCGCTTCCCCACGCCGCAACCCCGGTAGCAGCCCACAACGAACACATATCCCCCCGTCGTACTATTATTTCGGCGCCCCTGACTCCAACTCGGCTGATGACACCTACGATCCGACCCGCGAGTGCTTCAACGTCGATGTTGAAGGCGCATCGGATTCGCAGGAAGAACAGCCGATCGGAGGAAGGCACACGCCCCCTCATGACGGGCACCCTGCCGGGCAAGGCGAGGCTCAGCTCCTTGCGGATCAGGGGGCGCAGCTCGACCAAATCCGCGAGTTGCGGGAAAGGCTCGACGAAGAACAAGAAAATCTGCGTCTACTCCAACAAACTCTCGAGCATGAGCGTGCGGAACGCGTACTTGGCGGGAGAGCTCGCGAAAGAGCTCGCGACGTCAACCGCCGCATCGACGAGGACCGGATGACCGATCCCCCGGTCTTCGCTCGAGCCAGCCAGAATGTCGTCGCCGCCGCCATGCTCCTCCGCAACATGCCCGAGCCATCGAATTCCGAAGCGCGCCGGGCTCGAGATGAGATCCGAGAACTCCTGGAGACTGCTGCCCTGCAGCAGGCCGAGAGCTCTGCCTCGAGGCGACGCGAACCCGCCTCGGAGCGGCTCGCGGAGCCCTCTCGGCGAGAGAGAGGCCTCGGTTCATCCCGAACCTGCCCGACGAATCCGGATGGTTCCCGCCCCTGAGCCCGTCGCACATGACCAGGGACCTCGAGACACCCGTGGCAACATCGTCGAGCGCCGCACGCGCAAGCACGGTGACGGTGTGGCTCGAGGCTACCACGTGCACAGGGGCGGGCGCTATGACAGTTCGGAGGATCGCAGCCCTTCGCCCGAGCCTCCGGGCCCTCGGGTCTTCAGCAAGGCAATCCGTGAGACGCTACTCCCGGCGCGGTTCCGCCCTCCCACGACTCTCGCCAAATACAACGGCGAGACCAAACCCGAACTTTGGCTCGCCGACTTCCGCTTGGCGTGTCAGTTGGGCGGGGCCACCGACGACCGAGTCATCATCCGCCAGCTCCCCCTGTTCCTCTCCGACACCGCTCGAGCCTGGCTCGAGGACCTGCCGCCCCAACAGATCCACGACTGGGGCGACCTCGTAAGGGTGTTCGAGGGGAACTTCAAGGGAACTTACATGCGCCCCGGCAACTCGTGGGACCTCCGGAGTTGCAAGCAGAAGCCAGGTGAATCCCTCCGGGATTACATTCGGCGTTTCTCCAGGCAACGCACCGAGCTGCCCAATGTCACCGACTCTGATGTAATTATGGCCTTCCTCTCGGGCACCACTTGCAAGGAGTTGGTCCGAGAGTTAGGGCGTCACACCCCGCTCACTGCCAACGGGCTGATGGACATCGTCACCAACTTCGCCGCCGGCGAGGAGGCAGTTGGTGCCATCTTTGGCGGCGAGCAGGGCACTGGCAAGCAGAAGACCGACGATCCTGCGAGCTCCGCCCGAGGCTCCAAAAGGAACAACCGCAAGAAGAAGAAGGGCCAGCAGGGCAAGCTCGAGGCCCCGGCCGACGAGCTTGTCGCTGCTGCCGAACGCAAGAAGCCTCGAGGCCCCCCCGGCGGGGGCGTCTTCGACAAAATGCTCAAAGAACCGTGCCCTTACCACAAGGGGCCCACTAACCATAACCTCGAGGATTGTCATATGCTCCGCAGGTACTTTGAGGGCGCTGGCAACAAGGCCGCCGACAAGAAGGAAGACCCAAAGGGTGATGGCAAGGAGGAGGGATTCCCCGAGATCCACGACTGCTTCATGATCTACGGAGGACCCTCGACCCGCCTCTCAGCGCGCCAGCGCAAGCGAGAGCGGCGTGAGGTCTTCTCCGTGCAGACGGCGGTCCCTCGCTTCCACCATCACATTCGTGTGCTCTGGTCGGCCGTAGCTCATCCAAAAACGAACGGCCAAGTAGAGCGCGCCAATGGCATGCTCCTACAAGGCCTAAAACCCAGAATTTTCGACAAGCTAAGCAAGCACGGCAAAAGATGGGCCGCCGAGCTACCCTCGGTCCTGTGGAGCCTGAGAACAACGCCGAGTCGAGCCACGGGGTTCACTCCGTTCTTCTTGGTCTACGGATCCGAGGCTATGCTTCCGACTGATATAGAATACGGATCCCCAAGGTTAAAAGCCTACAACGAAAGAAATAACGACGCCGCAAGAGAGGACGCCCTCGACCAGCTCGAGGAAGCCCGAGATGTGGCCTTGTTGCATTCTGCCAGGTACCAGCAGAGTCTCCGACGCTACCACGACAGACACATACGCAGGCGTGACCTCAACGTCGGCGATTTGGTGCTACGTCGGAACCAGAACACCAAGGGACGCCACAAACTCACGCCACCATGGGAAGGACCGTACATCATCGCAGAAGTACTAAAGCCGGGCACCTACAAGCTATCCAACGAGAAGGGCGAAATCTTCACCAACGCTTGGAACATTGAACAGCTACGTCGCTTTTTTCCTTAGAAAGCCTCGAGGCCTTGTATTTCCTTTTTCATCAATAAAGACTACAGCAATGTTCAAACTTTCGTTTCACAGTGAGGAAGGATCGACTCTGCACTCCCAGAATCGACCCTCCCTCGGGGGCTACAAAGGGGAACCCCCCAGTCCCTGAAAAAAAAAAAAAAAACTTGTACTCTCTTTTAAAATTTAAGAACCGCTTTTTCCGATCGACTTCGCTGCAAGAGCACCCTAAGGTGCGAAAGGACCCTCGAGCCAGGAGTACCACCTAAGCCTCTGGGGCTACGGTACCTCCACTCACCCCTCATGCCTTCTAGGGGCGCAACCGCACGCTAAGTAGGTCTTATAACGGTTCTTAACTTTGAAAGAGAGTAGCACACTCCCTGCCGCTTAGGTCAGTTTCTCACGCGATCTACAAGGCCGCAAGAGCACCCTGAAGCTCGAGGGCAGTCGAGCCGTGAGATCGCTTACGCCCCCGAGGCTACGGTACCTCCACTCGCTCCCCACGCCAAAGGGCGTGACTGCGCGTTAAGTAAATCGTATGAGAACGCAACCCAGGCCGAAAGGGAAAAAAGGCTCGAATAAAACTAGATTCGTCACAAACTAGTTTAAGTTTTGAGTTCTTAAGGCCCCCAGGGCCACCACGATCAAAATTCAAAATAACTAACTTATTACACGGGCCTCCGTGCCCAGATTTGGCTCACAGGCCTTCGTCGTCAGCGGGCGGCACCACCTCGGGCTCGAAGAGCGAGGCCAGGCGGCTCCCAGGCCCCTCCGCGGCTTCGATCAGGTCCAAGCAGGCATCTGCGTTCTCCGCGTCCGTCCGCTCCGGGTCTGTGATGAAGCCGTCGGCGACGAGCTCCATGTCGAACACAAAACCAGAGCGAACGACGGCCAGTGCCCTCTTTACGCCGTGGTGGAGGCTGTCCCGTATCTTCTCCCGGGCAAAATGACCTAGCGCGGCCATCCGACGGATGAAGCAGTTCCCTGGGGCGTCCTCTCCGGTGTCGGCGTCGGGTCCGACCCCCAGACCGTCACACACCGTGGTGATCGCGCCCTCGAGCAACTGGGTCCTCCGGGTCTCGGCTTCCAGGAGGCTCTGCAGGGAGTTCGCGGTCGAGTGGGCCTCCTGGTTCTCGCGCTCCAGCTCTGGAATACGACAAGCTAACATTAGCGCCCAATACGACGCACCGACGGCATAACTACAACAGATTGTACTTACCCTCGACGTGAGTCTTCAAACCCACGACCTCGTCGCCGAGCCCCCCGCACGTCCGTTCGAGCCCCAGGAGGGCGCTGTCCTTCTCACGAACGGCCGCCTTCAGGGCCTCGATCTCCTGGAGGGCGGTCTGGAGCGCCGCGTCCTTCTCCTGGACGGCCCCATTCAGCACCGAGACCTCGCCCTTCAGCGCGCCAAGCTGGGCTGTCACCTGCCCGATCTGGACGTTGAGGGCGTCCCGCTGACGGCCAACCTGGGAGACGTCCTCCTCGAGCTCCTTGACCCGCGCCGACAGGGGCTCGAGGTCTCGGCGGGCCTGGGCAGCCTCTTCCCGGGCCTTGTCTGCCTCGGTGCGCATCGAGGCCTCGGCCGCCCACGCCTGCATCGCCTCTTCCTTCACCGTCGAGAAGGCGGTGCGCAGTTCCGCCATCTCAGCGGACCGATCGGCGAGCCTCTTCTGAGTCTCCTCGACCAGGGCCCGTTGCCGAGACAGCGACGCCCACACACCACTCTCACCCCGGATGAAGAGTGACTTTCGGCGGGAGGCCTCTTTGAGTTCCTAATTCAAGAAAAATCAAAAAACGTAATGAGTCCAAGGGAAAAAGACACGAAGACCCACGGAGTAAGCCGGCGACTTGGTCATACCTCCGTGGCGTCCAGCATGCCCCGCGTAACAGCGTCGGACGCCACGCTGAGCAGCCGAGCGAGGTGTTGGCGGACGCCCTCGAGGTACTGCCAGCGGTGGACCTCATCCCTGTCGTTCAGGACGAGGATGGGCTCGCCGTCGAGGTTTGCGGCATCCTTGAACGCAAGGGGCGGCCCTCCCCACCTCGGGATCTCCTCCTCGGCCCGCGCTATCGCCAGCGCGGCGAAGTCCGGCCACGACGATGACGCCCCAGCCGGGGCACCTCCCGGCCCGGTCGAAGGGCCGGCTTCGCTCGCACCCCCGGCAGGGGCCGAGGCTTCCGCCCGGCTTGTGGTCTCGCCCTCCTCGGCCCCCACGATCTCCTTTCCCTTGTCCAGGGGGGCGTCGTCGAGGACGATGACCACGAGCGCTTGTCCCTCGGCAGTGACCGGCCCCTCGGCAGCCAGTGCCTCCGGAGCCGGCACCTCTGCCGTAGACGCCCCTGCGGCCGGTATCTCGCCCGACGGCGGCTCGGACGCCGGCGCTCCCACCGCCGGTACCCCCGCGACCGGCGCCTCAACTTCCGGCGCCGCCGCCTCCGGGGCTCCGGCAGAAGGCCCGACGGCCCCACCTTCCGTCATGCCCACCGGCCGCACCACTAGGTCCTGCTGCGGCTGCGGCTCCCTCGCCGGCGCCACCTCCTGCTCCGGCGCTGGTGCAGCCCCCTCCGCGGTCGCCTCTGCGGCCGCCTCCTCCGTGGCCACCTCGACGGTGGCCTCAGCCGAGGGCAGCGCCTTGGGCTCCGCCTCGACCGGGCCGGGCGCCACCGTCCTTGCCGGCTCTGACCCCGCCACCGCAGGATCGGGGCCGACAGCCGTCGAGGCACCCGCGGCCTCCCGTTGCCGACGGCGCTCCTTCGCCGCCTCGACCTCGCGGACCCAGGCAGCGTCCTGTGCCGCCGACCGGTTAAGGACGGAGGCGCTGGCTCGAAGGGACTTCACGGGGGTGGGCCCCATGGTCTCCGCCTTCCGCTTCAGCCTGAAAAATAAAGGATGAGTCGATCGACGAAATCAGGAAATAAGACGAGTCCCTTTCTGTTCAGAAGCTTACCCAGAAATCGGCACCAGGGGCCTCGACCCCCCACGGTCCGAGCCGCTCGAGGTCGCAGGCGGCGGCCTCGCGGCAGCCCCACCCACGGACCGGGCGCTCCTCGGGGCTCTCGCCGGTGCGCCGCTACGCGCTTTCTGCGCCTCCGAGGCCAACTGGCCTCGGGTCTTCACGCCCGATGAAGGCGCCGCCGACGACGATGTCGGCACCCCCACCCCCGTCCCCGCCTGAGCTTGCGGGGCCTGGGCTGGGGCAGGCGCCCCTGTCGACCCCCCTGGCTGGGTCCGGGGCGAGGCGACCCCTCCCGCCGAGGGGCCCGCCTCCCTCTTTTCCTCCTCCTTCTTCTTCTTCCTCTTCTCCTCTTCCTCGTCGTCCTCCTCGACCTCCTCGACCACAACAACCGAGGAGGATGGCCCCGCGAGGGGCTCCAGCAGAGGGCGGATGTCGGGGAGGTTCCCCAGCCCGGTCGCGGCCTCGTACCGCGACAAGGCGTCGTCATCCTCGCCGCTGCTGCCGTCGTCCTCTCCTGACATGGTCTCGGAGGGCGACGGCTCTAAAGGGAGCCCGTCGAGGGCCTGTTGGCGCCGGAGTTTTCTCCGCGCCTCCTTCTCCCTGGACTTCCGGGCCGCCCGCTTCTTGGTCGACTCCTTGGCTGCCTTCTGCTTCGAGGCGTGCTCCCGTCGAGCGTCCCGAGCAGGTTGGTCCTCCGGAACCGGCGGTCGAGTCTCCCGCAACGCCGATAAGTCCTGCGCAATGGCGTCGACCGGATCAGGGGAAGGTCTCAGACGCGAATCGAACTAAAAAGACGAGCGTACTAAGGAGCTTACCACGGGCTCGAACCCCTCAGTGGGCCTCATGGGGAGCCGGTCGGCTTCCTCCGCCTTGAAGGTCCCCACCATCCGGCGGGCTCGGCGAAGCCCCTCCTCGGGGGTGAGGGTCTCGTGCGACATCCGGCTCCCCTCCAAAGACGCCTCCGGGGTCATCTGGTCGAGGCGCAGGCGGCGTCGGCACAGCGGCATCACCCGACGACGGTGGAACGCCGTCGCTACTGCCGCCGCCGTCAGGCCTCGAGCACGAAGCTGCTGCAGCGCCGCCAGCAACGGGTTCAGGCGCGGCTTCTCGACGTCCGGCACGCCGTACACCCAGTTGTCCTCCCGGGCGGTCAGCACGCGGCCGGTATACCTCGGCAGCTGGTTCTCGTCGTTGCGGAGGTAGAACCAGCCCGTATGCCACCCGCTGTTCGAAGAGATGAGGCGCGCCGGGATGTACTGTTCCGTCCGACTCGACCTCAACTGGAGGACGCAGCTCCCTACTCGCACGGCGTAGAAGGCGCCCTTCGCTCCCGCGTTCCGCGCGAAAAGCTCGGCCTTGAAAAGGTGGAGCCACAGGTTCCACTGCGGCTCCACCCCGAGGTATCCCTCGCAGACCGCCGCGAAGATGGCGGCCTGCGCAATGGCGTTGGGGGCGAGGTGGTGGAGCTCCACCCGGTAGTAGTGGAGGAGCGCCCGCATGAAGGCTGACGACGGGATACCGAACCCCCGTTCGTGGAAGCTTACGAAGCTCACCACGTAGCCTTCCGGGGGGGCCGGCTCCCGATGGGTCGACGGCGGCGCGATCCACTCCGGCCGCGACCGGCTCGTCCTCGGCCGCAGCAACCCATCCGCGACCAGCTCCTCCAGCTTCTTCTCCGTCACGGAAGAGGAGGCCCAGCCGTCGGTAGCGAGGAACTGGCTCTTTCCAGCCATCAGCGCCGGCGGGGAGGAAAGGCGTGGGGAAAAACGGCGGCGGCGGCGGCAATGCGGACGGAAAGCGCAAGGGGGCTAGGGTTTCCTAAGGCAAAGGATGGCAAGAACGCAAAGAACCGGAGGGGAACACAGACCCCAGGGCCGCGTTTTTATAGACCGGGAAGAAGTTCAACGGCCGCGCGAAAAGGTAGCAACAGTTTCCCGTAATAAATGCGCCCACCTAACCGTCCTTCTTGCCTTACAGGAGCGGGGCACGTGGCCGTCCCCACGCAGTAACCGAACGCCACGCCGCCCACTACCGCGCCGATCTCGCCCTAAAAAGGCGCGCCTGGCTAAACGGGCGGGGCGAGATCCGCGGACGGATATCCCGATATTCCGCTAACGGGCTCCGGGCCCGCTTTAAGTCTCGAGGGAACAGAGGCTGGCCCTCGACCTGGGTTCCGACAGCCGCCCTCGAGCACAGAGCAAGGGACGACCAGGGATGCGCTCATACATGGCCAGGGCTCGAGCCACGCTCTCGAGGCGCCCCAGGACGTATTCGAGGCCAGAGGACGAGGTCGAAGCCGGAATCCCCACGGGGGAGGCAACGAGCCCTCGGATCCCGTCGAAGGGAACCGACATCCGCACGACCACTCCTTGGCATTTTCGCAGAGTGCCTCCGGGCCACAAGCCGACTCCTAACGACTGGAGCACGAACTCTCACTCGAATCTCCCCGCTAGCAGCTCACCGGAGATCGCCGGACTCGCCCAAACGGGGTAGTACGACGTTCCCCACCCCTCCTCTTCCTTTTCGGAGGAAGAGCGCGAGGGACGGACAACGAAAGACGGCAGGGACTCTGATCGACCTCGTGCGCGCGAGGCTCGGGGGCTCGGCCGCATCAATTACTCCCTGATAAAAAATGTAAACAAGACCTCGGAGGAGATTTTCTCAACACTCCACCGAGGCCTCGGGGGCTACACCCGGCGGGTGCGCTCGCGCGCCCCCACCGGAGAAGCACTGAGAACGCCTAGGCATCCCTGCTAAGAAAGATAAACGACGCTATGACTCCAGTTCATCGGTAAATAAGCCTTAAGGAGAGTGAACGTTCACTCACCTAAAGGCTCGGGGGCTACTGTCGGTACCAATAGTATAGGGGTACCCACATTTGACGATAATGAAAACTGAAACGATCAAGTCACAATAAAACACAACCCATTACGTGCGATAGGCCCGCCTCGTACGAGGCCGGCTCGACGAAATGCCTCGCCCGCGTCCTGTCTCCGGCTCGTACGAGGCCCCCTCGACGGGAGACCTCGACCGTGCTCCGATCCGCACGGGGCTCGACCCACCCCCGGGAGCGTTCCGATTCGCGTGAGCCCGGGTCGAGGCGCTCGACCCCCTCAGTCTCTACCTACCACGGGACGAAAAGTCAAAGTATTTAATGCAACCTACCAACCATCACCTACCGGCATGGCCGCGGTCTGGATCAACGTGGGAACATTACCTGTGTCAGTTTTCACTGTCTTACTGCCCATCCCGTGATGGGAGGTGAAAAACGTCACTATTCCCACCATGCCTCGTCCTGTGCGTCACTATTAACCCTCGAGGGACAATACGACAAGGCCCGTATGCCGTAATTCCAGGGATTCGGACTTATCCGTTCGGCCTCGACCCGACCTCGACCACCGACACGGCGCAACAGGGAAGAAAGGACGGTATGGCACGGTGCTCTGCGTCATTTCAGCACCTCACCTTCCACGACATCACGTGCCCAGGCATGGCCCCCCACTTCTAGGGCACGTCGCTACAGTATCTCCAACAGGGACCGACAAAACATCGTTTCAAGGCCCCCGCTATCTTGGTCTCCTCACGTCCTATAAAAGGGGAGGCTGGGACTCCACAAGGAGAGGGAGGATGATCAGACGAACAGCCACGCACACACCACGTAGCGACCAACATCTCAAGCAATCATCTTGTACTCTTTCTTTTCCCTTTTTGAGACTTGGGCTCGGCACCCTCTCTCACAAGCTTGTAACCCCTACGCAAGCACTTCGGTGCAAGGAAATACAAATCTCTCTCACCCCCGCTGGACGTAGGGCCTTCTTTTGCCCGAACCAGGATAAACCCCCGTGTGTTCTCCTTGCATCACCATCCAGGAAAGGGACACGCAGCATTTTACTCGTTGGTTTAGGACCCCCTCGGGTCCGGACACCGACACTGCTGGAGAGTGAAAAGATATAGAGAGCGATTTTTATATAAATAGCTCTCTAAATGATGGTTTAAAAAGTGAGATTTAGAAAGGTTTGAGATGCTCACACCGGAAATTGCACCAGAAAAATTCCTAGCATAAAGAAGCAGTACAGAAGGATCGCGTACTGATGCATGCTAGGCAGGCAAATAATGTGTGTGCCTAACGCGGACGAGGATGAGGCGCTGCTGGCGGACCTGGTGACCGAGCTCCACGCGCCTTCCTCCGAAGCTCCATTGGCCCCTGCCCCTTGCACCCCAAGATCTGGTGGATCCTTGGTGCAGGGCGGCCCTGCGCGAGCGGACGCCTCTGACGCGGCTGGGACGAACAGCTCGAGGGCGCCGGCCATACCATCCTCGCCGAAGCCGCAGCCATGGCTGAGCCCTGGTGCACCATCTCCCCACCCCCCGGAGCTGGGCGGATCTGTTGACAGCAGCCGGCGGGGGACCATGTCTACGCCTTCTCGAGCTCTGGCGCCGGCCAGACTAAAATCCATCATAGTCAGGCCAATGCCCGTGCCAACGCCCCCTGCCGCGGTCGCTGGCTGTCGCAAGACGGTGTGGAGGAGGCTGAAGTTGACGGAAGGCTCTGCTGCGTGGCTGCCAGAGCAGAAGAATCAAGGTTTCAAGCAGCTGGTCAGCTCTCCGCCTGCCAGCTGCTGGGAGCTCGGGGAGTCTTCGGGAGCTGGTGCTCAGCTAGAGCCTCTGTCTTCGCCGGGATGGCAGACAACAAGGAAGAAGTATTGGTGGCGCGATGGCGGATCTCTTCAGGAGGATGGCTCCGGCAAGACTAGGAGAGCTGCGCAGGACGCCAACCGGGGGCACACCATGGGCAGCCGGGAGTTTTTTAAAAAGCGCCTCGCGGGGCGCTGCTTCCGGTGCCTTGGTGTCGACCACCAAGTTGCACAATGCAGGGACCCTGTTCGCTGCCTCAGGTGCAAGGGCTTCGGCCACATCTCCCGCCACTGTCGCTCCGGCTGGCGACAACCCATCTCAGCCAAGCTCCGCTCCCGGCTCACCCTCCCGGCCGGTAGCATCCACAGCCGCCTTGTTTTCCCACCGCTCTGCTCGGCCAACCATCTCATCACACCACCATCTCAGAACACTCCAAACAACTCAACACACCCACCACCAAAAGTTGGGGAGACGGAGTACGTGACCGGCCAGGTTGCCGACCGCCCAATGCTGGGCCGTGTCGCCATTGTTCCCTGGTGCGGCCGATGTCAAGCGCCAGCGGCACCCTCGCTGTACGAGCATGACAAGGACGACTTCGAGGGACTGCGACGACGCAACGAACGACGTCGTTCGCGGTCACCATTGCACAACACCCCTCACTTCTCAGACCCGATGTTCTGTCGTGCACCGCCAGAGCACAGGGCGCCCAGGGATGACGCCAACGACGACGACTTCCGCGAATCACCTCACCGTGGAGACGTTCCCAAGAGCACCAGATTCCGACAGCTCCCCCCCAACTTCAGCTCGGAGCGCGCGGTCCATGGTGACCAAGCCCCAATAGAACGGGGGCGTTCCAGCAGCCGCTCGCCACGGAGGGCTGTGCGTGGGCGGGAGGCCCTCGCACACGCCACGGAGGACTGGGAGCGCCGGCGCTTGCGCTCCCCAGCTGCCCGAGCCTGGGAAAGATGTCCGCGCTTCGCTCCATCGGTAAGCCGTGACCCACTGCTTGACTACTTCAGGGACTCAGACGGCGACAGGATGACCCTGTCTCAGGAGGACGACCCGATGGTCCACGAGCATGGCTGCACCAGACTGTCCGACGCTTCGCTGTACTATTCGCTGAACGATAATGCCGGCAACAGGCCTGGCTCTCCGGAGTCTAGACCCATCTGCAAGGTGTGGGCCGGTGCAAGCTCCTCGGCCCAGCCCCTACAGCCCGAGGAGGTAGTCTTCGGGCCAGCGCCTCAGCTATCCGACATTGATGCAGGAACCGGGGCTGTCTTGGGCGTTGATGATCCGGCTAGCCAGGACGCCGCAGACCAGCACACTGCTGATGAGGAGAATGCAGACGGGCCTGATGATTGTGCTGCCTTCTGTGCGGGGATGTTCAAACCCGTCCTTGCTCCGATCCTACATAGGCCGGACTCGCCTCCTCCACCCCCTCCGACCAGCAGCAGAGGCCGCACCAGAGGACGCAAGCAGGTGATGGTCGCCACACGCTCCAGCACGCGCCTTGCTGCCCATCCATCTACGGTGCCGGTGGCCCTGCGCGCTCAGAATAAGCTCATGCGTGAACTGGAGTTCATCAACACCCCGTCCAAGGCACCAGATGATGCTATCATAGACTACATCGACGTGTTTGGCCAGGAACTCCCAGTGCAGGCGATCAAGGCTATCAGGGCAGCTACTCGGCTGGACAACAAGGAGCTCTCCAAGGTGCTGGCAGCGTTAGCGGCAGAATCAGGAGCAGTGGAGATGGAGGCCTCTTGATGTGCAAGCAGCTGATCCAGAAGAAGACGCAGATTCCAATGAGGTTAGTGCCGGGCTTGTGTGTTCCCAGAACGTGGCACTGGAAATTTGGGGGCTGTGGTCTGATGGCAGGTGTACCGTGCAACTTGCTAGCCAGCTATTGTGTCTGTCGTGCTCTGAATATCCAACAAGCTAGCCCAAGCATCAGTTGTCTCCACGTTTTGACTTTATGGTGCTTTTGGAAGCAAAGGATTGCAGTGGTTTTTACGAGCTCCAGATGTTCGCCGATGCAGGTGTTTGTTGTGTTCAGAGATGAATGCTCCTTGTGGACTAGTGCCGGAGGGCGGGTCTTGAGACCCCTAGCAGTTGCAAATAATTTAGTGAGTAATTAGCTTTTGTATTCCTAACTCCCTGTAGCGGTCTGCTGCAGGGGGCGCGCTCCTCGCGCATTATGATGTGAACTCTATCTCTCTTATTAATATAATGCCGGGTAAACCGGATCTTTCAAAAAAAAAATGTGTGTGCCTAACCCAGAACAAACTCGAGGGGCAGGCACATGCCGATGCAGCGTTCTTATCCAGACCACGCCGTGCACTAAGACGGGCCGCCCCGGTCACCGGTCGTCTCGTCTCGGCACTCCCTGCCTCCTCGGCTCCTCGCAAAGTTGCAGTCGCACGTCGTCGCCGGCAGAAGAGGCCTGGTCAGTGGTCATCGACATGCAGCAGCTTTCAGGGACTAGTGCTTGTCTGCTCGGTCCAGATTCTTGCGTTTTCGTAGGTCTTTTCATTGCGTGCGTCCTCACTGGTGAAGATTTGAAAAAACAAATACTCGTAGCACGGATGAAGCTAATAATGGAGAAGAAGATTCATCAGCGCCGTGTCCCTCTGCCTCGCTCGGCAAGACAAACCGCGAACGCCCAGGCACGACGCACGAGTCAGCGTTCCGACGAACGTGACAGTGTGACAGCTAGTAGCATGCTACATAATTTTTTTAGAGTTCAAGGGCCAACCAGCCCCTGCGACAGAATTTTCAGTCGATTCAACGTGAACTTAAGAACTTTTCTATATCAGCGACACAAATCTACTGACATGTCTTATTACTCCTACTACTACAGAAGAAACTAATTAGGCGGTTTTCCAAAACTAAGACGGTTCGACTTCGATCAATGGCTCGGCATGACGACGGTCTCGAAGCAGTTGAGCCCGTCCAACGCCGGCGCGCACTCGGCCTGCAGCCCCCGCGCCGAGCACGCGGACACGTCGCGCGTCTCGGTCGCCGCGGCTTCCTCTTCAGCCGGCGTCGACGGCAAGTCGCCGCAGGCCTGGGCGTCCGCCGCGAGCTTCGCGACAGTGTCTGCCGGCGCGCCGACGTACGCGAAGTCCAGCGGCGCCTCGCAGAAGACCAGCGATGTCACGAGCCTGTCCATCGCCGCCGCCTCCGAACACGCGCTGTTGCTGCTCTGATCTCGGTCGTTGGTCGCGTCAGTCTGACTCGGTCTGTGTGCGTGCCTACGTACTGCCTGGTTCTTTCGTGTTGGCGGGGACGCGGACCCTGTGTATTTCTTACAGAGGTCGGCAGGCAAGGCCGGAAGCCGCGCGTGCCGGGGCCGGGGACGGAGACAGAGTCGGAGTCCCAGAGGCACGCGCGCGCGGAGACGCGGAAAGAGCCTGGGCCCGGTTTAGATCCTAAATTTTCTTCTAAATTTTACCGTGTAAAAAAAGATTCCCCGTTACATCAGAATGTCGGTACATGTATGGAGTACTAAATGTAGGGGTTGTTTAGTTGGTGAAAAAGTTTAGGTTCGGGTACTGTAGTACTTTTCGTTGTTATTTGACAAAATTTATCCAATCATAGCCTAACTAGACTCAAAAGATTCGTCTCGACATTTACAGACAAACTGTGTAATTAGTTTTTTCTTTCGTCTACATTTAGTACTCCATGCATATGTCGCAAGATTTGATGTGACAGGTACTGTAGCACTTTTTGGGTTTGCTTTTTGAGTGGAGAAGGCAACTAAACAGGCTCGTAGATGAAATTAAAAACTAATTGCACAGTTTTATTGTACTTTGCGAGACGAACATTTTAAGCCTAATTAATCAATGTTTGGACAATTATTACTAAATTAAAACAAAATTATTACAGTACCAACTACTGTTTATATCCGAATTCAGGCCCGAATTCTGTTATCTAGGCCATGTTTAGTTCCCTCAATTCTCCCCCAAATTTCACTATACAAAAAGAAGATTCTCCGTCACATCAAAATATCGGTAAATGCATGGAGTACTAAATGTTGATGAAATCAAAAACTAATTGTACAGTTTTATTGTACTTTGCGAGATGAATATTTTAAGCCTAGTTAGTCAAAATTTAGATAATTTTTATCAAATACAAACGAAATGCTACAAGAATTCTAATACAGTGTTTTTCTCCCCAATTCTCTCATCTAAACGAGGCCCTATGCCCCTGGACGCCCGGTGAAATCTGCGGCCTGTCTCAATGTGTCAGTGTCACGCACGCGGAAGCCGTGCCGCGAGATGCTTGACGTGACGTGACAGTATGCGAGAAGTGGACACGTGGTGTCATGGATCCCCACGATATTTTCCATACTGGATGGAGGCCCGCTGTCCCAACGGTGGGCAGCTGCCCAGCTTCGTGGGCCGGGCCTGCAATCGATTCTACAGCGCGGTATACAAACTAGTAGAGATAGAACTCTTTTTTGCCACCTAAATTATCGTCGTAGACTCGTAGTTCAAGTTTCTTCTCCAACACTAAATTCAGCCAAATGATCTCTCGCAACTCTCAAAACTAATTACCTCTCTATCACGGTTAGAGTTTGTTTTAAAGATGGTTTTCTTATTTTGTAATTAAATTTTCCAATATATACTTGCAAAGTTTTTGAACCATGAATAGAATATCTAAGAATATAAAATCTAGAGAAAAATCCTAGATATAGATTTGGATATGATAAATAAACCTAAATAAAATACTTATAAATCTCATGAAAATATGTCTAGTAGCTTGAAAAATTAGATTTAGCTCTAGAAAATAGAAAGATATACACAAAATTATGAAAAAAATTATCAAGACATTCCAATAAATGCCTAAACGTGTTTTAAGAACTTTTCACAAGAAAAAATACGAGTTGCAACGAGCACGGATGCATGTAACATTAATGTATGTTGCATTCATGCTAATTGCATCTTTTTTTTTATGTCGATAGCTTCTAAAACGCAGTTAGCATGACATATTTTCACGATGCAACTAGGAGTTTCAATCCATTGAACATTGAGATCTGAAGCTAATCAGGTGGCACATCAATTAGCTAGGGTAGCTTTATATTTGAAATATACATACATGTATTTAGGTCGATGAACCCCTAGCTTCATTTTAGAAAGTTTGAAGAATGATGTAACCTTGTCTACAAATCAATAAAGAACGTCGCATGGCCTTTTTGTTTTTGATCTGTCTAGCCAATAACTGTAAGTTCAATCAAGCTCTAAGTGGGTTTTGATGATGTTGACCACATAATTAAAGGACTAATGGCTTTAACAAGTGTTTGACAACGTATCTTTAGTCATGGGTGCAAAGAAACAAAAGAGAAGACCCCCAACTCAAATGGACGGCTGGCAACGGCTCTAAGAGCTAGTTTAATTCATTTTATATTTTGAAATTGAGTTATAGGACAAGCCATACTATTAAGGGGATACTAATAGTGTGCTGGGTGGAACCAAGTGCTCAAAACTCCATCTACATCTCAAATAATCCTAGCCACAAAAGCCAGCCGAGCTGAATTCTTATCTGCTCTAGCCTGCGCGGAACCTCCGCGTCCTAACGTGGAGGCTCCAGGGTCTGTCTGACTCGACCGTTTTGTGGGTGACGTGAGTGGTATATATACCATACCCCTTCACCCCCAACAGTCATCTTCTTCTTATTCACTCAGACTTGCAACATAAGCTCTTTCTCTCTCAAAGCTCAGTGCTCCCAAGTTCCTTACTCCAATCTTTGTGATTCCTTAAGGGATTTGGCTCTAGAGAGTGTGAGAAAGATAGAGAAGATCCTTCTCCTCTGTTCTTGTGCACTTGGTAAAGCCCTAGCCGCTTGGTGTGTTCATTACTCTTGGAGCTTGGCTCCTAGACGGCTAGTGGTCGCCCGGTAGCTCCCAATCCGGTGTGGTTGAGCACCGAGACATTTGTATTACCCTTTGTGACTTAATGGAACCCTATAACCTATTGCCTTGGTGATAAGTTGGAGAAGAGGAGTGAGTTGAAAGAGACTCCATAACTTTCGTGGCTAACCTCGACAATGTGTACGTAGACAAGCCTGTGTGGCGAGTTGAACCATGGGATAAATCCTCGTGTCCTCTGTGATTGCTATTGTTGTTGCTATCACTTGTGATTTGAATTGATTTTTAGGGTTTGCATCCGATCTATGAATTCCTCATCCTCTAGGTCCAACCAACTGTTTGGATAGCTCAACATACTCCCTAGGAAGGCTAGTATTACATTCGATCTATTTTTTATTCGTTAAATTCTGTAATAGATCAATCTCATACTCTGATCCTCTGAGGTTTCACGTTTATCCCCGGAACCTCCACGTCCCGGAGGCGCCGCGTTCTGACTAGTTTCGTGAAGTTGATTAAATTTTAGAGAAAGGCCTATTCACCCCCCTCTATGCCACTTGCTAGATCCTTTCAAGAACTAGTTGTTTTAGTCCCTCCCATCAACTGAATTTTTGTCATGCACTTATACTGTCTTATAGCTATATTTACACCATCTTATTACTAGTTTTTATAATGATTTCTTCAATATAATTTATTACACATAGTGATATAATTTGGGGATAATACAAATATATGTCAATTTTTTTAGAAAAAAATACAAATTGTTTCTATGGAAAGCAGATATCAAAGAAGATATATCAAATTATTTACAAATTGTTCAAATTTTCAGAACAAATTATAATTTTTTTACAAATTCCAGTGGGACCCACACTCCCCAACCTTATCCCTTCACTTCTGGCCTTCCTGGGCCGCAACCGTTGCCGCACCCCGTGCTCGACCTCCTCGTCGCTAGCCCGCCCCTGACCTCGCATCGCGCCCACCGGGGCCGCCCTCACCCTCCTCGTTGCCGGCCGCCAGGACCGTGCCTCGCCCGCCCTCACCCTCCTCGTCGCCAGCCAGCAGCCCCGCGCTGCGCCCGCCATGGCCGGAGCAGCGAGCTCCGAGTCCGGCCGCGCCTGCTGCCTCGCCAGTTGCGCCCCCTGCTGGCCGCGCCGCCTGCCCCCGCCTGCTGGCCGTGCCGTCTGCCCGAGCCATCCGCGCCCATCCGACGGCCAAAACAATCAGTTAACAAAGGCTCCCAAATCAACTGGTTATGGGTTAACAATTCTGTTGTTTTAAACAAAAGTTGCCAATAGTACCTCTCCTAACTTTTCACCGCTAGAAAATTGCTCAACCTTTGTTGCAATTTGCTTTTTGCATACTAAAAAAACATCATCCCAAATTTTCACAACTTCGCCACGAGTCACAAACACGCGCGAAGTCCTAACATCTTGTCCAAACAAGAACGCGCGCCATGAATGTCAGTACGGAGCGACGACGACGTCGACGAAGTAGAACCTCTGGTCCAAGTCCAACGCCTGGCAGGACCGCGTCACGTTCGCGCTTGCGCCATTGTTCGCCTCCTTCTCGCCCGTCCTCTCGGTGGCGCACTTCCCACCACTCCCCGCCGATGACGCCGATCTTGTGCCGCCCGCCGCTGCACCGGCACCCCTGCTGTTGCTCTCCGCCTTGGCGCGCCCCGCGTCGCGGGCGAAGATCTCCAGCGCACCGGCGCTCATGCCCGGGCCGAAGATGCTGCCTGGAGCCGCGCCGACGAGGGACAAGGCCAGGATCCTGTCCATGCCGCCCTCCGTTGCCGAGTTGCCCACTGCCCACGCGACGGCCGGCCGACGGGACGAAGCGGTTGCTGTCTAGCACTACGGGCCGGCCGGGAAACGTTGCCGATGTATACAGCTGCTGCCGCATTATTTATTTATTTATATATAGGCGGCGTCGTGACCAAATCGAGTCGGGTCATGTTCCGCCGGCGCCGCCACCCGTGGGGACGCGGGCGTGCCCCGTTCGGACTCGCGTTGACTCCAACGAAGTCATCACAGCCGTCCAGACTGGTTTGCTTCGCTATGCAGACAATACAGTACTATACTACACGCCTACTCTCTTCCATCAGTTTGGTCATAGTGGTACTACTGTACTATACTCGGATTGGTTTTTTTTTTCGTTCTTTTATGGTGTCCAAAGCGATATGCTTCTGAAGAAGGATAAGTGTGTTGCAGACTAATAACAATAGCAGAAATGATACACATGAGAGAAAAAACGAGCGTGCTGCGGTGCTGCACATCCGAGCAAAGATGAGTATGCACTAGGTGATACTTTATTGACTGATGATGCTGTATCTCGCATTTTTAATTTGATTTGATGGGCTTCAATCTGATTCAATAGCCCATGGGTTTCAAATCCATGAGAGTTGTTATTTTTTATTGTTGGTTCACCAGATCTTAACACACTCTCCTTCTTTACCCGGGCTTAAGACCGGTTATGTTGAGATGACTCAAGAAAGTCTTCCAGTCAACATAGGCGGAGTTATTCAATAGCCCATGGATGTTACAGGTTTTTTTGTATATGAGGTATTTCCTATATATATAAGGTATAAGTTTCGCTTCTTTATTGGTGGTATCTGCTATGAGGTTGTACTTGCTGTAAGGTAGAAGTTTCACTTGTTTACTAGGAGCTTAATTTGTCGGCGCTGCTAGCTCCTGGATGTTCGGACGGATACTCACGGTAGCAGTCGGTTTCCCTTCCGTTTCGCACGTCCACATGTAGGGCCGCGTCACCCGGACCTCGCTCGACCGCGCCCATGTCACCCGCGCCCGCACGGGGCCCACGCTGCCCGAACGTCGCCCACACGGGGACTGCTCGCGCCCTCTTCCGCTTCTCACGTGCATCCCATGTGCAACACCCGATCTACTTTTAAAATATCCAGATGCAACACTTGCAACATATAAAAAAGACAGATGAAACACTAGAAACATACATCTGAAACACTTACAAAAATAATTTAAAATCATTACATCTAGATAAAATATTTGCAACATATGTGTGAAACATATGCAACATCCAGATAAACACACTTGCAATATACGTCCGAAAGAACAGATGAAACATTAGGAACCTACGCTTGCAACGTACATATACAACCATTGCAACATATGCGACATCTCGATTTGCAACATCATCCATGTAAAACAATTGAAACATACCTTTAAAACATCTGAAACATTTCAAATGTACACTTGCAACATGCATCATATCCTGGTGCGGCTTCCTCTACCATCTGCATCAGGGCGCCACAGCCGTAGCAGGAGGTGAGGCCGGAGGCCTTCCGTGCCAAGGCCCAGCGCTTCTCCTTGTGCCGGCGGCGTCATCGAGCGGGGCGGGTAGCGGAGCAGGAGAAACGACACGAGCAGCAGGACGGGCGTGTAGAGCAGCGGCAGGAGCAGCGGGGCGGGCATGCGGAGTAGCGACAGGAGGATCAGGGCGAGCGCATAGAGCATCGGCAGGAACAGTGACAGGAGGAGTGGGGCGGGCACGGAGAGCATCGACAGGAGAAGCGGGGTGCGCAGCGGAGTGGGAGATGGACAGGTGATGATGAATTGACTGGATATTAATGAACAAAGGTTGTGTCACATGGTCCCACACCCCGCGTCCGTCCAATACTCGAGTAAAGGTCGGACGCTCGGATCAAAAAATTCCTGTTAATCGATGGTTATCTGGTCCGAAGGAGACAACGCAAACTCGTCGAGCCATGCAAGGCGTCGAGGTGGTAATGGATTATAATTAACATTCACATCCATATGGATAAAGTCCAATGGAAAAAATCCAAGTCGAAACTATCCTAATACAAGATGATTAATGTCCAATCCAATTGCTATTATATTCAAATATTCATCCACTATGACTCAATAATAACAAAACTATTATAGCTGCTTGTTAATTCTGTATCAAAAAATTAGACCCCAGAATTTAAAAGTTCATGTTCAAAATTTTTAGAGAAATTGGTTGAAACTTGTCGAAGATGACTTAACATGATCATATACTAATTTGTGCTGATTAGTGTGACTAGATGCACACATGGACCCCAAGTCGAAAGTTGGACCCTAAAATTAGAAATCTCACGTTCACATCTTAAAATTTTAGTAAAATAGATTGGATTTCTTTAGAGATGAATTAATACAATTGCCGCTACTTTGCGCATACTGATGTGACTAGATACATATGTGGGTTGCATGACACCAAACCCTAAGACAAAAAATCTCATATTCAAACCTTGATTTTTTTTTTTGCAAAATCAACTAATTTTTAGATGACTTAATATGATTGCTACTACTCTACTTAGACTGGTGTCACTGGATGTACACGTGGGACCTATGTCAAAAATCGGACCCTAAAATTAAAGCCTCGCATTTACACCTTAAAATTTTAGTGAAATCGACTAAATTTTTTTTGGGAGATGACTTAATATAATTGTACGCTACTCAGTGTAGACCGGTTTGAATAGATGTATACATGGGTCCCACATCGAAAGCTGACCCTAAAATTAAAAACCTAGCATCCACACCTTAAAATTTTAGCAAAGTCGACTTTTTTTTTGAAGATGTCTTTATATGATTGCCCACTACTTTGTCTAGATCGATGTGACTAGATGTGTACGTGGAGCCATGTTAAAAGTCGGACGCTAAAACTAAAAATATCTGTTCATGCCTTAAAATTTTAGCAAAATTGATAGAGAATTTGGGATTTGTATTCAATGCCTAATGGATTTTGGATTTTGTTAGATCAAATGATTGCAGAGATGCAAATCCAAAAAGGTCCATTATGCATTTGAAAATAAGAATAATTACTATTCTCTCAATTTCAAATTACGAGTCATTTTGTTTTTTCTAGGTACATTATGCATTTAGATGTACACGATGTCTAATGTCACAGTAACTTATAATTTGAAATAGAGGTTGTACTACAATACTCATCCAACACTATAACAAAGCTCCAAAAATTTCCCCCACAAATTAACGTAATTAATTATAACCAATTCTATTCTATTATTCTAAAAATAACGCAATTAATTATAACCAAATCTATTCTATTATTCTAAAATTAACGCAATTATTTAACTAGTTTATCTTTCATATATGTAAGCTCATAATCGAGGTGAAACCTAACTCTTTTCTACAATCCATATCTTTATATTTGTCTACAAATCAATGCAATTAATGGTTATTATTAATATGGTTTAAACTTGTATGGCCCAGTTTTAGAACTAATCTATTGGAACTCTGTATTAGCCCTCCATCCGCTGTATAAATGTTTGCCATTCCTTTTGTTCTCCATCACAAATAATCACAAGTTAATTGCTAGTGAACCACAGTTCCAGAGTAACACATCTAGATAGCTAGGATAAGATGAGGAGAGCTAATATGGTTCTGCTTCTGGCAGTTGGCTTCCTCTTCCTCATGCTGGCTTCCGGTATGGTACCCACTAATGTCTTGTTCTCCTATATACAAGGATGGCAACGGGTCGGGTTCGGATCGGGTGGAGTCTCCGTGCACCCAAAACTGAAACCCGAAATCGAAACCCGAACCCAAACCGAAAACCAATTCGGGTGGAAATCCATCACCAAAACCAAACCCGCGGATACCCGAAACCCGAACGGATACCCGAAACCCGAACGGATACCCGAAACCCGCGGATAAATATACACATATTTACATGTATAAATAAGAGGCAATAAATAATAAATATTTTCATGAGTCAATTTTGAATAGATTTAATAATCTAAATAAACAAGTTATTATTAGCATATTTTAAAACATGAGTTTTAATTCCAAATGATTTATTTCGGATATCCATTGGATATCCACGGGTGAAAAATCAAACCTGAAACCGAACCCGATACCAAACCCGAAACCGAAACCGAAAACCGTGGGTGAGAAACCATCCCCAAACCCGAAACCGCAGGACCTGAAACCCGCGGGTATCCGACCCGAACCCGATCCACTGCCATCTATACCTATATATAGTTCATTGTTTCAGCAACTCGAATATATAGCGGATCACTGAATGTCATTCTCTATTAATTCTTTCCACTGGTGTTCTTTACAGATGTTGTAGCCATCAAGAAAAATTGTACGTCTAAGAAGATCCCGACACACAGGGTAAGGCATGTGATCCCAAAACTTGTGATCAAAACGCTAAAAAGGATTCCGAAGCCGATGGATTTCGATGCCCATATGCGGCTTGCATCATCCAGGGCCGTTGTGTTGCTGGAGCTTGCCATCGCATCGTGTGCGAAAAATAGATACTGACTGGTGGCTATGGGTGGTAGGAGGATGCCAATATGCCATGCATGATGTACTGATACTGATACAGAAATTAAATAAAGTTTCATATTGAGTCGCCAATTTATATATGAAGTTTGTTTATAGACTTTTGCAAATATATATGATGTAATTTTTTTTAATGAGAATCAGACAAAAGAGCTGCCGATTATATTATATTAAAGAAACCCAGACGGAATAGTACAACAAAACAACAACACAACAAAATGACAACAACACAACTAAAGCGACCGAAACAACTAAAACAATGTTGTACACCAAATATTCAATCCTCCACAAACTCCTCCGTAATAGCCAGCCAAGTGACACACATCACACAGACAACAGTTGTCATCAGAACACCAAAGTCGCACTTGCATCATCGTTCATGACTCCTACGGAAGAGGCAAAGAAGCCTCCACCACAAAGTCCCCAAAGGCACAATCTTTTAAACTCATCAGTGGCTTGAGAAGGTCTAGTGGCAACAATTTCATTAGGCCAACTAAATTGTCTTCTATTGCACCCTCATTAAGCTTCCCATCCTTCTCAACAACGCCCAAATCCTTTAACACATTGCAATGTGCAATCGGCCACTTCAACGAAAGCAAAGCTTTATCATAGGACTTGTGTTGGCGTCCTGCAGGTGTAGCCGATGGTGAAGGTGGGTGTATAGGAGGACATGTCAGATCGTTCTCCTCCATAGCTGTGGCCATTGAAGAGATGTTGTATTAGTTGATGGATCCTCTATCGACCTAAGCACTTCTTCGTTGACCTCAATCGTAGAATGCAAAGGGTAGTCTTCAATGGTGACGGTCTACAGCAACGAGGCCGTCACACCGTAACAACCTTCTCTATGATCATCTCGCCATTGATGGAATCTGCACTGATCACATATGTGTCCTCACATACCAAGGAGTCAGCAGGCGTGCAAACCTCCATAAGAGAAGCAAGGATCGATGACGTCACTAAAGGCCCCTCGGTTGCTTGCTCCATGAGCATCTTTTGGCGAATCTCTGTGCCAATTGTCCTTGTGGCCACCTCCTTACTGTCAAGGCTCAACACTGTGTGAAACACCAACTCATTGGTGACAGGGTTTGTTGTGGAAAATAATGGAGTCGAAGACTACCGAATTGGGGAACAAGGACCCAAAAGACCAGCCAAGTCTGCAATGAAATGATCCTCACTTGGTGGTCCTCCGCGTTCCAGATGGTTAGGCATCCGTGCAAGCCACAACTTGATGGTTGATGTCTCAGCCCTGAAAGGACACACCACCTCCTCAAGCCGAGATACGAAGAATTCCTAGAGATATGAATGAAGTGACTCCATCAGAGTTCCAAACAAAGATTGAAGATCCAAGGTGGATAAACCATGTGCAGCGTGACAAATGACAAACACATGCAACACATTGAGGATGGTGATTAGTTGAAGCCGATCGCGGATCACGACGACCATTTGGGGGAGATATAGCCACAACATCTGCCCATCTCCGTTGAAGATGGTTATGTTGGGAAGCAGAGCCGAAACGTGGTGAAGCCAGGAGGGACCGGAGGCTGCAATGTCACTCTTTATGCTGAGGACGGCGACATCGAATGCAGCGGAAGGAGTCCCAACACGAGCTGACCTGGTGATCACGGGCAAGACAACGGTAGCATCTTCCACGAGCTCATAATTTGAAGGCAAGGCTACGATCCTTTCTTGACTTGGACGATGGTGACGACGGTACATGGGACGCCAAAGGCCCTGAGGCCGACGGTGAGACGACTTGACTCCTTACATGCCGACAGCAAACTCCTGGAGGCGGCGGCCAGCAGATGACCTGGAGGCGCGGCGGGCGGTGGAGATATTATGTCTAGATGCTTGTATCTAAAAATGCCAGAGACTTATAATTTGAAATGGAGATTTTACTACAATACTCTTAACTATGTAAATTGAATTTTTTATTTGCTTGTGTCAAATCAACTATTAGCAAAAGCTACTCGAAAGTAGAACAGGTACCTTCCAACACTATAACAATAGGGATTTGCTAAAATTCAGGTGCCTGAATTTTATTTTTTTCAGACGACAGTTATTGCATACATTTTCTACAAAAATTGCAGGTTTCGTTTATTGCAATTTCTGTAAATGCATTCTGCAATTTTAGAACCGAGAACAAAAAAACCTGTTACACAAAACCACAAACCCGACAAAATCTGATTTGTATTGGCACAAAGACAATCTATAGGAAGACAAGGACACAATTTAATATGTTATGACACAAAGACAAATAAAAAATCACAAAAGTAACAATTTACTTGTACTAGATAGAGGTATAAGAGTGTTGCCTGAAATCACCTTACAATTCAGGCATCTAAAATATAGGAGAAGTGATAACAATAACAAAGCTCCAAAAGTTTTTCCCGCAAAATTAACACAATTAATTATAACCAATTCTGTTCTGTTATTCTAAAATTAAAGCAATTAATTATAACCAATTGTATTCTATTATTCTAAAATTAACGCAATTAATTACTAGTTCATCTTCCATATATGTAAGCTTAGAATCGAGGTCAAACCTAACTCTTCTGCAGTCCATACCTTTATACCCCATCTGTTTCAAATTATAAGTCGCTTTGATTTTTTTGTTCATCCATTTTACTATGTATCTAGACATATTATTGGGAGAATTAGGAATTTGGCCCTGGAAAAAAGTTGCTTTAGGTATCAGACCCTTTTTTTTGAATTTGGGTATATGGCCCTGAAAAAAAATTCTTAGTTATTAGGCCTTCCGTCAGGTCTGTGAGTGAAGTATGTTAGTTTGGGCACGGTAGCTCAAGCGAAAAGACCATTTTGCCCCTCACTTCCCATACACACGGCAGAGTCTGTTATTTGTAGCATGAATGCAACAATCATTTACAACCTATATCTTATTAGTTTTATTTATTCATGAAATATTTTTTATCTCTAATAATTATGCATGCATTAGCGCTAATTAATCTTGTAAATTTAATTTATTGCAAAAACTTACAACGATTTTTAAAAATCTTAGAATTTTGATAAAGACAACATTTTAGATGTCGCTGCCTTAAAAAAATACTAAATATACATATGGAGGAACACATTTTCTTAGAATTTTCATACGGACAACATTTTGGATGACCGTGCCTTAAAATAATACTATAAACATATATATGCGAGAATATATGTGTGGTTGAATGTGATTATATACTCAATATATATATTCTGAACTGAGGCATTGATCGAGCTAGCCAATGAGTGAGTTTGGCATGTACTAGTAGTAAGTACTAACCTGGATTCTGGCAGAATGCCGTTGCTGAAAACGGAGGCTAAGGATGGGTACAGTACTAGTACGAGTACCCAGGCTGTGAGTCCTGTGAACGAACTTTTTATTCTTGCCATCCGCACTAGAAGCGACGAGATCAATTTGAGGCCCTGCCAATTGTTCTTTTTTTCTTCGCACGAAGCAGTTGAAGGCCGCCGAACTGACCACGCTCCACGACGCAGCGCGCCTATCAGCTCCGACAACGCCGGCGCATCCCAGCCTGTGGCCCCGCCTGTGTGTGTGTGTGTGTGTATATATATATATATATATATATATATATATATATATATATATATATATATATATATACTCAAAATATACAATAAATAAAAAACTATGTTTTTTTTATTTTTTTACTCAGGGGTAAAATGGTCTTTCTACCCGTAGTTAACACCGTTAAGTATCAAAACTGACGGAAGACCTGATTCCTAAGCGATTTTTGTTTTGAGGTCTGATTCCCAAAATAAAAAAGGGCCTGATTCCTAAGAGCAAGTTTTTTGAGGCCAAATTCCTAATTCTCTCCATATTATTATATTTAAATGCATAACAAATTAGATGTATCTAAAAAGTCAAAGCGGCTTATACTTTGGAACGGAGGGAGTACGATTTATCTAAAAATCAATGCAATTAATGACTATTATTAATATGGTTTGGACTTCTATGGTCCAGTTTTAGAACTAATCTATTGGGCACTTTTGAGTTACGACACATTATATAGTATAAATGCTTGCCATTCAGTTTGTTCTCCATCACAAATAATCACAAGTTAATTAGTCAACCACAGTTCCAGAGTAATACATCTAGCTCTAGGACAAGATGAGGAGGGCTAATATGGTTGTGCTCCTGGCAGTTGGCTTCCTCACGATCATCCTGGCTTCCGGTACGGTACCCACTAATTTCTTGTTCTCCTATATATATAGTTCATTGTTTCAGCAACTCGAATATATACATTGAATGTTATTAATCTCTATTCTTTCCCCTGGTGTTCTTTAATTTACAGATGCTGTAGCCGCCAATAAAAATTGTACGTCTAAAAAGATCCCGACACGGGGTAAAGCATGTGATCCCAAAACTTGCCAGGAAGACGCTAAAAAGGATTTCGACAATGATGGATTTCGATGCCCACATGCGGCTTGCACCGTGCAGGGCCGTTGTGTTGCTGGAAGTTGCCAGCGCATCGTGTGCAAATAGATAGTGACTGACTATGGTGGTAGGAGGATGCCATGATGTACTGATGACATCGATATAGAAATTAAATAAAAGTTTCATATTGAGTTGCCAAATTATATATGAAGATTGTTTATAGACTTTTGCAAATATATATGATACTTCAGCGGTATTTTTCAGCGAAACGAACAGGGCTCACTGCAACGGCATCTACCACTAAAAGCACATCGGTGATTTGTTAGAGATGCTATATACATATACCGGTGTGATTGCTAAATAATAACAGGAATAATAAGCACAGAACAGAAGGGACTATATTCACTCCACTACTACAAGTCCATTTATTTACTCGCAAAATAAAACTGCCGATCGGTACTTAATTACACACACACAAGCAACTAGTTCATGTACTTATTATTAGGTTGTGCCACTGGCCACCACTACATTACACTACCACAAGCTGCTATATATAGTTCTTCATATATATAACTCATAGACGACAAATATTATATGAAGATGCATGTTCACTTGATCCGGCCATCATCGTTGTTCTACACGCGAGATCAGGGGGCCTGGCGAGCTCTTCATGGTGCGGCCACATTCTCCTTGGCGAGCGGCGCGATCTCCTCGCCTTCGATCCCCGGCTCGCCGCCGGCGACCCCCAGGCTGAGCAGCACGTTCTCCCAGTTCTTGGCGGGACCCTGCATTGTTTTGCAAATAATAAACCACCACAATCAGCAACAGGAGGCTGGAGCGAGACGCGTGTGATCGACGATCTTAGTGCTCTGCTCTGACGGCGTGCTGTACCGTACCTTCCAGGAGAGATCCTGGATCATGCAGTTCTTGACCATCTCCTCGTACGCCGGCGTGCCCACCACCTTGATGGCGCGCTTCACGGTGGTCGCCACCTTCTTGACGTCGGCCGGCTCCACGACGTTGCACTGGGGATGAAGAAAGGGCGAAACAAGAATCGCTTTGCTGATTCAGATTCATACATGTAGAAAAACATCCATGGCAGGGCAGGGTATGTAAGAGCTAGGTAGCCTTACGTCGACGCTGAGACGGCCCATGTGGAACCCGGTCTTGCCTTCGATGATAGTGTCGACGAGTCCTCCGGTGGACGCGCAGGCGCACGGCTGCAACAATCGCCAGACATCTATCACATTCGCATCGAAATCATTCGGAGGGTTTCTGCTGCAGTGTTCGATCGTACCGTGCCGTATCGCATCCCCTGGAGCTGGATGAGGCCGCAGGGCTCGAAGCGGCTGGTGACGGCGAGCAGGTCGGCGCCGGCCATGATGTGGTGCGCCAGCGCCGCGTTGAACTTCACCACGGCGCGCACCTTGTCCGGGTACTTCTCCTCGGCGCTCATCAGCATGCGCTCGAACTTCTTCTTGCCCGTGCCCTGCATGCATCGATCAGTCAGGTCAACCACATTGTCCTGCTGATGATGCCCGTAACACTATGCATGTAGTAGCCGGGCGGCGGCGTACCAGCAGAACGATCTGCACGTCCTCCTCCATGAGCTGCGGGATGGCGGCCGCCATGACGTCGGGGCCCTTCTGTTCCTCCAGCCTGCCGATGAACGCCACCAGCGGGATCTTCCGGTCCACCGGGAGCCCGACCTCCGCCTGCAGCGCCTCCTTGTTCAGCGCCTTCGCCTCCACGGCCTGAAATGCAGCACACTTGCCGCGTCAGAACCAGAGCCTGGGAATGATGAAATTTACACGAGCGGGCCGGGCCAGCAACAAAAGCGCACCGTAGACACGTCGTATTTGACGGCGATGTACTTGTCCTTGCTGGGGTCCCACTCGCTGACGTCCATGCCGTTGACGATCCCGGTGATGCCGGTGAGGCGCATGATGTTGTCGAGCTCGCAGCCCCTGGCGATGCCGGAGACGAGCTCCTCCGCGTAGTAGGGGCTCACGGTGAGCACCCTGTCGGCTTCAAGGATCCCGGCCTTCATCCAGTTGATCTTCCTGCCTTCCACGGGCTTCTCGTAGCTGCGATTAGATTAAACCAGGTCGAACAATGGGTTACCATTCATGTCACCAGTCACCTTATATTAACCCAGCAGCATTGATGGAAAACAGTTGAAAGATTGCAGACCCATCGATGAAATCGAAGGATGACTTGAATCTCTCAGGAAGATTCAGCTCCGAGAAGTCTGAGAAGGCGAACCGGCCCTGGTAGGAGATGTTGTGGATGCAGAAAGCCGTCTAGTACATGAAGGTGGCAAACAGTCAGTTTCAGAACAAGATAGGGGAGGAAACGAAGATAGCATTAGCAGAAAAGGGAGAGGAAGGAACCTTTGCGTCCCTGTAGATGCCATTGGACTGGTAGTTGCTCTTGAGATAGCATGACAGAGGGCCGGTGTGCCAGTCATTGCACACGAACACGACGTCCTCCCCTGTAGTAGTAGTCGGTGTAAAATGACATTAGTCTGATGGACCATTTCCTGTGCAGATGCTCAAGTTAAACGGAAAAGAAAGACTGACTGAACTCTTACCGTATGGTCCAGAGAAGTATGGGTTGTTGTTGAGGCTCAGGATCCTAGGAGCTTCAAGTGCCGCCTGCAGAGAACATGCATTTCTCGAGAATAAGCCAAGGATCCAACACAGTGCATTGGCAGTACATACAGCATACAGCATACCGTATGCTGCATACGAGTGCTGATGATCTGAATTCTGAAGTAGAGTAGAAAGGCATCCTGACCTGGCACAGCAGGCTGAAACGCAGCTGGTTGTCCTTGTAGTCGGTTCCAGCGTCAGGCCCGTAGATCTTCTCCTCGGTCTTTCCCCAAACCTGAAACCAGCGACCACACGGAAAAAAGCTCACTGAAACTGCTACCGATGGGTGCCTACCATGTTCAGCTACAGATGGGATGGAATCTCATCTCACCCTCTCGAGGAACAGTGGGTGGTCAATGAACACACGGTCGACTCCGCGCTTGTAGCAGTGGAAAAACCTCACCGTCTCGTACCTGTCTCCCATTTTGATCTGCATGCATGCATCAGAGCACAGAAAGAAAGGTTCAGACGACCTTGCGATCGAGATCCATGCATGGAAACTGGATCTGATGGCGTGTGAGTGATCGTTGTGTCAGTACCTCGGACACGACGCTGGTGTCCCAGGCGTCCTTGTACTGGTCGTAGCGGGGAGAGACGACCATGACACGGTGCCCATTCGCCTGCATGCGTGACCCAACCCAACACACGTCACATACAGCAAGAACCAAGAACATTGAATCCTGGCCACGAGAAGAAGACGATCGAAGGGATCAATGCTTACGGCCATGGCCGGCGGGAGGCCGCCGAGGACGTCGCCGAGGCCACCGGTCTTGCTCCACGGCGCCATCTCGGCTCCGACGAAGACGACGTTCATGCCGGCGGTGGCGCAGACGACGAGGGACGGGAACCTGCCTCCGCCGCGGCCCCCGCGGCGCGCCTGCTGCTGCCTGGGCGCCGCACGCGCGCTGGTCCGCATGCTGAGCGGCGTGTCCCCTGCCGCCGATGCCCGGGGCGCCGCCCTCAGGCCCTGCACGCCCCCGCGGCGGAACATGGACGCGTCCGGGACGCCCAGGCCGGCGTGCGTGGCGACGAGCTGCGACGTGGCCAGAGCCGCCATGCCAATGTCACTGCATCAAAAAAAAAGACATGTGCACAGAACAAGAATTATAGATTAATAATCCCTCGGACAGATTTACTGTTAGTTATCACTGGAGTTTAGATTCGGAATCTTGGAGTTCAGAGTTCAGACACAGCTATACAAGAACGGAAGATCCTATATATATTTCCGGTTCAAGTGTGTGGCACAAAATCTACTGTAACATGGTCCAACAGAGACATACTACAATAAATAAATGAATCAAACAGAATACGAAACACACAGACGACTAATAAACATGATCTAAACCAAACGCATGCATGCGCATCCTCTCTGTCAACTACTTCTAATCAAGGATCTGATGAGTACGGCATGCATCAGGCTCCTCATCAAATCAAACACACATGCACGCCAGCCAGGATTTGGACGAATCTGCGCAGAACAACGGCAGGATCGGATCGGAACGGAACCTGATCGATGCGATGAGCAGCCCGGCCGGCCGGTGCAGTAGCTGATCGATGGAGCAGGAGCAGTGTGGGGCGCCCGTTCAAGCAGTAGCCGGGCGTCGCGGCGAGGGGCGGGCGTCCGACTCCGATCCGTCACTGGCTGGCAGTGGTTTATTTCTTCGATCTCTTCCTCCTGGCGGCTGTCGCGTGGCCTCGCTCAGCAGTGGTGTGCGATGGATCGATGTGCCAGGACCCCCCGGCCGGGTGTGCAGTATTTCTAGCAAGGGGGGCCGTGCCGTTGCGTGACCCGCGCGCTGCTCTCGGCCCTGGCCACGCTCTCCTCCGCCCGCGCCCCCACAATACCCGTTCCCCGTGCCGTGCCGCGCCTTGACCCCCGGCACAGGGTGACCAGCGAGTGACCCGCACGCCAGCGCCGGCGCGCTCGCGTCCAAAGTCCGGCGCACCGCACCGAGCGCGCTGTCTTGTCTCCACGCACGCGCACGCCCACCTGCGCCGCGCGGCTTTAATTTGGAAGCATCGCTCGACGCCCACCGGTTCAGTTCGGCTCCTTCTCAGTCTCCAGCTTCGATCACTTTGTTTGATGCGTTTGCTTGTTGTTGGGTTGCTCGGCCGGCGCGGCTCCTCTCGGGGTTCTCCGTGCACGGCTCAGCTCGCTCCATCCATCGCGGAAGGGGACTCTACGTACGTTTCACTAAGGTCTAGGCAACGTGAACTTGCAAGACGACACGAAAGTGGCAACGTTGCACTGGGTGCCGCCCAGCTGTTGGTGCTCACCACCACATGATGCGATGGCCGATGTGATGCGGTCCGACGAGAGACGTGCCAAATCCGATCCTAGGTAGGTAACTTATTCTATGTTTGTTTCTATCCTCCTTTAATTCAGTCTCACCGTTAACACATACTCCCTCGGTCCAAAAGTAAACAACTTTTAAAGGTTTAAAATTTGTGCTAAAAAAATTGTCTACATAAACATGCATGGAACGCTGCCTCCTAATGTGAAATCATAGGTGCATGCAAACGATAATTGCCAAACCCAAGAGATATTCTCCGAAAGGAAAGGAGATGAGGGTACATACATCTTTTGCCACATTCTAAATCTCTCCGAATATTTCTAGAAACTTATTTATTGTATGGGACGGAAGGAAGTACCGCCCTATAAAAATCGATATAACTCCAATCCCAGTGTAATCAAATACCAGTTTGTCGTCGTCTCCTGTAACATGTTCCCTTGTGTTTTCTTTACCATTTTAGCAAAGCAACCAACTTGTTATTCTCGAAGCTGGACGCATGGAAAGATACTAAGACATGTTTTGAATCACCTAGACGAGTTGTTAGTCCAACTAAAGTTTAGGCGGCTAAAGTTTAGACGACTTAAATTTATTCTGTAATATTTAGATACATTGACTACAAAGAGAGACTAACAACTAGTTGGACTAGACTAAAAGTTTAGTTATTCTAAAAAAAGACTAAAGTTTAGTTAACCTTAACTTTTAGTCAGTAAAAAGCATGAAGGATCAATAAGGCAATCACATGACAGTTGTTTGAAAACCATACCATTGATATGCTACAGAAAATCGGAGTCACAACTCTTCTCAGAAAGGCTTCTTTGTCACCTCCGTAGGCTGGCTTCATACGTCATTCTTTGATGGCTCATTTTCCCCGAAATGCAACACCACAAGTATCAGTGGCCGTGAAGCTTATTGCAGACTTCTGATTGGCTATTTTTTGTCTGGTCCCACACTTTTGTTAGTCGATGGACCAAATGCATGCATGTACCTGCGGCTCAACGCTCGGCTCTTGCGGCCCCTTCAATAAACAAAGATAAAAGGGCATGCAACCGTGGGGTCAAATCAAATCTAGAGAAGCGTCACCATCCAGATAGGCTGTGCGACCACTTATACTTGTGGTTTTTTCAGTCTGCTCATTTTTCTTCTTCTTGCTCCCCTCATTCCTCTCTCTTCTCCCTCACTCCTCTCCTCTCTATGGACAAGTAAGGGGGCATGTGCCCTCTCCCCACCCAACACAACATCTGAGACACATGTTGTATCCATCCTATTGGATCTATCCTGATCGTAGTCGTTGGTGTGTATTTTCATATAACATATATATAATCCTCCTTTTATGTGCACTTGCATATAACATAATGACAGTGTTTCCTAATCAATCCGGTTCTTCTATTATCTTTACATGTTACGATTAGTGACATAATTTTTTTGGGCAATAATAATGCATAGCAGTCCTATGTCAAATATGCATAGCAATCGATTTGCATCTCATGACACTAGTTGAGCATGGCAAGTTGGTATTCTTGTTAAGGGAGAGAGGGGATTTGGCCCCTTCAGCTCATGCCCGCATGAGAACATCATGGTCTCGTGGCGGTGTTGAGACGGTACAACGACAAGGACATCCAGAGCATGACCATCTATGAGTAGGCATGTTTGGCCATGGCCTTGAAGAAGACTAGAAGAGGATCGCAAGTCTTGTCACGTGGGTCGAGAAGAATAGAAGAGGATTGCAAAGTCTTGGCGCGTATGTTTGAGGCGCGACACACACATCACATATATAGGTTATATTCAGCTTAACTTCTAGAAAGTATTTCTGCTACCAATAAGCAAAACAACAACTAAACGAGTAGAACTGAAAACTATTTTCTTTCAGAAGCCGCTACTTTCGCGTAGTACAATTTTCATAATACCTTGGACGTTGCTTTCTTCTTTCGGCTTTCTGCCTTTTCAAATAGGTAGAAATAAAGAGATGTTTCGCAGCTGTTTCAAGAAAGATAAAGAAGGGGTAGGTTTCATAATTATTTGAACATTTTTTTCGCAGCTCACAACAGCTTTCTGACACAGCTAACCCAAACACATTTATATTAGTTTGCAAATGTCATCACGTGGATCTTGTGTACCTTTATTTCTTCCAAAAATGTACACAGATTGCACGACTAGGGTGATAGTGCCGATGGATATTTACAGGATGTTTGTTGAAGAATCAAAGTATTTTAGATGAAACGGTGCATCATGTGTCTATTCCTAAAATTTGGTAGAATGATTTTATTCCTCAAACTAGTACTAGTTATTAGCTTGTGAAAAATGATGTGACAATGCATGCCATTTAATTCGTTCCTCAAACCAAAAATCCTGTTATTGGGCCCGCCTATCACAGCACGCGTGGAATGGAATTGGTGCAACTCCGACCAATTCCATTCCACGCGAGGCGTGTCTTGTCCGGGCCCAAAGTTTATCTCGGACTTCCAAAACCAGCCCTAACTATCTTGCTGGGGCGAGCGTGTCCTACAAATAGAAAAAAAAACTACGGAGCTGTTGTAGATACACACGCAAGTATTCGCATTTCATTTCACACCCAGTTCTCTCCTTAAAAAGAATCATGGTCAGCGGACAGACTAGAGCCAGCCGCAACTTGGAACCGCAGATTTCCTTCCTGCATCGGATTGCATGGCAATGCAAGGATCAGAAAATTGTCTTGGCAAAGTATCTTGAGGACATCAGTAGATGCATATTCCGTTGTAGCTCGTGTGATTTTCATCTGTCATCCATACATCAGTTATATATAAACAACATATGACATAGAATCAAATTGCTTGGTAAGGATGAGAAAACTGTTATACCGTCAGTGTCCTAAAAAACTCTCTGTTTGGTTTCTCCCCTCCGATCCGACGTTCGATCTGAGTCGAGTTCGAACGTTGTTCCTGTTTCTCGTTTAAAAACAAAGTGCTCGGGACCTGGAATGAGTTCATGGTCCAAGTTCTAGCTAAGGTACGTACACTGCGTTTCTTGAGGTTTTCTGCAGTCCGCGGAATCGAGCCGGGAAAACGACCGATCGGTGATTGATACGGTGTGCACACTCACCGTCGCGTCACTTTAAAGCGGCCATGCACATGCACTGTTAGAAGATGCTTTACCTTCTTTCCGAGCCATCCATCGCCTTGCTTTGCCTCTTTTTTGCGGGGTTGGGTGCGTGACCCCTCCCAACAATCCGCGCGCCTCGTATCCGATGGTATGGGCAAAACAGCCAAATAAAGGCAGTGAAGGATCGGATAGGTCAGCTGCGTGCCGGCTCAATTTGGGATCGTTCTCGAGTAACATCACTGATATTTTGTGTTGGGCCGACTTGGGTTGCAAAGGCTATGGTCAAGTCGGAAATGCAATGGCGGTGGTGCTCAGGTGTTGTCGATGAACTGCTGAATGAACTGAACATGGGGTGGCGTGCTTGGTGCAGAGGCGTCGTAACTGAATTTCTGTACCGCAGATAGTTACCCTGCAAAGTTTGTACTCAAAGGAGATCTCCCCGCACATGATGATTATTCCCTTCGCTGTTATATTCATCTTGTCCCTGTTCGTCTCGCTAAAATTTGGTTCATACTGATTTGTTATAAGAGAAATACATTGTTTCATTGTTGAAAAGTACTAAAGTTGTGCTGCAGAACAAGGCTTTTTTTTCTCGAATACGTAAAACATTTGCGCATCATTGTTACAAACTACGCACAACGAGCACCCTAGGAGGTCATACGGTCATAGCTTGGACCGTCCTAGCAACCAAATTCAAGCTTGGATATTACATAAAGGATCTACATACGAGCTAAAGACGGTGCTGCAACCTACGAAGCTAGACGCCTGCAGAACAGGGACCTCATCTCACAAATGGTGGAGTACTATGAATGAATGAATGACGCTGCAATGAGCAAGTCGTCCCCTTTTTTGCCTGTTTCTTTCTTTCTTCAACTAGCAACAATCTCAACACAATCATTGGTCCGTTTCTTTGTAGAGGTTGTCGAATAACCGGCGGAAGGAAAGAACATATACTAAAGGCAAACATTGTCAATTTGCTGTGGTCCGAAACCAGAATCTTAGCCCACATCTGTTGCTTTGATTCCTCGAAACGGCCACACAAGCACACAAGAGAGAAGACCCGACGTTCTTGCAAGCAAAGCAGCAGCTGAGTGTACGGCCGCGATCGCCACCCCTGACCCCACCGGCCTACCAACGCCGGACACGACGCCTCCGCAAAGCAAGTGAAAACACACAGCTCGTTGCTAAAGCTGCCATTTCGGCGAGCACATGCACGCTTTATATGGCTGCCGTTCCCAAAGATGTCAAGCCCTCTTCCTGCTCCAGTGCTCCCACTCCATTCCACTCCCGATCGTCCCTGCAATGGCGCTCCGGCTCATGCTCGCCGCGGCCGCATTCGCCGTCCTCGCACCGGCAGCGGCGAGTGCCGCAACAGCCCCGGCGCCGGCCCTGGGGGTCAACTACGGGCAGGTAGCGGACAACCTGCCGCCGCCGCAGGCGGCCCTGCTCCTCCTCCGCGCGCTGAACGCCACGCGAGTGAAGCTCTACGACGCGGACGCGCGCGTGCTCCGCGCGTTCGCGGGCTCTGGGGTCGACTTCACCGTGGGCGTGCCCGACCGCCTGGTCCCGCGCATGGCCACCGACCCGTCCGCGGCCGCCGCGTGGGTGCGGAGCAACCTCCTGCCCCACATTCCCGCCACGTCCATCACCGCCGTGACCGTGGGCAACGAGGTGCTGTCGGGCACGGACGCCGCCATGCTCCGGTCGCTGCTCCCGGCCATGGAGTCGCTCCACGCGGCGCTGGCGGCGTGCAACCTCACCTCCCGCGTGTCCGTCACCACGGCGCACTCCCTCGCCGTGCTGTCCTCCTCGTTTCCGCCGTCGTCCGCGGCGTTCCGGCGCGAGGTGCTCCCCTACATGTCGCCGCTGCTGGGGTTCCTGGCGCGCACCCGCGCGCCGTTCCTGGTGAACGCGTACCCGTACTTCGCGTACAAGGCGGACCCGGACCGGGTGGACCTGGGCTACGCGCTGTTCGAGCCGAACTCCGCCGGCGTGGCCGACGCCGCCACGGGGCTGCGCTACGACAACATGCTGCACGCGATGGTGGACGCCGCGCGCGCCGCCATCTGCAGGGCCAACTACGGCAAGGCGCTGGAGATCCGGGTGTCGGAGACCGGGTGGCCGTCGCAGGGCGACGACGACGAGGCCGGCGCCACGCCGGAGAACGCCGCTAGGTACAACGGCAACCTCATGCGCCTCGTCGCGCAGGGGAAGGGCACCCCGGCCGCGCCGGGGGAGCCGCTGCAGGTCTACGTGTTCGCGCTCTTCAACGAGGACCAGAAGCCCGGCCCGGCGTCCGAGCGACATTACGGGCTGTTCAAGCCCGACGGCACCCCGGCCTACGACGTCGGGGTCAAGGCGCCCACCATCACGGTGCCCAAGGGGACCGGGACCGGCAGCGGCAGCGGGAATAATGGCACCGGCGGATTGGTGGTGGCGCAAGGGCCCGGCGGCGCCGACGGCGTCGGGCCCGGCACCGGTTACTACACCGTGTCTGCCGCAGCAGTGAACAAGGTACGTAATCATGCACCACTTTAGCTGCTTGATTTTTAACTTTACATTTAGATAGTCTGTATGGTAGTTGAGTTTGGCCAGTTTATGAAGTTTGCACTAGGCAGTTTGGACAGAGTTTGCATATGAAAATTGGAACAGATGCCGTGCTCTAAGATCATGCTCCTCTCTTTAGTCCAAAAAATGTTCTTAAAAATGGCAGGTTTGGTGATCGAGTGAGTAATCATGCATGGCACTAGCTAGCAAAGCTGCTGAGTGCACTGTGGCTTATTCTAGCCCTCCTTTACAAGCAATGCTTTTGTCGGCACTACATACAGCTTTGGATTGTTATCTATTGCTCACTGGCAGCTGCCTCTGTGTTCACAATCACAGGTGAAGAGCAGGCGACGGCGGTGCGTGGAGAGCTTGGTGGTGGCGGGCGCCGTCCGGGCCATGGTGTCCGGGCTCTATTAGTTTCTTGGGAGAGAACAGATGATGAGAGACATTACAGAGATTGGAAACTGAACTCAGCTGAGGCATATCATGTGCCATCGAATTCGATTGATTCATCATTGTTTTTGGGCCTGATTTGCATGTATGCCTTGTAGCTGTGCAGAGGAAGACAGTAGACATGCATGCCTGTATGTAATTGATTGATACACACACTTGATACTCCTGCTCTGCTCTGGACCTCTGGTTGCTTCAGTGTTCTTCTCTTTGTTTTCGCGCCGAGTGGGCTTTTGAACGGTTTCTGGGCATCTTTTGGAACGGCCTTCGTAGGCCCATCATCCCGTGCAGGCCTGCAGGCCTCAGGACAACTAGGAAGGCTGGAAAGCAGTCACCTCTTCTGGCCTGGCTAGCTTCTTGTTACCCATTCGGCCCGGCCACACACGACCTGATTCGCTTGGGTGCATTTTCGCCGAGGGCTCGTTGGAATGTTGGAACTTGGATTGGAAGGGCCGCGCGTTGGCTGGCTTAGGTGGGCCGGAGCAGGCATGTATTGGACTCCTTACCGCCATCAAGCCCATCCACTGCGCCATGCGCCAATCACCTGATTAGCATCAAAATAGTGCCGCATCGGCTAATCAAGCACGGGGAACCTAGCAGGGAAGCAATAAAGATAGATGGAGGGCAACCTTAAAACATACTTACCTGGACGGGGTCTATGGTTGATCATGAAGAGCCATGGCCTAGGCTGGTGGCCTCCATTGCACTTGGGAGGAGCACTAGCTTACCATCTCCCTAAATGGGAGAGTGGACGTCATAATTTGTGGTAGAGGGGGTACGCGTTCGCGCGGCCCCTATCAATTAATTTATAAAAGATTTTCTTGTTTGCAAAAAAACAAAATTGATTTATAAAGTTTTTCATGTTATAATATAATATATAGAAGGGCAGGTATGGTGCAGTTGGTGAGTGCTAGCTCGCTGAGTCATCAGGTCCTCTGAAGCCGTCTCTCTGTATAATATCTGCGGGGGTAAGACTTTGCTTTGGTTATTCCATTTCCCAGACCCCACTCGTGTGGGAGCCTCTGACACTGGATCTGTCCTTAATCTCTACAACTAAAACATATGGATGGGAATCGTCCACCCGGCTTCGCACGCTCGCTCGCACCTCGCGCCCGCCCGGCTTCTCTCTCGCTCGCCTGCCTCCCCCGACGTGCGATCAACGCCTCCCGGCTTCCTCCCCAAATCAGCGCCTCCCGGCTTCCCCTCCCCCAATCATCGCGCAATATCTCCGTCCCGTGTCTCCCGGCTCCCCCTCCCCCAATCAGTGCTCGGTAAAAAGGAAGGGAGCAATCAACCGCCGCCAAGCCGAGAAGGAGAAGGAACCGCGCCTGCCGCCACCGAGGGAGAGACGATGAGGATCTCATCCTCGCCTAGCGCACGCCCTCCACGGCCGCTGGCGAGAGGCGAGGCCCCATCTGGCGGATCGATGGCGGCTCCCTTGCCCCAGCCCCGGCGGCTCCCAGGTCGACCGCCCCATCCCCGGAGACCGGCGTCCCGGACAGCTGCGGCCCCAGCACCTGGTGAGTTCCCCCGCCGAGGCCATCGACGCCCCGCCCCACTCTCACGTCTCATTTTCTTCTCTTCCAAAAAAAATCAAGAAAGAAATGTCGGGCTGCCTCTGTCGATTCCTCCGGCTCCACCTTGCGTGTCGGTTCCTTCCCCGCCGCGGGCTGCCGCGTCCGCCCGCCGCAGCGGCCCTCGCCGCGCGCCACCGGCGTTGCGCGTCGGCTCCTTCCCCGCCGCGCGCTACCGGCGCCGGCACCCGTAGCCTCGCAGGCTGCTGCCGTGGGCGCGCACGGACTACTGCGTCCGCCAGCCGCCGCGGCCCTGGCCGCGCACCACTGCCGCCCTAGCGCCCTTCCACTCGGTCCCCACCCGCTGTTCCCACCAGATTCCCGTGATATGCCTGTCGAATCCGCGAGATCCGCAGGGGCAAAAGATGTGTTCCATGACATCAGTCGCATAGGTAAGTTCCTTTCGGCTCCCCCTTTGCCTCCTTCGTCGATCTCCTCCTCTCCTGTGCTCACTCGGGAATCTGGTGATGATGGTGAAGTCAAAGGCAGCAGGGGAGTCGCAGGGGAAACTGTTTCGGGTGAACTTTGAGTGGGACAAGTCGTAGGGCATCCCTGGTGGCTGGCGCTACCGCGTCTCCGGCAAGTGCCCTATCATCTTTGTTGCCAAACTCCTAGGTCTACATCTCTACGGCCACAAGCTCTACACCAATGACTATTTTATTTGCCAATGACTTGAGTAGTGAGTTCATTCTCCCTCTTCTCATGCTTTGTTTCCCACTTCTGCTGATGTAATATTATCCTGCTTAAGATATCTTATGGATGAACACTGCATTATGTACTGTGATTCAACAAAACTAGACATCAGCTTATAAACATCCTGGTCCATTTGAAGTGGAAACATTTAACTCTTGAAAAAAAACATACTACAACCTTTGTAATCAAAAGATAAGGATACAGAAATTTCAGTGCCAACAAATCTAATAATTAAAATAGATCATGTTACATCATGGATGTCGAGAACTCAATTATTCATGATCGAAACTATTGTTCAGTATAGTGGTATTACCTTAGTGCCTATAATCCAGTACCTTCCCCCCTTCCCTCTCAGTTTACATCGATGTCATCTAACTGGACACCAAACGAGTGTCAGAGAACCCACCGCAGGTGCAAAAAATAAGTTGGGAAATGAGAGGACTGAAAAGCTCAGTGCAAAAGTAAATCATGCAAGTATTTCCTTCAGAAGAAGTTTTTCCATAATACAGTGTGTTTATGGATTAGGACTGTCATGCTATGTTGCTTTACTCCATTATTGTAAAGCCATTTGATGTGTTTCCTCATACTATTTTGTGCTACCTACTGGCTAATTGAATGATATAGTTTTTTCTAATCTATTCAGTTTATCTTGAAATGAACAGATACAGTTATCCAATCACTTGCCTCCAAACTCCAAAGATTTTCTTATCTGTTTGATTAAAGATTTTGGATTGCCCATGCATTCCTCATAGAGCATAAAAAATAAATCATATCACCCTAATATGTCTGCCCAATTTTAAAAGGCCTATAAAAGTATTTCATGTAAAATTCATAGTCATATCTCTATCATTGATCTGAACAGTGGTGACAGAGGCCGATTGACCGAATGATTCATGTAAAAGCCGTGGTCATATCTCTGTTATTCATCCATCATATTGGACTTAGCTAGATTCTTCTGGTTAAAATAATTGCAGTTTAAATACCTTTTGTTCAGCTTTCGTTGTGGGCTTTTGTCTGATTCTACTCCGCAATTGTGCAGAACAAATTCCTGCAGCGCTCATCTATGCTCAGCAGCCTCGCTTTCATGGTTAATAAGTGTGTCCAGGTGCTCAGAGATATTAGGTAATTCAAAAGCTAATCTTGTAATTTGTTGTCCAGCTAGAGTTTGGAGTGGCGGTGATGGTGTTTGCACAATGATCTTTTCGCTCTACTCAGTTTTGGGTGTCAATGAAAATGTCTTCTTATTTGGTAGAAAATCTACCGAATTCTATAAAGTGTCGATTTTCAACATTTTAGTGTCCATGTTTTTAGTGTCTACTACTAGATTAGAAGGTAGTGTCTTATGACCATATACCTAATGTTTTTCTCAAATGGAGTCGTCAATTGCTGAATCTGTCTGCATTAGGATGGTTTCATTTCTACCTGCCCTGTCCAACACAAGAAATATATATAAGCCAATAGTTTGACATTGTTTTATTTTCTATGATTTGGCAATGCAGAGATCATAAGAAGCATAGATAAAAAGCAGCTTGAGCTCGTGTTAGATTTTTCAGCGACAATGATGATGCTATCCTGATTTTCAGTAGTACATAGGAGCACATAACCTTATTAGTTAGTGCCTGCAACGTTGTAGTATTATTCTGCTACTTTTTAGGCTTAGTTTGTTGAGTACAAAGTGTATGAGTTTCTGATGTTAAGCTATGTGGAAAGCCATTGTGAAATTAGCTTCTCCTTTCTTTCACTGTTTATGCATGGAAAATATTTGGCTCATGGAATCTTATGTTTCTGTATTGGCGTTTTTTTTCTCTATACGTAAATACATATCACTTATTGATTCCATTAAGACAGTATCAGTTAACAAAATGTAAGGTCTCTTGTATATCTTTACAGTACATGCCTATTTAATATTCATTCCAAGTGATGGTTCTGTTATCATTGCCAATTTCTCCATCCCTTTTTATCTGCTTAGATTTACTAGAGTACCCTAAGCATGCTTGATCCAAGTACATGCAGGACCCTAAGGATTTATCCCCTCGATTCACTTAAAAGATGAGAGGTCAGTTGGCTACAGTTTTTATATTAATGTTTGTTTGCTCTGCTTATTTAGGTTTTGGATTCAACTATATTTGCATTCCAGCCGTAGACATCAGTGGATATTGAACCAAACAGAATTAAGTTGAGCAGTTATACTTGCAATACTATGCTTGACACTGACAGCTGCAACAGTGCAGGTATTGGAGCAATACTGCTGTTTTTTTCCTGTCCCTTGTAAGATTTAGCGTCATGTTTTCTACTAAAAAGCAAGATGCTTATATTCTCAAAAGAATTTCACCAAGAAACAGCCATACGGATGGCTTGAACGACGCGAGTATGCAGTAAAGCCGCATGGTTTGTCCATTTTGTAGCTGATTACACTTTTCATAATTTTAACGTTATATATGACCTTTGTTCCTAAATAATTGGTCTTTCAGAATGCATCGAATTAAACAGTAGCTGGTTAACTGCACTCTTATTGATTTGGTTAATTCATTTTGTACTTTTGTTTATTCAGGTGCAGCACTAATATGGAAATAGTATCTCAGTGATGCCATTTTCCATGGTGATTTGTGCCATGGTTTCAAGGGTCGCTGCCCTCCTACCTCCTAATCCAAAGGTCCCAGCTTGATCTTGGCAACCTTGGCACTTTGGTTCTTCCTCCATGTGCACTCCACTATTTTTTCAAGAGTACAAGCTCTTCCTAATTACATTTCAAGATCCCCAAATATTGAGATATAGCTGCAATACAAAATTATGGGTCACTATATATTTGTCCTCTTAAGGTAAACCCTCTCTCTTCTTGCAATTGGATCTTTTCTATTGTATATTTGTCCTAAACATTAAATCCAGACTGGTTAGCATGTTATTGACCCGTGTTGGACCTTATAAGGCACCATTGAAATTATAGAAGCATTTTAGTATTGCTCGGCATTGATTTTGTTAGTATTTGATCATACGTTTCCTTAGCATTTGTAGAGGAATTGGTTTTGATAAAAGTAACAGATATGATGCTTATAGGTCATTTCACAATTCTTCGGATGAATTTTAGCAGGTCTTGTTTCAAATCTGTTGCACAAGCCCTCCCTACATATGTGATGATCGTGTTCAAACTTCCACTGACCTTGTGTGATGATCTGATGAAGCACATTGTCTTTTGGTGGGGAGCTGAAAATGGCAAGTGGAAGATTCAATCGAAACCATGGGAACAAATGATACTTCCTAAGAGCTCTGGAGCTTTGGGTTTCAAGGATTTAAGACTTTTCAATCAGGCTTTACTTGCTAGACAGGCATGGAGGCTGGTGGCCTTCCCAGATAGTCTCTGTGCACGTCTTTTGAAAGCTAAATATTTCTATCATAACTTGTTAATGTTCCAGCAGCTGAAAGATCCCAAACATGGAGACGGATTGGATATGGCTTGGAGATAAACATGGTGTGGTGTACAAAATTGGTGACGGGAGAAGTACAAGGATATGGAGGGACAACTTGATTCCTCAGGGACAACCTGAGACCAATAGGTAGTACCCGTGTTTGCCGTCTGTAACACCCCGAAATTTTAACCTGTTCTAAAAATCACTAAAAATTTGAACTTTTTAAAATAATTTGCGTAGGCTTAATTATTATTATTTGCCGCGAGTAGATTTTTATAAAATAAACCTGCATGTGTGAAGTTGTTTGTTGAACTTATGGTGGTACTCTTCCTTGAAATCCAAATTCGAATTCCATTTGAATCACCCAAATATCTCTTGCATAAATTCTGTGAAGAGGATAAAGTAAAATAATCATCTCGAGCTCATTCTCCTCTCTCCTCATTGGCCGCTCTTGGCCCAACCAGGCACGGTGCAGCAGCAGCCCTTCTCTTCTCTCTACGTGGCCCAGACCAGTGTCGAGGAAGACCCGTGCACAGGTGAATCGCTGACCCCTAGCTTGAGCCGTATCATCACCTACTCTCCTCCTCCCTTGCTCAACACAGCACGTCAACGCTGCCAGGGAGACATACACGAGGACACCGCTGGCAAGGAACCGGCCTCGCTGGAGCAATGGATGAACGCGGAGGCAGCCAGCGCAACGTACGAAGTCGTCCTCGAGCCCCGGCTTGTACGCATATGCCGGCAAATATCGGCCGACGGGGAAGATGTCACTGTTGCGAACCGCCATTGCCGTGTCTATAAAAAGGCCCAGCTGGCGAGCCTCCACGGTCACCACCACCATCTCCCTCTCCACTCCCATCCTCCCTTTCCAAATTGAGCTCAGTTTCATCTTTCCCCAATTCCGCCGCCGCCGCCGCCATTGGAGCCGAGCTCCTGTTCTTCTTCACCGGGAGCTCCCTTGGCCAAATTTGGAGAGTCGAGGTGAGTCTTGGAGCCCTCTTTTCCTCTCCTGTAACATCTAGCTTTATATCTCGCTTTGCTGTACGCTGCCACCAGGCCATGGCTTCCTGCCATTGCCATCACCACCGATGGCAAGGCCTGGAAAACTATACGTAGCTACACTTCACACACACACACACACACACACATATATACCTCTATCACACACACACCCGTATACACTTCACACACACACACACACACACATATATACCTCTATCACACACACACACACCCGTATACACTTCACACACACACACACACTAGCAAATGAGCAAAAGGTAGAATTTAAGCGCAAGCTGGCTGCCTGTCGCCAAGAGAAAGATGAACTCATGCAGGACCCATACATCTGGAAGCGGGTAAAAAGGATGAAAGGAGAAAGGACTTTCGCCATGTCACCCCATCCCAAAAGAGCAGCAGACTTGCAAGGAGGGGTGCCACCATATGACCCACGACATCCCCATTTTGATTTAAATGAGTATTTTCCAAGAGAGTCATTTTCCGAACATGAGAGCACACGGAAGAATCTGTTGCGGACAACCTCCACTATGGGTGGATCGCTAGCGCTGAGCCTTCACGAGCACCTAGTGGGCAGGGTGATAAGGATGGATATGCACACGACCGCTGAGCGCTGAGAAGTGAACAGCTAGCTGGAGCAAAAAGCAAGCTGTGTGACAGGAACTCCACTAGAAGCAGCTCCTGTAAAATAAATAATCTGAGCTGTAGTCTCTAGTTGTAAAAAATGCATGCCTAGTTAAGTAGTACCATCGTACGTATCGTATGATGTCGTGTGGTGATCTTTGTAGTGGTATATGCGTGCAACGATCTAGGTGGCTGTACTGTACGATGTACTTAGCTGATGTGCACTCGTGTGTCCTTGTAAAATAAATTAGCTAGATGCGTAAATAACATGCTTGCTTGCTTGTGTGTATAAATATATATATAGTGTTTTCTTTTCTCTGTTTCTTTTCCCTCTCTGTCCAAACGCCAACGGGATAATCTTCTAATTCCTGCTGTTTAAAAACAGCAGATGGAAAGGAGATCGGCCCGGATCCAGCAACGCCGCGAACGGCGAGCTGAAGAGCGCGAACCGGAAGAAGAGGAATATGTCGCACCACCACCGAGAGGCCGACAGGAGCGTGGAAATCGCGGACGACAGCGGCAGGAACATGGGCAAGGGCAACCAGCTGGCAATAACGACCCGGCACAAGGAGGAAATAACGTAGTAATAGAAGAAGTTAACCAAGAAAATAACGAAGGACCAGAGGAAGTACTTCCACCACCCCCACCCACTCTAGCAGAGGTCATGGACCGTCAGACGCGTCTCATGGAAACTCTCGCTAGAAGGAATGACAACGGAAACGGGCAAGGAAAGATGGCCGCATTTATGAGGCTTCGCCCTCCCACTTTTGACAACTCTGAGGATGACCCGTTAGTAGCAGACGACTGGCTGCGTACAATTACCAAGAAGTTGAACGTCGTAGGAGCAACGGATGAAGAAAAAGTCACTCTAGCCACACACCAGCTAGTTGGAGCTGCAGGGGAGTGGTGGGAAAATTACCAGGATGCTATCGATGACCCTGAAGGTATCACTTGGGAAGAATTTGTGGAAGAGTTTCGCAACTACCACATTCCCGAGGGAGTAATAGAAATGAAAGCCGAAGAATTTCGCTCCTTAAAGCAAGGCTCAATGACGGTGAACCAGTACATCCGGAAGTTTATGAAGCTATCTCGCTATGCGCCTGAAGATGTCGATACTGATAAAAAGAAGCGGATACGTTTTAGGAGAGGGCTTAACTCGCAACTGAGGATACAAGTAGTTGGCCACACCTATCCTGACTTCAACACCATGGTAAATCAGACCCTACTAATAGAAGCGGAGCATTTGAAAGCAGAAGGAGAAAAGAAGCGTAAATTTAATCTGCTACGTACACGACAGCAGGAAAGGACGCAACGAATCAAGACCAACAATGCTCTGAAGTACCAACCCACCATGAAGTACAGGATGCCTGGATCCAACACGCAACAGACAAACCCGACATTTCGGAACAACAGCACTGTTACCCAGCCTAAAAATAATAACAATAGTAACACGACCACATCCTCAGATCAAATATGTTTCCGATGCCGACAACCTGGACACAGGATGGCACAATGCCCATATGCCAATCAACAAGCAACTGCCCCTGCACCCGCACCTTCCACAGGAAGTAACCGAACCGCAGCCTCTGGAGTTGGACGAAATGGACCTCAGAACTCGGGACAACAGAGAAGGAACACCCAATCTTTTGGACGAGGCGGAGTCAACCACGTTAGTGCGGAAGAAGTACATGATGCACCCGATGTTGTGTACGGTGAGTTTCTCGTTAACTCTGCTTCTGCAAGCATGTTGTTTGATTCTGGAGCTTCACATTCTTTTGTTTCTGCTAGTTTTGTATCCAAAAATAATTTAAGAACGGTGTTACTCTCCCCCCCTTTATTGATACGCACCCCTGGAGCTGTCCTCAAATGTTTTTTAAAATGTCCTCGAATAAAAATAATGATAAATGGTATTGAGTTCCAAGCAGAGTTGGTAGTACTAAAGACCGAAGGGTTAGATGTAATATTGGGAATGGACTGGCTAAGGAAACATCATGGTAATATATCTTGCCGAGACAAGTCAGTGACCTTAATTAATCACAATGGGATAAAGGTTGAGTGCCACCCCCAAGCTCCGAAAGTTGAACCAATGGTCTGCAGTATAGAGGCAAGGACTGTTGAAGAAGTACCAGTGGTATGTGAGTATCCCGATGTATTCCCCGAAGACCTCCCTGGAATGCCACCAGATAGAGACTTGGAATTTATCATTGATTTGGTGCCTCGAACCGCTCCAATAGCCAAGAGACCGTATCGGATGGCAGCCAATGAACTAGAAGAGTTGAAGAAGCAATTACGGGAATTACAAGAAAAAGGATATATTAGACCAAGTTCATCACCATGGGGATCACCAGTTTTATTTGTGAAAAAGAAGGATGGAAGTCTCCGTATGTGTATAGATTATCGATCATTAAATGAGGTTACAATTAAAAATAAATACCCACTACCCAGGATTGATGATTTGTTCGATCAGTTAAAAGGAGCCAAATATTTCTCAAAAATAGACCTAAGGTCAGGATATTACCAATTAAAAATCCGTCTTAGTGACATACCAAAAACGGCGTTTGTAACCCGTTATGGGCAATACGAGTTTACTGTGATGCCGTTTGGATTAACAAATGCGCCTGCATATTTTATGAATCTGATGAACAAAGTATTCATGGAGGAACTTGACAAGTTCGTAGTAGTATTTATTGACGATATCCTCATATACTCGAAAAGTGCCGAGGAGCATGAGCAACACTTGAGAGTGATATTAAATAAACTAAGAGCCCATGAACTATACGCCAAATTTAGCAAATGTGAATTTTGGCTACAGGAAGTTGCTTTTCTAGGACACATTATTAGTGCAGATGGAGTAAAGGTAGATCCAGAAAAAGTAAAAGCAGTATCAGAATGGAAGCAACCCAGGAATGTGACGGAAATTCGCAGTTTCCTGGGATTAGCCGGATACTACCGAAGATTCATTGAAGGATTTTCAAAAATTGCTAGACCTATGACATCCTTGACTCAAAAAGGGAAAGAATTTAAATGGACAGAAGCGTGCGAAAGGAGTTTCCAAGAATTGAAGACAAGGTTAACTACGGCCCCTGTGCTCACACTACCAGACATCCATAAGGATTTTGTAGTATACTGTGATGCCTCCCGACAAGGATTAGGATGCGTTCTAATGCAAGACAAAAGAGTCGTCGCATACGCCTCTAGACAGCTGAAGAAACATGAAGAAAATTATCCGACGCATGACCTCGAATTAGCAGCTGTAGTGCACGCATTAAAAATATGGAGACATTATCTAATTGGAAATAAATGTGAAATATTCACAGACCACAAAAGTTTAAAATATATATTTACCCAACCTGACTTAAATTTAAGACAGAGGAGATGGTTGGAATTAATCAAGGACTATGACTTGAACATACAATATCATCCAGGAAAAGCCAATGCAGTCGCTGACGCATTAAGTAGAAAATCATATTGTCACTACCTTACTACACTGAATCGAAGACCAGAAATAGCCCGAGAAGTACGCCAGCTAAATTTACAAATCATACCACATGGCATACTAAATATGCTACACATACGTTCAACTTTAGAAGATCAAATAAAGGAAGCACAAGCCAAGGATGAGGAGATACAATGCCTCAAGGAGAAGAGCTCTAACAAGGAAATTCAGGGATTCAAAGTCGACGAACACGGAGTATTGTGGTATGAGGATCGGATATGTGTACCTCAGGATGATAAACTAAGGCGACTAATTTTAGATGAAGCCCACTGTTCAGCCTATTCCATTCATCCAGGTTCAACAAAAATGTACATGGATCTTAAGCAAAAATATTGGTGGGCCGGAATGAAGTTAGATGTCGCAGAATATGTAGCACGCTGCGATACATGCCGAAGAGTAAAAGCAGAACACCAACGACCGGCAGGATTACTCCAACCATTACATATCCCAACATGGAAATGGGACGAAATTAGCATGGATTTTATAGTGGGACTACCCAAGACACAAAAAGGAAATGACTCGATATGGGTTATAGTGGATAGACTAACTAAAGTGGCTCGCTTCATCCCTGTAAAAGCCAAATATCGAGGGGACAAGCTAGCACAATTGTATATTGAAAATATTCTTCGACTACATGGTGTCCCTAGCCGGATTGTGTCAGACCGAGGCACCCAATTTACATCTCGATTCTGGAAAAGTTTGCACACATATTTGGGGACTCGCCTAGACTATAGTTCAGCATACCACCCGCAAACGGATGGACAGACAGAACGAGTAAATCAAATATTGGAAGATATGTTACGGGCGTGTGTACTCACCTACCGGAAGGATTGGGAAAAGAGTTTGTCCTTTGCCGAATTTTCCTACAATAATAGCTACCAAGCCAGTATAAAAATGGCTCCGTTTGAAGCCTTGTACGGAAGAAAATGCCGAACCCCCTTGATGTGGTCAGAAGTTGGAGAACGAACCCTATTTGGACCAGACGTAATCAAAGACGCTGAAGAGCAAGTAGCCAAGGTCCGAGAGAATTTAAAGGCCGCACAAAGCAGACAGAAAAGCTATGCGGACACGCGACGTAGACCGTTAGAATTTCAACCAGGAGACTTTGTCTACCTAAAGGTATCCCCGATCAGAGGCACTCGAAGATTTCAAGTCAGAGGGAAACTAGCGCCACGATACATTGGACCATACAAGATTTTAAGAAGAGTTGGGGCTGTAGCTTACCGGCTGGAATTGCCACCAGAAATGTCAGACGTACATAAGGTATTCCACGTATCACAACTAAAGCAATGCTTGAGAGTGCCGGAAGAGCAAGTACCTTTGGAGATAATGGATCTACAGCCTGATTTACAATACCAGGAGAGACCAATAAAAATTTTGGACATCGCCACACGACAAACACGCAGAGCAACCGTACGGTTTTGTCGAGTACAGTGGAGCAATCACACTGAGGCAGAGGCTACATGGGAAAGAGAGGACGATCTTAAGAAGGAATTCCCATACCTATTCGAGGAACCGTATGAATCTCGAGGACGAGATTCTCTTTAAGGGGGGTAGGTCTGTAACACCCCGAAATTTTAACCTGTTCTAAAAATCACTAAAAATTTGAACTTTTTAAAATAATCTGCGTAGGCTTAATTATTATTATTTGCCGCGAGTAGATTTTTATAAAATAAACCTGCATGTGTGAAGTTGTTTGTTGAACTTATGGTGGTACTCTTCCTTGAAATCCAAATTCGAATTCCATTTGAATCACCCAAATATCTCTTGCATAAATTCTGTGAAGAGGATAAAGTAAAATAATCATCTCGAGCTCATTCTCCTCTCTCCTCATTGGCCGCTCTTGGCCCAACCAGGCACGGTGCAGCAGCAGCCCTTCTCTTCTCTCTACGTGGCCCAGACCAGTGTCGAGGAAGACCCGTGCACAGGTGAATCGCTGACCCCTAGCTTGAGCCGTATCATCACCTACTCTCCTCCTCCCTTGCTCAACACAGCACGTCAACGCTGCCAGGGAGACATACACGAGGACACCGCTGGCAAGGAACCGGCCTCGCTGGAGCAATGGATGAACGCGGAGGCAGCCAGCGCAACGTACGAAGTCGTCCTCGAGCCCCGGCTTGTACGCATATGCCGGCAAATATCGGCCGACGGGGAAGATGTCACTGTTGCGAACCGCCATTGCCGTGTCTATAAAAAGGCCCAGCTGGCGAGCCTCCACGGTCACCACCACCATCTCCCTCTCCACTCCCATCCTCCCTTTCCAAATTGAGCTCAGTTTCATCTTTCCCCAATTCCGCCGCCGCCGCCGCCATTGGAGCCGAGCTCCTGTTCTTCTTCACCGGGAGCTCCCTTGGCCAAATTTGGAGAGTCGAGGTGAGTCTTGGAGCCCTCTTTTCCTCTCCTGTAACATCTAGCTTTATATCTCGCTTTGCTGTACGCTGCCACCAGGCCATGGCTTCCTGCCATTGCCATCACCACCGATGGCAAGGCCTGGAAAACTATACGTAGCTACACTTCACACACACACACACACACACATATATACCTCTATCACACACACACCCGTATACACTTCACACACACACACACACACACATATATACCTCTATCACACACACACACCCGTATACACTTCACACACACACACACACACACACACACAGATATATACCTCTATCACACACACACCCGTATACACTTCACACACACACACACACACACACATATATACCTCTATCACACACACACACACCAGCACGCGCCAGACACTCCATGTGAGAGCAAGCACACTACCATCGCACTGCACTGGAAACTGCCGCTGGAGCCATGGTCGGCACTGCCGCCGCCCAGCTGCTCAAGGCCGCCACGCTGGAGCCATGGTCGGCACTGCCGCCGCCCAGCTGCTCAAGGCCGCCACGCTGGAGCCATGGCCGGCACAGCCGCCGCCCAGCCACCGATGCCTCGCGTCACTGCACCGCGCACCGCCTAGCACCTGAGCGGCAGTCGCTTTCCGCCGCATTCGCCACGGCGAGCCCTCGCCGCCGCTGCAGGCCCACACCGCCGCTGCCAGCCCCATCCTCAGCCGCGGACCGGACCCGGAGCACTGGCAACCAAACGGTGACGAGCCTGAGCAGGTATGCCGACGGCGAAGCCGAATCCCGGCGAGCCCGCGCCCTTACTCTGCTCGGCGTCAAGCCGGATGACATCGTCACCGTGCCGTTTCCGTCTGTCCTTCCCTCTTCCTTTGCTCGTGGGCCCAGGGGGTAATGCCGTCCGTGGCCGGTCAAGAGGAGGAGGCCAGGGAAGGCCCACACATCAGTGAGGCGCGTCACCAACGCACTGATCTCATTCACGTACACACTACACACAGATTATTGCTAGGGTCACACGGGCAGTGTACACAAAGTGCTTAAAACCTATTTTCCCAGTATAGGAAAATTTCCAGAAAAATTCCTTAACACTAGAGTCACCCTAGAACCTACCCATACCTTTTCCACGACCTCTTACTCACTAGAATATTTCCAGAAAGTCTGCAACTATTCCAACACCTGATATTAAACTTTAAAAATCATATTTCCTCCATTTTAATTCCGTTTTCCACTAAACCACCACCAAAATTCCTCTGAAATCTTGCTCCATTTAATTTATCTAATACCACCATACAGTTCTTTGTTTGCCTTTGTATATTATTTTTTTATGTGTTGAACGGTAGTCTTATTCGTTCGCGACGATCGACAGAGGGCGACGACTACCAGGAAGGCGAGGACCCGGACTACGTTGGATCGGAAAGTGAGTTGAACGAAGGCAAGTCCTAACTTCCCCTTCTTCCACCACCATGATGTTATACCACTCCATTCATAAATTCGGAATTCATAATATAGTTACTCGATTATATATATGGGTATTGTTATAAATGAATTTAGAGTGAGTTATGAAACCGATCTACGTGAATATGATGAGTAATGAAACTAAACTTATTTGACGAAAACGGGTAGGGGTAATTTATGGGGGATAAGTTACCTTGGCAGGTTCGCCTGTGTGGGTTCCTGTAGGAGATACTCGTTTCGGTCACTTAAGGAATGGTTCATAGGCCATCTCACCTAGTCTAATATACGTACAACCACGTGTCTATATGGGTAGACCTGGTCTCACACCCCGTTAGGTAGAAGTATAATTTTCACTAGGAGGCTGGCGACGCAATGGACTAACAGGAGAGGACGCGGCTGCTGTGTGATCTACCGTGGTCTGATCGGCATGGTTGCTATGTGGTCTTCCATGTAAAATTTATTGTTGTGCCGTGTGCGAGCACCCTTAATTAATTTAATTTGGATGCTATGTGATCATCCACCGGATGCTGTGTGATCATCCAACCACTCGATATTTTAGGATGCTGTGTGATCATCCTGATGTGTGTGGGTTCCGATCCCTGAGTAGTCCATAGTGGAATTATATGAAAACCTGAGGTAGCTCCATCCGGGTACGAGATCTTGTTAGGCCTGTCGTACCACTAGCTATGGTGTCGACTACGTCTATCATGTGGGGAAAATTGTACCCCTCTGCAGAGTGTAATAATCCTATTCGAATAGCCACGTCCTTGGTTATGGGCAACCGCTAGGATGAGGTCCCCTTTGTTTTGCTCTTCATATTTTTAGATTTGTGCTAATAAAATTAATTAAGTATAATTCATTACTATCTCGGGAACTGGCGAGAAGGATGATACTCTCCCAGGGCCCAACTTTCTTCATTAAATAATATCACCACCTCTACCATCCACCCTTGTTGGGACTTGCTGAGTACACTGTGTACTCACCCCCTTTGTTGGCTCACAGACATCGACCCTAAGGAGGACTTCGACGACGAAGAGGAGGCGTTTTCCGAGGAATAGGAGCTGCACGAGGACTTAAGGACCAACCGTAGGAGCTTCGCTAGGGGATAGGGCTTCGGACGCGCTCAAGTTGCCTGTGGATTAGTGTTTGGCTTTAGTGTAGTTTCCGCTGTAGTAGACCTCCTGTGTAATAAATTGCCGTTTCATGGCATCTGTTTATCGTTAGTTATGTAATCCTATGACTATGTAACCTGAACCCTTGATGTTGTAAGACCTTTTATCCAATATCAATAAAGCTCGGTATTTTATATTAAATATATCCTTGTGCCATCTCTGTTTATGTGTGTATTTGTGCTTGATCCTGGCGCAAATACAAGTACTTTTGGCCTCTTAAAAATTTGGGGTCGACACCGTCTTCAATGGGTGCATCGGTTAAACGATTCTCAATGAGTGATCGAAAGTTTGCCCAAGTAAAGAAATTGTGCAATCAAGTGGCAAATACTTTAGCTTCTTTAGCCAGACGTTGTAAACATTTTGCGGCTTGGCAAGGACAAGTGCCTGCATGTGCTCTGGTCTTCCATCATGCCGATTGTAATTCGCCGATAGCTAGCTCATAAAGCTTCTCTCTCTGTTCGAAAAAAAACTCTTCGGATGAAACTGTAGCGAGAAGATTTGTGATGTTACTGAAATTTGAAGATAAAGCATCCTGGTGAAAGACAACAGGACTGCATTGCGTGGCATTATGAGACCGGTGGAAGTTCAACGTTTGTCGCTTCTTCCATGCCCAAGAGATGTGCTGCTGTCTCTTGAGTTTGACGCCTTGATCACAACAATTGATGTTTTACAACATATATGTTACCCGGTGAATATCTTTTCCCGTTGCAACACATAGGTATCATGTTGCCCATCATTCACATGTCCTTTCTAGAGGTGTGCGGCGTGACTTAACGTATCATGCAAAGGTCTATACAGTAGAGTTTGTGAGTCTGCGACGCCGCGGTCTCTGTGACTGTTAATTTCAACAATTTTATTTTTTAGATTAAATGTCACTTTAACATTGATATTTTATTTTTATAGTATCGTTATCTTATCGTACGCTCATAAATATGTTATCGTGGTATTATGTGTTCCCGTTGCAACGCACGGGCATTTACCTAGTATAATATAATATATAACTTTTTGAATAAGATCACTTTTTTTTGTACAATACACTCGAGTTAAAATAATCAAAAGTTTTACCAAATGCATATTTTAATAATAAATCTCGCTTCTCTATAGGTTCCGATGGAATGTTTATTAAGACGGGAACAGATCATTCTGAAGGTAAGCGAGATTTATAAACTTGTGGGATTACGAACCCAACTCAAGCAGTTCATCCAGCCCTCCCACAAACCTTCAAGTTATCTTAACATTCCCGCATAGAAAATCCATGGCTGGAGTTGTGCCTGCTGGAAGTAGCAAGATACGAATCAAGTTCCTAGCTGATAACTACACCGAGAATTATTTTGGCCAGTGTGGAGCTATTGAAGGCACTTTTTTTTTTGAAACTGCTATTGAAGGCACTTGCTGAGCAGTGGTCAACGCGGAGCCAAACTGATACGGTCATACCGATCCGATGAGACGGTACGCAGAATAAGTGGGCCGGTATAACAAGCTGCAAGGCCGGAACGAGGACTTTTCTTTCTACGATTGGGCCGATCAAGCCGTCTAGTCAAAGAGTCCTCGGCAGATGATCGGCCTTAATGCTGACCTAGCTCCGGAGGCGTTCCCTTCCTTGACAGATCTGAGCCCATCTTTTAATAGACAAAGACAAAACTTGCACCATGAGATCTAGCAGCTCATTTGGCCACGTGTCCTGTACTCCTCCACTGTTAGATGTAAATCGGACGTTGGAACGGCGGTACATCTAACACCTTCTAGAGCCTTCGTTCGGAGCAAGATAAAATGCCGGGTCCCATCTTCATGCTGCCTGCTCATGTACTCCCGCCGTAGGTTCGTGTTTGCCGATGCTTGCCGCCAAACAAACCAAGGTCCAAGATGGTACAGAACTTAAACATCACAAGAAAGGCGGGCCTAGGATTCCTCCTGCTGCATCATCAACATCAACAATCACAGGGACTTCTCTACATACTGGCTCAGATGGATCATGCAACATCGGTGCTGATGGCGGAAGCAACGGCGATCACGCTAGCTGCTTTGCTAACAAAACAGTTATTGCTACACTCGGCTTCTTTCTTCACAAACAACCAAGCTATGGTGGATTACTACAATTCAAATGGTTTGTCCAATCCCTCAGAATGGAACATCAAAACAATCACAGCAACTTTACTCAAGACCGTGCATCAATCACATTTCGAGGTCTACAAGGTCCCAAGAACCCCGAACACTACAGCCCACTCACTTGCAAGACAGGCTTTTCAATCTGGAGCAAATCACTAACTTTAGCTGTTCTGCTCCTCAACACAGAGAACACAGTCTGTGCCCTGTGCATCTAGCTTTTTCTTCCTTCTTCTGGGAGTTCTGTAACATACTATCTGTAGTACTCCTACATACCAACTGCATGACGTTACAGGGTAGATCGGATACTGTTTTGCACGGTTATCCCACCACATTTAATTTTATTAACCTGTTGATTTGGCTTGGTCTCTATTACGTGTCATTGCTCATGGAATCTATTCAGAGAAAGAAAGCTCCCACTCCACTAATAAGCTTTAGGCTTCAAAGGAATAGCCTATTCTAAGGTTGCGCGTGGCAAAGCCGCGCAGTCTTTCTAGTGGACTGCGAATTCCAAGCCCCAAACTCTGTCGCCAACGGAGGAACAACAAGTCGCCAGCAGTGCGTGGGCTCTTTTCCTTTCTCGACTATGGCAGAATAGCAAGAGTTTCGTCCAACATAAATACAAGTGATTTTATTCCTTTCTTTTCCTTTTCGGTAAAATGCGCCGGCGGCCCTTAAACATTTGAGGGAATAACATCCAGGCCCCTTAACTTAGAAAATGTTGTTGAAATGCATGCCGTACAAAAACATAAACAAATTTGGAACTTTCATTATATTCAAGCCTAAATTAAAATGTTCTACAAAATACATGTCATTGGTTCAATAAAATTTAATTTTTAAAAACGTTCTTATTTCCTAGGAATAATAGTATTTGGGGCAACCAAAATATGTTCTGTTTAAAGAAAGTAGGAATTGTTCAAAGCATAAAGGAAAATTGTCCAAACACAAAATGAGACCTAAGAAAAAAAAAACAAGTTTGCTTACTTTCAAGGAAAATATTCTAAGCAAGGCCAAAAAAACGAAATAGGTACATTTTTATAACAGTTTGCTGGAGTAAATTCCAAAAAAATACCAAAAAAATATCATCAGCTAAGCAAAATCTAAAAAATACTAGAAAATAATTGGAAAAGGTAGACAAAAATAAAGTATTAGTATCAAGAGCATGTCAACTACAATATTGAAAATATATGTGACATAGGATCTCCTTGCATGAGACCTTCTTTTTGTTTGGAATAGTGTCTAATTTCATCATTAGTCTTGATGCCTACACCACATCCCTTGACATATATTTTGATCAAACCACAATACTGTTAGCTTAAACCATTTCATATGAAGTCTTTGATGAAGAAAAGAGCATTTCACCTTTTCATAGGCCTTTTTTAAAGTCAATCTTCAATATCACCCCCATTTAGTTGTCTGTTGTTTACATGGATTGTTTTCAGTAATATCACAACCCCCTCCATAATATTTCAAACTGGCATACAAGCTGTTTGAGACAGTCTTGCTATAGCCACACCCATGAGTTCACTACGTGAAAATCTAGGTCCCGTGTAGTACAACTTTTCTTTACCGTGGAGCAGTTTTCTTTCTTTTTTTTTTTTTTTTTTTTGCTTTAGCTTCACGAACAGCTCCACTGGTGGTGTTGAAGCTGTTTTGATAAAAAAAAATATTTGCTAAAACAACTTCTCATAGTAAATAAGAGAGAGAGACTAGGAGAAACTAGTATTTTTAGCTCCATCAAGATCGCAAGGTGTGCGAGCGGATTTTAATGAGCTCCACCTGAAAAGCTACTCTATTATGACTTGTTTGGTAAAAAGACAACTCCTGAAGCTACTAGGAAGTTGTGCTTAATGGGGCTTAAATCTTACATTGAGCAGAGAAATGAGTTCTGCTGTTGCATCTTTGTTATCTCCTTTATTTTTGGGAGAAGGGTAATTACTCCAAAATTGAATCTATATGCGCAAGAGGATGCAATGTTCATATAAAACTTTGCTATTTTCTCTATTTTCCACTTGAATTATTTCCTGGTTTTGTATTTTTTAGGGAACCTTGGTTTTGGTTTTTCACCATACCAAAATTATTTCTCCAAATAGTCCTAAAGCCAGTCTCAGTGGGGGTTTCATGTCCTAGTTTCCATGGAACTCTCTCTACTCCTATGAAATTTTCATCATCTTTCTCTTCATCAATACAGTGACATGTCAGCATATTTATTGTCCATGAAACTCTATGAAACCCCTATAGATGGCCAACAGGCCGGCCCGGTCCGGCACGGGCCCATGCCAGGCACGGCCAGAAGGGAGTCGGGCCGGCACGGCACGCCATGCCACGAGGGCAGTGCCGAGGCGGGCGTCGTGCCTGGCCAACAGCCCAGGCACGGCCTGCTGGGCCATTTTTCGGGCCAGGCCGACCCGAGGCCCACAGAGAGAGGGAAGGGGAGAGCATCAGGAGGTAGGGCAGCCACAGGAGGCGGCCGCCGCCGCCGCCGCCGCGCTCGCCCCCGAGTAGCCCTGGATACCGAGCTGGCTCGGCTCGTTTGGGCTCGGCTCGTTCTGGCTCGTTAAGATAACGAGCCAGCTCGGCTCGGCTCGTTATCCTAACGAGCCAGAAAGCCAGCTCGGCTCGGCTCGTTAAAAGCTCGAGCTGGCTCGTTAAGCTCGCGAGCCAGGTATAAAAAATACACAAAATATAATATTTGTATTTATTTAAAGTTTGAGAATAATAATAATACAAAAGAAATGCATCTAGACCAGTTACCAGTCAATTTATAGGGTCTAGACCGGTTACTAGTCAATTGTAAAGTACAAGACACGAAGTAATACAAAAACTAATACAAGTTTTGATACTTTTTTTCCTGAAAGCTTGGCTTGTTTAGCTCGCGAGCGGCTCGCGAGCTGGCTTGAGTTGGCTCGTTATAGCTAACGAGCTAAAATCTTGGCTCGGCTCGGCTCGTTATCGTAACGAGCCGAGCCGAGCTGAGTCGAGCCAGCCACGAGCCGAGCGAGCTAACGAGCTTCGAGTTTTTCGTCCAGCCTTACCCCCGAGGCAGATCTGGCCATCGGCACACTCACAATGGAGGTGGGGCTTCGCGCGGAGGCATGGAGGAGGGCGAGGAGGCGCTTGCCGGCGCGGGAGGAAGACGGCCGTGCACGAGGGAGACCCCACCGCGCACGAGGAAGAGGCAAGGCTGCGAGAGGGAAGGGGAGGAAGCGCGAGGCCGAAGATGGCAGTGGCCTTGGCACCGGATCTGCATCGGGACGGAGCTCAGGGCCGACGCGCTCGCTCCTGTAGCGACGTCGCGAGGAGCCGAGGACGCCAAGGATAATGAGGGGGCGCCCTAGTCTCCCAGTCCCGCGTCCGTGCTCGCCTCGCCCGACGCGAGGGAAGGGGAGGGGGCGTCCACGGCGCCGACGCATAGAGGAGAGGAGAAGTGAGTGCGGCATTGCGGCTGCGGCGTGGGGAGGGGGCTGCCGGTTGCGTGGGGGGAATGGAAAGGGAGTTAGGGTTTAGGCGGTGGACCGGTGGGCCACTAGGGGAGTTTGGAGTGGTGGTTGCCTGGCTAGGGCTCTTAGCAGGCCGGCTGGCCGGGCCGCTACCGGGTTGCACTCTATGGACCGAGCCGTGCCATGCCAGCCCACGTGCCTGGGGTAAGGCCCAAGCACGGCCTGTTCCTTCGGGCCAGGCTAGCCCGGGCCCGCTCGCCACCGGGCCGGGCTGGGCCGTGCTCGTGCCAGGCCATCGTGCCTCGGGCTGTATGGACATATATAGAAACCCCCCATTGAGATTGGCATAGACGCCCTGTAATAGGTTGTGATTGATGCTTTTAATTTAGCCCTATCTTATTGTTCTAATTTAAAGATCTGTTGTTTCCTATGTTTTCTATGTTTCCCATTGGCTACCATATTGAAATATTGTGTGTTTATCATCACCTCTCATATTGTCTTTTGTTTTAGCTTTCTCATGACATTTCAATTCTTTTTCCCTCATCAAATGAACCAAATTAAACGTCCGTGTGGAGAGGAGCAAGGTGTGTGCAATTGTTCAGGCCCCCAAAGTCTAAAGCCCCTCGAAATTTACACTAAGACTAATTAACAATGGTTAATCAAGTATTAGATAAAAGAAAATAAAATACAGCACCACAACACATGCCTTGTATTGTTGATTACTTAATTGGACCAAAAAATAATATAAGCCCAGTGGCCAATGCCCACCAGCCTGCTGGGCTGGCTGCTTATATTTTAGGGTCCCATCTTGTGTTTGGCACAAGCACTGGCGAAGCTACGTGGAGGCCATGCTGGGCCATGGACCCCCTTGCTACATGCAATTTGTAGTAATTCTGTCCACGTGATCACTGGCTAGTAGTAAAAGTCTGCAATCCCTATTTTCTTCATTACCACACAAGTTTGTGTCTCCAGAGGTGCTCATAGCTGGTAACTAGTCTATTACTCTTTGATTCATCTCTCAAGCGCTCGCTGCTTCTTTGCCACTCACTTGTGAAATGGCCCCCCTTGGTTTGGAGGCGAGCTCCGCCACTGGGCACAAGGGCCTCCAATTCGTAGGTAGGGTCCTTTGAGGTAGCGCTTAATGCTAAACTAAACTAGTACAACGTGGGTTGTGTTAAGTAACAGAGCTGTAGCGGATCCCTGGTCCGGTCCCCTTCACTCCCCATAGCAGATGAGATGTGAGGAAGTTGTAGATGATCTCCTATATCCAGTCCCAATAGCACACCAGATAAACACATAAGAGAGCAAATATTGTGGAACTCGTATCTCTTATTCATTATAGATGGTACATATTTCTTTATATAGTCTTAACCCTTCAGGGGTATATTTGGTATGAGCCCACAATTATCTTAGGGTTATTGTTTCCTAACACTCCCCCTTGGACGAATACGTGATCAACTCATGTCTCATTAAAACTCCTAAAAACCCAGTGGAAAAAATATGGAGAAAGAGTACATAGTGCCGCTAGATGTATTGCACTTGTTGCCTCGTTAAAAACCATTATGATAAACTTCTGAAAAACTCATTTATGGGAAAAAGAGTACAATAGTTGTGTTCAGGACATTTTATAATCTTTAGGATTATAAATTTCAGGATCTTCTGGACCCAGTAATAGGGGCAATTCAGGGGCGATCTCCCCCTGAACTTTGCAGGTCTCTCAGTCGTCTTATACCAATATCATGGATACATTTTCTAAATGTAGGAGCTGGTAAAGACTTAGTGAACAAATCTGCTACATTGTCACATGACTGGACTTTCAAGATATTCACCTCAACCTGCTTTTGGAGTTTGTGAGTATAGAAAAATTTAGGAGCTATATGCTTAGTCATATTATTCTTAATATAGCCTGTTTGCATTTGTGCAACACATGCTGCATTATTCTCATAGATAATAGTGGGATATCAACGGTACTAAGACCACATGACTTCTGGATATGGTTAGTCATCCGTCGTAGCTAAGCACATTCACGTGCGGCTTCGTATAGCGCAATAATCTCTGAGTGGTTTGTAGATGTTGGTACCAAGATTTGTTTGCAAGATGTCCAGGATATAGCCGTACCACCACACAGAAACACGAAACCAGTTTGAGATCTTGCATTATGCGAATCGGACAAATATCCCGCATCAGCACAGCCAACCAATCTTAGTTATTGATTCTTTGGAAATACAGGCCAAGATCTTGGGTGCTATTCAGGTTTCTAAGTATTGTCTTAACACCTACCCAATGTCTTCTGGTTGGGTTTGCACTGTGACGAGCTAGCAAATACACTGCCAATGCAATATTAGGCCTAGTACTGTTCGCGAGGTACATTAGTGCTCCAATAGCGCTTAAATAAGGAACTTCAGGTCCTAAAGGTTTCTTGTCATCACTTCTTGGTCTAAATGGGTCTTTGTCCTCCTCAAGTGGTCTGACAACCATAGGGGTTTTCATGGGATGAGCCTTTGACATATTAAATCTTTCTAAAACCTTTTTCGTGTAGGTAGATTGGTGTACAAAAATTCCTCTAGAGAGATGCTCGATCTACAGGACCAAGCAAAATTTGGTTCTACACAAGTTTTTCATTTCAAACTCCGCCTTGAGGCAGACACTTGCCTCTTCAATGTTATCTTTACAGCCTATGATATTTAAGTCATTAACATAGACTGAAATAATACAAAAACCCTCCTGAGATTTTCTAATAAATACATAGGGAGAATCAGTGTCATTAACATATCCCTTCTTTGGGAGGAAGTCACTTAGCCGATTGTACCACACCCTGCTAGACTGTTTAAGCCTGTACAGTGCCCTCTACAACTTAACACCGTACATGTTGTGATTTATTTTAGAATTCAGAATTTTCAGGTATATATATATATATATATATATATATATATATATATATATATATATATATATATATATATATATATATATATATATATATATATATATATATATGCGGCCACTACGTCCATTTGCATTTTTAAGTTTAAACCTGCTACCATAGATATTAAATATCGGAACGTTATGCCACTCATAACTGGAGAATATGTTTCATCATAATCTATGTTGGGTCTCTGCGTGAACCCTTGTGCTATGAGTCTCGCTTTGTATCTCACCACTACATTGTTCTCATCTCTCTTTCAAACAAACACCCATTTGTATCCTACAGGGAATACTTTGGGGGGCGTGCGGACGACAGGCCTGAATACTTGCCTCTTAGAAAGCCAGCGCAATTCCATCTCTATTGCTTCTTTCCATTTGACCCAATCTGAGCGCTTCCGGCACTCTGCCATGGACTTTGGTTCAGGATCCTCATTAATCGTTTCTGTGATCTTAGAGATGAAATTAATGTCAACAACGGTATTCTTTCTGTTATATAGTTTTCCAGATTTAGCATAATTTATGGCAATTTCTTCAATTGGATCATCTAGCTCATCATGGTTTTCCAAATTACTCGAGCCTGATTGTTCCGTTGTCCTTGTGCTATTATTTGTATTTGTGCGCACAATTGCATTAGGACTTTCACCTTCAGGATATGTCACTGCTGAGACAACTGAATGGGAGCGTAATGTGTTCTCTAGCAACTTGGATTGGGGAATGGGAGTGTAATTCCCTCTAGGGGTATTTCCACTCTCTCTGGTACATCCGGATCTCTCCCCCTTTTCCTAGGATCGGGGATTTGGCTAGAGTTCATGCCCTCTAGATGTATTCCCACTCTCTCCGGTGCATTAGCCATAGGAATATATGATTTTGATACTCCTCTTATATCAGTAAATGCGTCTAGTAGATTATTCGCTAATTGTTGCAGGTTTATTATTCTTTGAACTTCAAGTCCAATATCTTAGTGCATGGATCAGTGATTGAATGCTGCTGGTAGTCCAATCTATTTCTCGGCATTCTTTATTATTAAGGTACAATCCTCCCCTTAATGCCGGGAAATGCTCTTCATCGAAGATGCTATCAGTCTACTAAGCCGTAAACAAATCCCCTATTTTAGGCTCTAAATATTTTATTATGGACGGAGAGTCATAATCTACATATATTTCCAACTTGTGAGGTCCCATAGTGTACGCTGGGGTGGTGATATCGGCACATATACAACACAGCCAAATTTTTGCAGATCAGAAATCATTGGTTTTTGTCCACGCGCTAACTGAATTTTCAGAGATCGAAAATCATTGGTTGTTGTCCACGCGCTAACTGGTAGGGGGAAGCAGAGTGAGATGAAGATGGCCTATATTGGATTAAGGCAGCAGCGTGTAGCTCTGCATGTCCCCAACAACTGGTGGGAAATCTGCTATCTTGTAGAAGCGGTCTAGCAATTAATTTTATTATTTTTATTAAAGATTCAGCAAGCCTATTTTATGTGTGCAAATAGGACACAGTATGCTCTACATTTATGCCCAAAGCAAGACAATAATCATTAAATGCTTTTGAGGTGAACTCTCCAGCATTATCCATCCTGATTATTTTTATGTGGTTCTCCAGGAAGCTAGTACACAATCGAATGATTTGGGCAATAAGTTTTGCAAAAGCATGGTTTTGCATAGACAATAGGCATACGTGGCTGCACTGAGTGGAAGCATCTATAAGCACCATAAAATATGTAAAAGGCCTCGTCAGGGGGTGAATAGCACCACAAATGTCACCTTGGATTCTCTCCAGAAAGCCTAGGACTCGACATTTAACTTCAGGTAAAAAGGCTTAGTTATTAATTCCTTTAGCACAAGACACACATAGAAAGTCTTTAGGAATTTGTCTAGTTTTAATACTATGGCCAACAGATCCTTTTATGATGTTCTGCATCATCCTTAATCCAGGGTGTCTGAGTCTTTCATGCCAGATCGTAAAAGGCTTAGGATTTTTAAATATAGTAGACATCGCAACGTATTCTTGATGTGGCTTAATTTTTGTGTAGTAAATTTCAGAGGAGGTGCACGGCGCTTTCTCTACCATTTTTGTCCCACATTCGTCTGCTGCCATGATATAGAGGTATTCAGCACCATTTTCACAAGCAGTTGTAAGGTGGTAGCCACTACGGCGTATATCTTTGAATGTGAGGAGAGTACGTACAGCTCCCGGGTACAAAAATGCTTCTTCTATGAAGATGCTGGTATTATTTGGGAGTACGACCACGGCTTGACCGGAGCCTACAATATGGCCATTGCGACCAACAATTGTGGTAATATTTTCTATCTTTTTCTGCGGTGTCTAAAAATATTTTATTGTCTTTCGAAGTATTGTATTTGTGGCAGCGCTATCAACCAGGCAATATTCTTCTTCAGCCTCCATGGAAAGAACGACTCTTGCTCTATTAAATATAGTCTTAATTTAATCTGTCATGTATAATCAATATAGCAAGCCGATTAAAAGATAGTACGTAACCGAACAAGGGATAAACTGGTTAAAATAATGCTATGCACCAAAACATTCATGTTGAGAGTTTATCCTAATAAAATAATGAAGTTTCTCAACAGGAGCACTATTACATCACCAACACATGGGACTTTAATTGTTTTGCTGAAAATAAATCACACTGGCTAACAAAATAAACAAATGGATGACAACTTAGTCTACTCCACGTCAAGGAGATCCTCGTCCTCGAGGTCAAAATCATCATTACCAGTATAGATGTCTCCCTTTTCAGCGGTATGATCGCTGGTGGCATTATGATCAACATCCATAGCTGCTGATTCAAGCTTCTCTGAAGGCTCTGATGGCTCCGGGAGGTGTAGTCCAGTCACGGCGTCGACAGATGCCTGGACGAAGTGCACCTCCAGGTTTTGGTGCTTCTTCCACTCTTGATATAGCTCAATCAAGTGTGGGTCGGTAGTGCAAGTATGGGACCAATATAATGCTGCTGGGATCCACAGCGAAAACAACCCTCATTTGAGTGTTTTCCTCCACTTATCTCGTCCTTTGAGCCCTTCAGGGTCTTGCCTTTGCCATTGCCATTGAATTTCTGGCCTTTTCCATTGCCATTGGACTTCTGGCCTCCGTTCACGTGCTTCTTAAACTTTCCCCCTTTTGGCCCCTAGTGACCATGAAACTTTTGACCCTTATTTCTGAAAGAACCTTTACCATTGCTGTTATGGAAACTAACATGTGCTTCAAGATGTGCCTGTGTCCTAGCAGGGCGCATGTGGAATTCTTCATCAGAGCCTCAGCGGAAAGCAACACATTGATGAGATCACAATACTTCATGTACTTGTTGTTGCGGTACTGCTGCTGGAGTACCATGTTGGTGGGGTGGAAAGTCTCTAGAGTTTTCTCAATCATCTCGAGTTCATTGACGACCTGGCCACAAAAGCGAAGTTGAGCCACGATACGGTGAATTGCAATATTATATGCCTCAACTGTCTTGTAAGTCGAGGAATCGGAGTTGTGCCCAATCACGCCTAGCCTATGAGAGAAGCACTGCCCTCTGCTTGAAAGCGTTTCTGAAGCTTCACCCACAGTACCAGAGGGTCTTTCACCTCCAGGTACTCCATCTTCAGGTCAGGGTAAATGTGATGCCTCACGAAGATGCAAGTTTTTGCCTTGTCGTCGGGTGGCAGAGCAGGAACACCGGCTGCAGGCCTAGCGATCGTGTAAGTCAACTGCATTGCCTGCAGATGGAACTCACAGTCGAGTGCCTAGGTTTGATAGTTCTTGCCGTTCAGCTCAAGAACCTTGAACTCTGTCTTCTTATTGATCGAAGCCATTACCTATTAATTCATGCAAATTAACTTCCGGTAAATAAGCATGAAGTAGTATGCCATGAATGAATTATTAACGCAAAAAAGAAAATACACGCAAGCATACAGCGGTGGTTGGCAGCCGTCGACATCGCAAGAGATGGCCATCAGGGCCATGTTGTATCGCTAGTTGCAGCAGCCAGCAGGGCCACGACGCATGTATGCTGGTACACAAGATTGAAAGGTAACGCACAACTTCAGGTAGCACAACGCGTGAAAGTTGCTGGCTTGCGCGTAAAACGCGTTGGGGTTGGCCAACAGTGCAAGATACAAGATCGAAAATTAAATACGCTAGTCGCTAGCGTGCTATGCATGGCATGCTAGTTTGGCCAACGTCCATGCATGGCGATACACCGGCGTACATGCATACCATGATGGGGTGGCCGATATCAGTTGCCAGACCGAGGATAAAAAAAATAATATATACCATGGGTAAACAAGATCCAATATATTGCGTAAACTAGCAATAAACAAAACCAATCTTCTGGGGTTCTAAAAAAACTAGTATCCAAAAAGGAAAAACGCTCATCAGGATTGAATCAGCTACACAGAAAAAAACTCTAGAGCACGTCTAGATAGCTAGCTGAACAAATCTACAAGATTGTGTTGTTCTAGATGTCATAATCTAGTTGCTAGAAAAAATATAAATCTATTAATCTAGCATACTAGTGCTCACGTACTGGTGATGACTGCCATCAGGGCAGCGGCAAGGTGAACTACGCGTATTAGGTAAACTGTAAAGATCAATCTAGAACGAGTAAACTAGCCAGGAAAACGATCTCTACGAATCTAGCATGCTAGTCTGTACACAAAACCGATTTAGATTGAAAAGTAAAATTAATCTGCGAACAGATGGACGGGATCAAGAATAGCGTACCATCGCTGATGAGTAGCGGTAGAGGGTGCTGATGACGTGTTAACGGAGTTGTTGCGGATCCCTGATCCGGTCCCCGTTTCCCTTAGCTTTCTGCAGCAGATGAGACGCGAGGAAGTTGTAGATGATCTCCTGTATCCTTTCCCAATAGCACACCAGATGAACACACATAAGATCAAATATTGTGGAACTCGTATCTCTTATTCATTATAGATGGGTACATGTTTTTTTATATAGTTTTAACCCTTTAGGGGTATATTTCATATGAGCCCACAATTATCTTAAGGTTATTATTTCCCAACACGTTGTTAGTACACTAGTCGCACTACCAAAATGGTAGAGTTCTCCTAGTGTTTTTAATTAGTAATAAAACACTACTACTAGTCATAGCACTAGGGAATCCTCACTATGAGATATTTAGTAGAGAAAGTTTATATTAAATTTTAAATGCTAAAACACTAAAAGAATCCCACGTCACTAGGAAAAGCTGAAAATTCTGATTGTGTCGGCACAAGAGGTTATATGATTTAGCCAAAGTTAAGTTAAGCTGCGGCATCTTCGTCTGGCCTCGCGCGAAAACTTGCTGCTCCTCACAGATCGACACGGCTAGCTAGCTAGCTACCCTAGGGCATATATAGGCGCATAGCTCGTGTGGTTTTTCCTCTTCTTTCCCCTCCTTATGCAAGTCGATCCCAAGCTTCTTCCAGAGGCGCGCAGAGATGGGATCGGGCGCCAATGCACGAGGAAGCAGGTCGTCGTCTGGATTCTGATCACGAGACGACCGGTAACGGGAGAAAAGGACACGGTAGCCGCCGGCGATCGTCGACAAGCCCCGTCGTTGGTTCGTTATCTTTTCCGGGACTGGCGCGTCGTTTTCCTCTCGCTCCACCGTGACGCCTGCCGGCCGGGCTGAGCTGAAGCGGACCTCCCAGCTCCGTCCGTCCCATCGTCGACGGGCCGCCTTCCCTTTCGCGTCCCCACTTGCCTCGCATATCCGATCCGTTCGTTCTCCGTGCGCCTCTCATATTATAGACTTCGGTTAGGTTGGTGCAGAGACAAGACCGGCCACCATGCATCGTTGGCGTTACGTACTCCATCCATGATCCATCCCCTGCACAGCATCCTGCTACGAACAAACCCATACATGCATGCAAGTTGTTGCAATGGATGTGCTTCATGCATGCTGCATCGCTCGTCTTATTACTCAATTTCTAGCCGTACGTAGCAACCTCTAGCGTACATCGGGGGCGAATCTAGCCGGAAACATCATCGGTCATTAAGATCAGCATCGTACATATGTAAATTTTCTTCAGTTACAACGGTATTTTGCTAAAGGATTTACGAATTTCATCGGGTCAGCGGACACCGACAAACCCCCTAGATCCGCCCCTGGCAATGCATATACATATATTGCACGATAATAATAGGCCTCGAGCGTCTAGACGGATGGACGATCATTCTCCACATGCTCGGATCCTTTCTTATCTTCTTCAGCACTGAGAGAAACAACCCATATCTACGACACGGAGTGTCGACAAAACCTGGTCGGCAGTCTACCGAGGGGTATGCCCAAGGTAGTAGATTGTCGGCAGACAGGTGTGCAAGCCACGAACGAGATGGTGATGCAGAACAACACGCGGTTTTACTCAGGTTCAGGCTGCTATGTGGGCGTAATATATTACGTCCTGCTCTGCTTTGTTATTGCTGTCTTGAACAACGTATTACAAGCTAGATTGCCCTAGAATATGTTTCGATATTTTTGAGGGGGGTCCCCTGCCCTCCTTATATAGTCCGGGAGGCAGGGTTACAGATCTGGAAACTAATCTTAGCCGGTTACAATTGTCATATAGAGTCGGATAAGGATTCCTAATCTAACCGACCAAGACCTTTCTTGATTCCCAAGTTAGGTTTGATGCCTTGCGCGAGACTCCATCCCGATGATCTGGATCGCGCGTCGTCATGTAATGGACCGGACCATCTGGTCTGGGCCTGCCCATGTCTAGCCGTAAGGGTATAGGGGTTTATACCCCCACACGGAGAGAAATAGCCCATATGTGACAAGCTCAATGTGAAACCTGGGGGCCGAAGTTGCAACGGCCGCGCCGGCAAGCTCCGCTCGCACCACTGCCAGCCTCCGAGAGGAAGCTCCAGCAAACAGTTGAGGGGAGGACCTCCGTGGGCTGCTGCGGCGCCAGCGAGCTTGACGCCCCGCTGCCACACCAGCGAGCCTCCACTTGCCCGCCGCCGCCATCGAACTCCGCATGCCGGCGAGCCTTCACTCACCCAAGCATCAAGATGTTGCGCTAGAAGCATATGTTTCAAATTTATGTTTCAACTATTTCAGACACATGTATCAAGTGTTTTATCTGAATGTTACAAAAATTCATTTGAATATTATGTATGTTGCATTAGCTATATAAATATGTTTCAAAGGTGTGTTGTATATGTTGCATATGGGGAAAGGGCGCGGCAGAGACTGAGCGCGGCCAAGGAAGGGGCGTGGCGGGGAATAGACGTGATGCGGGGTATGAGGGTGCAGCGGGGACGGTACGTCGTGGGGTGACACAGGTGCGATGGTCGCGCTCCTGTTTCTGTTATGCAGTGGACAGGACAGGGCGTGGTCAGTGCACTCGAACAGGAGCTATGTCCGGAGGCGGGCGTCCGTCCATCCGGACGTCCGGGTGCTAGCTGCGCCGTTGCACGATAATGATATGCCTCGAGCGTCCGGACGGACGGACGCTCATTTCCCACGCGCTCAGATCCATTCCTATATTGTCGTCTTAGGATCAATAAATGTCTCCCTGCAATAATATGCATTGTGGGATGAGCTTAGTGCCTGAACGATCCATCAGAACGACAAAGGGCATGCGTTGAGCCGTCAAAATCCAAGCCCAATGGAATAAATCTCCCATTGCTTTGACTTGAATAGATGGCCCGGAATAAAATCGGTGTCGCATACAGTGTAGACATACAGTAGCCCAACCCAGGATTAGGTGGACAAGACAAGATAGCCTACAATCATAGGTGGTAGGAGGAGATACAAGATGTGGCCATGTGGGTACAAAGCTTAGTTAGTACAATGTGATTGCTCCATGTAATGATGGAGTTCTTCCTAGTGTGAAGAAAGTAGACCTAGCTCAACCGATGGATGTAGTAGGAGATCAACATCAGAGTGGCCTGGTGCTTGTTTAACATGCATTTTCAGTGTCCTTGATTGCAGCAGCTAGCAGGATCGGAGAAAATAGATGAAGAAGAAGCAAGCAAATCGTCGTCCTATCAGCAATAATCATTAGGCTTCTGGCCAGTGGCCAGAGTGTGTGTAATCGTCAAGAACACACTTGGTGCCAGGCCGGCGAACTTAACCACCGTCGATAGCAGCAGCTAGGCTCTCTCCCTCTTTTGATTCCGCCAGCAACAATAATGCGAAGTACGTTCGTTTTTCATGTGAGATGGGTCAGTTTGCAACATAGTTCCTTGTCACTATTGGTAGGGGAACAACGACAGGAACCGATCCATCGGTCGCCGCCGGGCCTGCTGGTCGCTTTCGAATCTACGTTCATATATGCAACAAGCAACGTGTTATTTATACTAGCAAATATGTCCGTGCGTTGCAATAGGCTAAAATAAGTTATTGAATATATATGAGAAATGAGAATATAAATGCTATGGTTTATCCTTTTAAGAAATTGGTCACCTATAATATAAGTTCATATATTGGCAATAATAGAACAATGTCCTATGAAGTGTATATCAAATTGATACAACTTTGCTAGATTCATTCTCTTATGCAAATAAAACACAAAATATTTACTTCTTATGGAGGCATCATATCGAACAACCACCAGATAGGCACGGCATGGGATTTAAGATAGATGGAAACGACTCACGATCAAGCACCGTAGTTAGTTGCTACGTCTATGCGGTGATGTGAGAGCGACGGCTAGGCAGCCACCGGCGCCGTATTGCCACGGTGCTTACGACAAGCGCGCTGCTTGGAGTCGTCATCAAGCTCCGTGTGTCACACAATCACGTCCTTCACTGCCGCGAAAGGGAGGGGAGAAAAGGGGTCAACTGCATTGTGCTAGCGTTCCTCTCTGTACATGCTTGCTCCGGCGTTCCGATATGAGATTTGGGTGTGCGCCCACTATGTGCTGGTGAGTGGGTTTTCGGCCTCAACGCAGAGCCCCACGGTAGCACACGCCGAGCCCGGTGAGCAAGGATGCCGATCGAGCCTTACGCACAATGCACACCGAGTCCTGGCCCGTGGCGACAGATGCCGAGTCCCACACCTCGTGGCGACAGACGCCAAGAGAACCTGCCCGTATTCACATAGATGTCGCTCTTCACTCAGTCACCAGTCGTTGCCGGTCATCAGTCTTCAGTCTTCATTTAGACGTCGTTCTTCACTCATCGCTCCTCCATCACATGACCTGGCTTTCTGTGGCGGGATTCCTCGCCAAGACGGTCGTCCGGCACTATGATGCTGACGCCCTCGTTCACCTTTCTGATGGGCAGATCACGGAGATTCCCAGACGCCGATGCTAACGGCACCCACGGGTCACGCACCAGCACGACGTTGGAGTTCATGGGACACCCGATGATGCACACCATCCTCCAGACCTTTTGTTGATCGACTCGAACACCCAACACCGGCAAGGCTTGTAGAACCTGCCGTCCATGAGCTAGATACACGACGCGAAGTTGGCAGCGACCTGCGCGTTCTCGTACAGCTGCACCCGTGCACGTTCTCGTATAGCTGCACCCGGCATCCGCGGCGCCGTTTGAAGAAGGTGTACTGTGCACCCATACAATGAAGAAAACAAATCTAAAAATAAGGATATATATATTAATGTATGAAAATAATCCATGACGAAGAACAATCTCGCCATGGCACGGCACACTAACAAGTCCTAGACGGAGACACACCGTCAAACAAAATCAAAATCATATTTGGCAATATTACCAGAAACAATATAGGGACTCTCGGAGGGGAAAAACATAAACATGTGAGGGCGCTTGGCCGGCAATAGAGCAACAACAATCAATCGTATTGATTAGGATTTTTGAACTATCTACTTTACCTTATAAGCGTGTCCAATAATAATCATATAAAAATATAGAGCAACAACAATCAATCAATCCTATTTGATTAGGATTTGAACTATCTATATTATCTTATAAGGACTCGTGTCCGATAATAGTCATATAAAAATAGGAGAGACCTTATAAGAACACATGTCCAATAATAATCATATAAAAATATAGAGCAACAACAATCAATCGTATTTGATTAGGATTTGAGAACTCATGTCCAATAATAATCATATAAAAATAAAAGAGTTGACGAACATATTAACCCAATATGTTTTGGAATTGAACTCCGTATCCATGGGATATATATAAGTTCGGACGGAAGAAACTCTCCATTGTCTGGTAGTTAGAGGGAGACAGATCAAACAAATGGATGGACGAAAAAAGTCTAAAATTTTACCTCTTTATTATTAGGTAGTTATAGATATAGATATAAATATAGATATAGATTTATACTAGACAGGAGGTCCGCGCTTCGTGCAGGCAGGGCTCTTTGTTGAACCGGGACTGTTTGTTAACGGGGTTGGACTGTTCACTGAGCCGGTAACCGAACAGGTCAAACTGTTCACTGAACCCGATACTGTTTGTTATCAGGCTGACTCTGTGGATGAACAGTGTTCCTATGAGAGGAAAACGGGTACTGTAGCTAACGTGGCACTGTAGCTAGATCACCGCGATTAAAGGTCTCTCTCTGTATATATATACACTAGTGTATATATATTTCGACAGGTTAACTACGAGGTTGTCTTAATTTCCTTGGCACCTTGTGATTTGGTCTTACAATATATACTGTAAACATGGTCCAGGGAGGTTATTATTTGTAGATTCTGATGATGGAGTCATTATGTGTCGTTGTGGTTACCAAACTGACAACTTATTGGTTTCCTCATCAGTTTCAGGCTTTCAGTACACAGCTGAAATCAGCCCGCCTATCTCAACCTATTCAAGAAAAAAAAAATGCATCGCAAGCACATAAATCAGCACAGGAGACACAAGATTCTTTTTTTTAATGTGGAAACTAAATCCTACAAACACTACTACTACCGCATAAAGACCGTCACAGAAGGATCTTAGCGTGCTCCACAAAATTTGGAAAAGGAAGTAAGGTGTGGTGGTCATACACTCAATTAGCTAGCAGGTTAGAGTACTCTTCAACTTGAATTTGGGTGCCTATTTTTCTTCTTTATTTATTAGTTCCTCCTAGATTGGTCACCTTTTTTTAGAAAATTAGGAAAATAAAATTACAAATTTCCGTCTATAACTTGAATCGCGCGCGTGTGATGGTCCTCATCAAGATAATAACACTAGCTAGAGGCACATATCCATGAACATTATTTCTCAGCCTTGGACATCAAACAAGAAGATTCCGAGCTGCTAGGGTTCAAATATGGGAGGATCTCGCCGAGATGCATGGTACAATAACTGATTGGAGGCACCAATGGTGTGGATCTCCGCCTAGCTTCCCAATATTTGGAACCAAATCCTCTTGCTTGCATGATCTCCTCTCTAGTATTTTTTTTCCATCTATTTCTCCTCGCTCTTGTTGGAAACTCTTGTCTTGACAGAAGGCTGAGACTGTCTGCACCGGCACTCGCTAAACCATCCTGTATGAGCGTATACCGTAAAAAACACCCGCAGTGGCAACTGTAAACACCTTCGCTATTTTACAGGAGCAGACTCCGTCCGCTATTCTCAGCGTGATACCGTCCGTCCGGTACCAGCCACCACACGCGGGCGAGAGAGCTTCCGCGGAGGCAGGAGCGGGAGAAGAGCATGCACTGCTCTGACATAGCAGCGGGCCCTACTTATTCAACGATGAAAAAAATGTTATAACTCACAAACCAAAAAACCAAATTAAATTTCGATTGCACCATTAAATTCGTTTCAATAAATTCTTCAAAACTAGATCTCACATGGATATATTTAGATAAAGTGATAAGTGGGTTCCACAGTGAATAGAGGATGATATAGAGGATGGATGAGTGCGGAAAAATTAGGTATAGAGGAGAGAATCTTGATGACTAGAATGTATAGAGGATGAATTTAGAGTACCACGAGTGCGGATAGTCTGAATTGTTGTCTTCCACTTATAGAGCTCTTCAGTCTTCTCCTTCTCTTGTAAGCCAACACAAGAAGTGACAATCGTACCAACGGTTGGTCCACAGCTTTAGGCTACATTCTCTTCATGTGGACCTATATTACACATTCTTCTCCGATCCACAGTACGCATATGTGCACATCAGTTCGCCCTCTTCATGTGTGCTAACACGAAACTAGCTACTAAGGCCTCGTTTAGATGCTGAAAAAATTTCAACCCGATGAATAGTACCACTTTCGTCTTATTTGACAAATATTGTCCAATCGTGGACCAACTAGGCTCAAAAGATTCATCTCGTGATTTCCAACTAAACTGTGTAATTAGTTATTTTTTTTACCTACATTTAATACTCCATGCAAGCGGCTAAAAATTGATGTGATGGAGAGAGAGTGAAAAAACTTGGAATTTTGATGTCATCTAAACAAGGCCTAAATCCCTTACGAAATGTCCTGTCTAAAGTTCTGTCGCAACAAGCATGCGCAATGACCATTGTTTCCTTGTACAGTACAAACAACACTATTGCGTGTGTTTGCACTGCACAGCACTACATACCTGGCCGGATTCTGAGTCTAAAGCAAGTCAATGCATTCAACCTATATAAGTAATGTGAAGATGCATAAGTAGGTAGTAAGATATATTTTTTTTTCGAGAACACGACTTTACGTGTATTTTATTAAGAAGAGATAGTAAGATATACTGAGAAATAAATATAATTGTTGATCACCATATTATTGGTAGGGCTGCAGAAAGTGCCCACACAGCAGCAGCGTCCTTTGAAGTGCTGTCTTTCTTCATGGAAATCATCATCTTAGCCTTTTAAGCTGGAACACAAGGACCACATGTTTGGACCATAAATCAAGAAGAGCACACAGTTGCTGCGTGCAAATCCAAGTTCAACCATGAGTTTGACATGGTTATAATAGGGAAAAAGCTAGTTGTTTCCAACAAATGTTGTTGATGGATAGTCTCTCTGTAACCTACCATTTGCTTCGTTCCTTGATTGACTTGGATTCTGCAACTACACGGTGCATACTGTATGCATGGGATTTTTTCCATGTGTTCAGCTAGGCCGGGGCTATGAAGCGGTGCTAACTGCGTCGTGTAAAACTCGTTTACTCATTCCCTTCTAAATCGTAAGTTGTTTTTGCTTTTCTAGACATTAAACATATAAATATACATTATGTCTAAATATATAGTAAAAATTATGAATAAAAAACAAAAACAACTTATAGTTTGAAACCGAGGAAAAACCTTAATACAAAAAGAAGTGCAACCCTCCATGTTTTGGATAAATTAAAGACCATTTTGCTTTGGTTTCTAACATATATAGCCCATTTTCTTATCATGTTCTAAAAATGAATCTTAATAATTAGGTGTCTAGCTCTGTCAGCATATTTTATATACGCTTTTTATGAAATGTATATGTTGTTCCAAACCACAACCAGTACGTAACCGTATCAGCAGAGGTTCTTGGTAGTAGGTACATGTCACTCTTCTACCTACACTTTGAACACTGGTAGTCTTGTACACATGTCACTCTTTTACCACCCTGCACTTTCAAGACTCTATCTACGACACGCTTAGCTTGGTGAATTGTTCGTCACTGTCCAATAGCCTCCATCTACCGCCACCATTATGCATGCATGGTCGCCGCCATCACCAAATTCCCCCATGCATGTATGCACGCACGCATACATGCCGTGCGGTAATAATATAACACTTAAGCTTCTAGATTTCTGACTGCAGCTGCACGCAACTTTTCTCTGAAAACTTTTCGGTGTGTGTGTGTCTCTCTCTCTCTCCTATACACACATTCCATACGTGCATGGGTGCGTGACACACGTGACAGCCCCTGGCATAATTATTCTCGCTTACCTACTGCGTCATGGAGCAGTAGTATAGTAACAAAAAGCTAGGTTAAAGGTATGGAGAAGAAACAAAACCCAGATCGTGGAAGATTTTAACACCACGGATTGACCGCGACAAGGCGATAAAAGTACTCGTACATGTGGCACGAGCTAGCTAGCAGGCAGCTGACACGAGCGGTGTCGAAACATCCACAACAATATTTTCAACACCACGAGCAATGCAAACTATAATGCTCGCCCGCTCAATAAAGCTAGCTAGCAGCAAAACTTGGTGGCCAGCCTTCACATCTCCTTTTTGGCCACCCTCTCTCCATGATATATATCTCTATAAAACAGCTGGAGGGGCCAAAGGCGCCTGCCTTTTTCCCAACTATTTTCCTCTTGTCACGACACCAGAGAACGATTTCCATACAAATTAACAGCGCAGCAAAAAGCTAATAATAAGGATTCTTTAGATCCTGTTTGGATCCATTGGTGCTAATATAGCTAAAAAGGTACAACTATTAGCTAGCTAATCATCAGTAGAGGTTGTTTGAATCTACTAGTGCTAATAGTTAAGTAGTTAACTAGCTAATAGCTAAAAAGCTACTGACTATTAGTGCTAATAGTTAACTAGCTAGTAGCTAAAAGGCTACTCCCTCCATCCCAAATTATAAGACGTTTGACTTTTTTGACACCAAGTTTGACCACTCGTCTTATTCAAAAAATTTGTGTAAACATAGTCAAATTTAAGTCATTCTTGAAGAACTTTTATTAATAAAGCAAGCCACGATAAAAGAAGTGATATTTTGCAAAAAAATTTTGAATAAGACGAGTGGTCAAACTTGATGTCAAAAAAGTCAAACGTCTTATAATTTGGGATGGAGGGAGTACTAACTAGTAGGTAGCTAATCATTCGTAGAGGCTGGCTATTTGGATCCAACTGCTAATAGCAGGTTAAATGAACTATTAGTTCCTGTCAGCACCCTTTCATCAACTAATGAACTAATTGTTAGCATCTACACTTGCTAATAGTAATCAAGTTTGGAGGCCTGTGTTTGGATTTGTACATGCTAACTATTAGTACTAATGGGTCCAAACGAGTCTATATAAATCCTCACGGTAGTTAATAATTAATGCACCACGAGCTAGCACTAGAAATGACAAATGAGATGAAATGATATCACACCTCACTGCACTAGAAAACCCAAAAGTGGTTTGTAATAATATAGCAAGCTATATAGCTTAGTTACAAATGGTAGATGCATGGACAATAATGTATATATATGTTCCCTACTAGCTAACTACCACGATGTCCTTTAATCACAATGTCTTTTTTTCCTCCGTTTCTTTGTGCTTACACACAGATGGACCACACTGTCACTGCACACCTCGAGCGAGCGAGCTCAAGCTCAGCTCACTTTGGAGTTTGGACGGACATGCATCAGCAACAGCTCCTGTACGTCTGTCCGGCCATAGATGTATGTCTCCCTAGGATTTATTCATGCACGTACGTACGTGTGTAGTATGTACGTACACGTGTGCGTCCTAGCGTGCAATACGTACGTACGGCGGCCATGCACTACGGGAGCACGGCGCACTAGCTAGGGCACGCACGCATGCAATAAGCACACACATGCATGCATGTTGCTGGTCGAGTAGTTAGTGGTGCGGCATGCAAGCATGCATACATGCATACGCCATGGATGTCGGGGCTAACTGTTGGTCGGCAACTAGATCGACTAGACGTTGTTCATCGTCAAGTCCGCGTGCAACGCCGACACCGACCTCGCCAGGCTCCACAGGTCGCCGTCGACGGCGGCGGCGTGCACGGACGAGGTGGAGGAGGAGAAGGCGGCGGCGGCACTGGGCTCGACGTCGAAGAAGGCGGCCATGTTCTTGGACGCGTCGGAGAGGCCGTTGAGCTCGTACGCGGCGAGCCGGTCCAGAGCGTCCCAGTCGGCGATCCCCGAGGCGTCGGCGATGCCGTACTCGCACGCCCCTGGCGGGGTCGGCAGCATCCCGCCGCCGCCGGCGTGCTCGAGGGGCGGGAGCTTCATGAACTTCCCGTAGAGGCCGCCGCCGCCGGCAGGACAAGCGGCGGTCGTCGTAGTAGCTGCAGCAAGGTGGTGGTGGTGGTGCTGCTGCTGCTGTTGGTCCAGGAGCGCCGGCTTGGTGTCCGGCTGCTTGCCGCCGCCCATGTACTGCAGGATGTGGTCGAGCGCGTCGTCGCTGGCGGAGTGCTGCAGCATCGCCTGCGCCTGCTGCTTGTTGGCGTGGTCGCTGATGACGGTCACCGACGAGCAGTGGCTCGGGCTGCTCTCCATGGGCACCGCCGCCGCCGCCATCTTGGATCCTGCTGCTGTCACGCCGCCGCTGCTCTGGCCGTGGTGCACGAGGTTCTTCTTCTTGAACACCCTGCATATGACCCACCCCTCCTGCTCCTGCGCCGCTTGGTCTCCCGCCGCGCCACGGATCTGCACCAAGTTCACCATCAATTCATCAGCAAACATACATGAGATCGATCATTTTTTGCGAGCAAGACATAAAGTTCAAATATGGAGGGAGTTGCTTATATTCCAGCCTTCCAGGTGGCTGAATTTTCAGGTCACGATCTTAAACAACCAACTAGTACAATCGACGGGACAAATCATGAGACACCAATTCACAGTTTCTTCTATAGTCAAACAATAACAAAATTAGAATCGTCTGAACAACGGCAAAAAATCGGGCACCTACCATATACCGTGAGAAGTGAAGTATTAATTCTTAGCATGCATGTAATTAGTGATCAGTCTAGATTGTTACTGGAAGTATATAGTAGTAGGGATATATATCTTCATAATGCTTCATGGTAAATTTGTTTTCCTTATAGGGTTAAAGGTTGGAATTTTAAAGCATCCAAAGCTGGATGGTCCATTTCTGCAAAAGGAGTTAGCTAGCTAGCTGCTGCTGCGCCAATATAATCCCGGTGGTACCACTACCACACCACCTAAATAAGCAGATAATAGCCTAGCTAGAACCACATGCAAGATATCGATCGGCATGATGATCACTCATTCAGAGAGCCAGCCAGCTCAAAAGCTGCCTGCCCTCTCTCGTCGCCGTCGGTCCTCCTCAGCAGGGTTGACCTCCGGAAAGGAAAAGACACTACACAGAATATACGGTACAGACACTTGCCTGTCGTATGCCGGTTGTCCACGAGTGCAGGTACGCATCCTTGTGTGGAAGTCGTCGCTGGACCTGGACCAGCTGGGAGCAGGCCATGCATATCTCTATCTCGTCGTCACCAATCATGCACGTACGTACGCATGCTCGTCGTAGCTGCTCCTGCACCAGTACGTACGTACGCTGACACTCTTGTTTGGCAGTGGCCGTTCGTTAGAGATAGAGCACTCGAGTAGATCATCGAGCAGTCGCCGTATACGTAGGTAGCAGAGCAGGCAGGTGCAGCCTTGCAGGTCAGCAGGTGCAGGTGGTACGTACAGCAGCTTTCCGTTTCTGTCGTATGTGTCCTACACTCCTGATGCTGTCCCGGCCGGGGCCGGCGGCCGGCGGCCGGCGTGCGGTGGTGGTACAGGTACGGTACGGCCGTGTGTGGTTGGCTCGCCGGCCGCGTGCGTGCATACATGGGGCAGGCGTGCGTGTCGTCTGCGATCTTGCTGGTGGCGCGCGGATCGGGTTGTGTGTGCGTGGCCAGGCCTGGGCCGCCCGCCGCCTGCCGCGCCCAACCCAACCAACCACCCCGAGGCGACGCTAGGCTGCAGCGGGCTACCTAAGCAGATGGCTGGTCGTTCCTTGAAACGTACTGCAGCAGCACGAACCTACCCTTTCCTTGGCTAGCTGTGCTGACGACGACGACAGCGAGAGTGAAAGCAACACTCCCACTCGCGGGAGGGACATGCCTGCCCCATTTCCAACAACCAATTAACCAATGAGCTTGGCAGCGCCATGGATCGCGACCTCAGCTACAGCAGTCACGCACACACATTAAAGTCTCCGTCGTCTCGATCTCTAGCTACTACTAGCTGCTACGCGTACGATCGAGAAGAAGCTAGCCTAGCTTACTTCGTTGTCGTCGTGGCCGTCGCCGTCGTCGTGATGACTTGAACAGTTGCATGCAAGTACGTACGTACGTACATACACTCGTACAGGGACTAGCTAGCTAGCTACTAGATAGTAGTGTAAAGAGAGTAGTACGTACTGCGGTAGAAGGAGGCGGCGTCGGCGAGGTGTAGTAGGGATGGTCGACGGCCCCGGCGGCGGGGTTGTGGCCGGCGTCGGCGTCGAGCGCCGCCTCGAGGCGGTACTCGTGCATGATCCAGTCGGACTTCTGCCCGTGCGGGGCGCGGCCCTTGTAGAAGACGAGCGTCTTGCGCATGCCGATGCGGCGGGCGCCGGACGCATAGATGGCCTTGTCGCGGCCCGTGGCCTTCCAGAACCCGGCGGCGGTGGCGCGGTTCGTGCGCGTCCCCGTCGGGTACTTCTTGTCCTTGTGGCTGAAGAAGTACCAGTCGTTCTGGGGGCCAGAACCGATGCGGCACTTCTCTGCATAGATCGAATCGGAGAGATGTCCATCGTCAGCACAGACAGCAGCTAGGCGACCAGATGCAAGAAGCCTATGCATTGCGCAATGAGACACGCACACGTACGCACCTTGGATGTCCCATGGCTCGAGCTTGTTGAGGTCGACGTCGCGGATGACGTCCAGGTCGATGCGCTCCGACGCCACCTTCTTCTTCAGGTAGTAGGTCAGCAGCTCCTCCTCCGTCGGGTGGAACCGGAACCCCGGCGGCACCACCGACTGCCCGTTCACCGAGATGCTCATGATCGATCGATCGGTCGAGCAGCTAGTGGCTAAGAGTAAGATCGAGGAATTGAAGACAGCAAGGAAGAAGGGTCTGTCTGCTCTCTGCTGTATGTAGTATCAGAGTACGATTCAGACGTCGACTACCGCCATTATTTGATACATGGAAGGATGGATATGAGAGTTGAAAGAAGGAGCTAGCAGTAGTAGGCAAAGGGAATGAATGATCGGTGATGGGATTGTATTGAGCCGGAGCCGGAAGCCTCAAGCCGGTGGTGGTGGAAGCCGGGTACAAGGAAACAAGCTACAATGGAGGTGGTTATATATAGCTCCCGCTGACACCGCCTAGTGGGATTAGTTTCGCCAGGCTAGGGAAGTGCCACCAACCATGAGAGAGAGAGCAACCAAAGCTGTGGGACCCCGGCCGGCCAGCCATGGAAGCGAGCGGAGAGAGAGAGGGAGCATGAAAGAAACGGAGCAAGGAGAGGGAGGCCCGGCCGCCCCGCAGCGAGCGCGGAAGAGGAGCGGCGAAAGGCGAGCGGCCGCCATCGGCAGCCGTGACGCACGACCTTAAAAATCTCTGGGAAAAGCACGCCTGACGCCCCCTGCCGGGCCGGGGTGAAATCTGCCCATGTCGGGCGCACAAAACCACCGCGGCAACGGCAACCACCACACACTGCTGCTGCTGCAGTAACAACATCCATACCATTTGTGGCATTGGCAACAGCAACGGAAAGGGATATGCTGTGTGCTACCTCTTTCTTCCAGCTGGCCTACCTGTAGTTCCGGCTGTTTCAACTTTCAAGGTCTTTCAAAAAAAAACTTTCAACTTTCAAGGGTACGGTTGATGATTTTGTAACATAAGTAGCAAAGCAAGAAACAAGAGAGTGTGTGAATGAATATTAAAACCAGCTTCGGTTGCACTTGCAGCTAGCTGCTTCTGCTTGTTGCTGCTGGAGAGAGATGAAAAGAAAAGGGTTTATTATATATTATATAGTACTGGTTTTGGTTGCATTGCACTTTGATGGACAAGAAGATATAGATATATATAGAGAGAGAGTACTGGTACGAACTAGTAGCATAGCAGGCTAGCTATCAGAGAATAAGCTATATATAGGGCTTGTTTAGATCGCAAGTTTTTTCAATTTTTGCTACTGTAGCACTTTCATTTGTATTTGGTAATTAGTATCCAATCATAGACTAATTAGACTTAAAAGATTTATCTCGCAAATTACAGATAAACAGTGTAATTAGTTATTTCTTTTACCTACATTTAATGCTCCATGCATGTGTCTAAAGATTCGATGTGACGGAGAGAGCGTGTAAAAATTTAGCAAGCAAGCCAACAATAGCTTTTTTGACTTATTGTTCAGGAAAACGATAAAAACGTATTGTTCTCTCACGCGCATATGCATGTTTTTGTTGCCGCGGTTAGTTCAGTTGTAGTGTTCATCACTTAAATCTTATTGTGCAAATTTGTCTCCCCCATCTCTCTTTTTTCCATGATGTATGTGCAAAAGAGCGCAAGGAAATCGATGGGCCGGCGGGGACTCCATCGATCAATCACTAAAAGAAATAAATTATCATTGACAGTAATCGCACCCCAGATTAGTCATCACACGTGAGAACAACAGGTGATGACTTTTACTTCCTATTATTGTCTAGTTAATAAATCTGCCAATTCATTGACATATGATCGTCTTTGCAGCAGTGACCTTTCGTGATGCACGGTTTCTATTGTTTGCAAGTTGTTGGTTACGTGTTTATTGCTTTCTGGAAAATGGGAATGATCCAACTACTTGACACAACAGGAACGCTTGTTCATTTAGACTTTTATTAGCCAGGAAGCCTAGCTGCTTAATGATGGATTGAATCCTCATCACTGTCATGCATGCATATATACTGGCTTATTATATAGTAGTATATACTCTCTCCAATACAGATTATAAGATGTTTTTGGCTTTTTTAATACGTAGCTTTTGTTATGCACTTAGCTATACTATTTCTAGATACATATTAAAAGCAATGTATCTAGAAAGCTAAGATGTCTTATAATTTGGAACGGAGAGTGAGTATGTGCATCAAAATATATATAATATATCAAAGCTAACATCAATCGTCCATATATAAACAGGTGGCTGCAGCAATTCTTTTGACAAATTGGTCTGGTTGCCGTACGTGCATTTATGCTTCTTATAGATATGACCTAGTACTTTAGATTGTCTTTCTTAAATGTTATACATGCACCATTGGAGGTGTCTTGTGTGTCACAGATTAATAGACATCACGATGTATGATACTCATTTCTTTTATTATCGGAAATGGACACTTGCTGGTATAGTGTTATTTCACTGAAATTATATTATAAAGATAGTGGCTTGTTATTATATCCTAGCTACTGATAGTATTTGAATTGTTGTCTCTCATGCGCCATAGGGTTGAGTACTCATAGGCATAGGATCTAGCACCGTAGCTTCCAACCTTGCTTGAGTACACTACGTTATTCTTGAAATTTGGAAGATTCCAAATCATCAACTTATTGAATTACAATCCACAATCTTGAGTTCTTTTTTTCTGAGAAATCAATTGGAAAAGGCATGGGAAAGCATTCTAAGGAGGTTTAGCATGTGTTTGGTTCGGGAACGTGGTGCGATGGGATGGACCCGACACAGTTTTTAGCGATGGAAGTATGGAACGTTTCTCTTATCTATCTGGTTGAGAGAGGATGGGACGGTCCATGTTTTTTTATTTGACAGGAGGGATGAAGGAGAATGGGTTGGATGGCGTATTTGGCATCATTATGCACTGTGGTAGTGAGACCCACGTGTTAGTCTCTAGACCATTATTTTCTCTTTTATATGTAAAAACTTCTTCCACGATTAGGTGGCATTGCTATCGCGCCCCCACGTGAGCCATGCGTGATCTCGCTGGCACGCTCCACCACCTCGCGCAGGAGCTTGACAACAAGGAGGATGAGGATGCCTTAACGGCTCAATTGCAAGCTCGGGGATGGGGAGCTCAAGGACAGGGAGGACGAGGTCACCGCAAGTTCCGTCATCGCACTTCCGCCTCCTGCGAGTGCTCGCCAACCCGTTGATGTCTGTCTAGTGAGCTCCGGCCAAACCTAAACCGCATGGCCACCGCTACGCCCAACACCATCCTCACCTACCCCATCTAGCCCGCCCGCCCGCCCCCTTCACCTTGGCCTCGGTTGCTTGTTTGAGCGAGACGAGCAGGCAATGATGTGGATAGGGGACGAGCTTGTCCCCTCGATTTGGAGGGATGAGGCTGACCCCATATCTAGAGGAATATTTTCTATGGGAATGATCACGTCCCCTATCGTCCCCAAGCCAAACACCACAAAAAATGAGCTCGCCCTAACCCGTCCCCTGTCGTCCTCCCAACCAAAGACTTGTAGGGTATGGTAAGGTTGGAAATTGTAAGGTGATATTTGGAAAAGAAAATTTTCTATTGTGAACCCATCTTAATAAATTGGGTTTGGAAACCTTTTTGCTACTTCGGATTAAGTGAGGATTTAGCATGAGAAGAAGACCAAGGTGGAGTTAGGAGTGGAAGTGATGGACAATGACGGGGTTTTAAAAATTGTAACTTGAGATTGATTTTTTTTTTGCTCAAAAACGTTCTAAGTTGGGTTGAAAACATTTTTGCTATATCAGATTGAAAATTTCTCATGAGAAGGCGAGGTTGGATCGATCTAGGAGTAGAGGCAGATGGGATGGATTTTCCTTTTTGAAACTATAATGTGATGTTTGAAAAAAGGCTTGAAATCCTAAAAAGTTGGGTTGGAAACTTGAAAAGTTTAGGGTTTGAGTGACCTTGGAAATTGCAATGTGAAATTTGAAAAATTTTAAGTTATTTGGAAACCTTTTTGCTAGTTCGGTGTACCGAGAATTTTTAAGGCCAAGGTGGAGTTGGCTGGTGGATAGGTAGGGGTTTTCTTGGTTTTTTAAAAATAGTAAGTTGAGAATGATTTTTTTCTCAAAACCTTCTAATAAGTTGCGTCGAAAACTTTTCTCACTAGTTTGGATTGAAAATATCTCCTTTTTGCGACGAAATAAGAGTTATATTAGATAATAGTAGGGTACATCAACATGTTACAAGTACTCTGGATTACACAAATATCTAGAAACTGATTTTCATCTAAATTGTAACCATGTTGTGAATATCTCCAGATCTTAAAACAAAACATGTATGACGCTTTACAGTATGGATGACCGCATAGACAAACACTCGGCAAAAGGCTTGAGAACAGATGCCCAACGAACAACGATCAACATTCATGTAGGCGGCGTTGAGAAACTTCTTCTTTCTACCACCGAAGAATAAGGAAGACTGATTTAAAAATTATTCTCTCTGGTCCTTCATCATGGCCAGATCTAACCACAATAAAATGAAGAAGAGACCGAAGAAAATTATTCCATAGAGACGACACCATCTCTGCCTTGATGTTGTTGTCCGGAAATAAAAGTATCCTTATCGTCATACCGGTGAGAATGCTGACGTCATAGTTGTCGCCTCCATCTTCAACAGAGCCACCAAGGAGAAAACGATTCTACCCTGCCCTCTCGCTGTCACCAGAGAGGAGGAGAAGATAAATCCCCAAAACTAAGAAACTTGCATGAAGAAACTCTAACCCTAAGGACTCGATCTACTGGAAAAACTTATTTGAAACGATGGATCCCCACTCCCTCCAGCCTCCGGCGATATGCCGAAGGGAGGAGGGAGGGGGACCAGCGGTGGTGGAGGCGGGCGGCGACGGCGGCGGTGCTCCGAGTCGCGAGTGTAGAGGCCATGCGTGTGGCTGCCTTGTTTTCGCCGGAGTCGGTCGGTTGAAAAGTGGATTGAAAATATCTCATGAGAGGGCCAAGGTGGAGCAAGGTGCAGAGAGAAAGACACAAGCAAAGCTTATTAATTTGTTGTGACATTGTAATGCAATATTTTGGGGGATGCTTTGAAACCTTCCGAAGGTAGGTTGGAAACTTTTGCAAGTTTAGATTGGAAATTTCTCATGAGTGGAGCCGTGGAGGTGGATGGTCAGTGAGGATCTTTATAGAAATTGCAGTGTGATATTAGGAAATTATTGGCTTGAAATTTCCTGCTAGTGGGTTATTTTCTGCTAGTTGGAATTGAAAGAGGTAGGAGTTGAGGTAGATGTACAAGGAGGAACTTCTTGAAAAATTATAAGGTAGGATTTGTTTTTTTTTAACTTTGGTTTGAAGTATAAATTCTAAACTCGCAACTAGGAGTGGAGGTGGATGCTTGGATACAAGGGAACTTTTTGAAAATTGTAAGGTGGAATTTCAAATTAACTTTCCTTTTTTTTGCCAAATCATTAGTACACGATTCTTTTTAGGTGGCGTTGCACTTTTTTGATTGGACGTGGCCACGCTCCGCCGGCCAACAAATCGCCGGCCTCGGTTAAAGTTTAACTGACGCGGTCGGCATAAGGGAGCCGCCTCCGTTAATTGATTAACGAAGGCGGTCGACTTTATGTAACCGCCTCCAAAAATGATTCATTTTCAAAGGCGGGTCTATTATAAGGCCCGTCACTAGAAACAGGTCCAACATATATAATAGGGAGTTAGGGTTTGGAACCACCTCACTCAACACTCAGTTTTTCTCACCTCACCGCACTCATCTCTGCTCTCTCCCCACGCATCCCCCTCTCTCTCTCCCACCACACTGAAAGCCCAAGTTTGGTTTTGGTAATTAATGACACCAAGTTGCTAATGCCATGTGTTAAGTGTTTTGAGTTAGGCATAAGCAACACATGTGATGAAGGTGTACATGGCAAGGAGTGGTGGCCACAAGATCACAAAGAAATGGTGCATGGACATGAAATGTCGATCATGGTGGAGATGCACATAATATGATGGACATGATGATCAAGTGGAAGAGAAGGATCTAAGAGCGCAAGGTAAAGGTATAACCATAGGGTTTTCCTTTTACCGGTCTAAGATGAGTAGAGAAGTGATTGACCGGATTTAGGATACATAGCCGACTATCAAGAGGGGCAATCACGGTTAGCTCGGGAATCAAGTGCCACTAGATCAATGTCTTGAGCATATGCATTAGGATCTAGTTGAGAGCTGACATAACGCCTTGGAAAATGTTTGTGAAAATGCTAACACACATGCACATGGTGGTGTACACTTGGTGGTGTTAGCACATTTACGAAGGCGGTGGTGTTTGAACGGTAATATGGGGTTTGGGGTTCGCTCTCCCTCCTGCCGAGCGTGCGAGCGTGGGATTCAGGCGTTTTTGAGGAAATGAAACGCCTATTTTCCACTGCGCCGGAAGTCGAAAAAGTAACAGAGGCGAACGGCGGTCACTGTGGTGACCGGACGCTGCACCGGACGCGGTCTCGGTTTGACCGGACGCGTCTGGTCAGTTCAACGTGGCGCGGGCACTAGGGTTTGTGACCGGACGCTGGTCTGGCCTGACCAGCGCGTCCGGTCAGTTCACCTGTGCGCTGAAGAAGGGCGCGCGACCGGCGCGTTCGGTCCCTCACGGAACCGGAGCGTCCGGTCAGGCGTCCAGAGGAGCGGAGTGCTGATCGGACGCGCGGCGCGTCAGGTCACGAGCGATCGGACGCGTCCGGTCTCGACGGGAGCTTACTGGAACGCGACTGGACGCTGGCACTGTCGCGTCCGGTCAAACGGTTAAGCGCGTCCGGTCAGGGCAACGGCTAGTTCTGACGCGCGCTATTCTCGCTTGTCGTGTAGTGACCGGACGCGTCCGGTCACCCTGACCGGAGCGTCCGGTCATCGCGATTTGAACTGCGTCGTCCGGTAACGGCTAACTGCGTACCCCCTTCGTTATAAATAGAGGATGTCCGGGGTTTGAGGGTAACTCTTGCACATTTTGAGACCTAGAGACATCCTTTGAGCTAGAGAACAACCCCTCCACTCATCTCTTTGCTTGGTTGCACATCTTGAGTGAGATTGAGTGAGATTCAAGTGCATTGCTTGAGAGTTGCATTCTAGAGGCACTTGATCTTCGAGTTGCTGCGGATTTCTTGTTACTCTTCCGTGTTTCCCGACACGGTAGACGGCTTGGAGCAGCGGAGGTGATTGAGCTCACAATTGGAGATTGTTGGAGCCCTCACCGAGTGTTGTAAGGGGTTCTTGATCCTTCCCCGCGGGAGTTCGCAAATTGGATACTCTAGTGGAGCTCGTGGCTTGGAGGATCCCCATCTTGTGTGCGGTTGTGCGGTGCCCGTCGAGGGCTCGACTCTTGATAGTCGATTAGCTCGCGAACCGACAAGTGGGTGCATCGCCACAACGAGGAGTAGCTTGCCGGGAAGCAAGTGAACCTCGGTAAAAAATCTTGTGTCATCTCTCTGCCGAGGATTTCTCTTGCGGTTGATCATTGTGATTGATTCTTCGAGTGCATTACTTCTCTAATTCGTTGGTATAAGAATCAAGTCTCTTGCTCTTTACTTTCTTGTACTAGTTCTAGTGTAGTTTGCTTAGTGTAGCTTTTATCACATAGGAGTAAGTAGCTTAGTGACTTAACCTTGTTGGTGTGTATTAGAGATCATAGCCTTGCTTCACTAGAATTGTATAGGTGGCTTGCATAGTGTAGTTGAGCTAGTGCTAGAATAAGTTTAGCCATCTTTTATACTAACGTGGTTGTTTAGTAAAGCTTGTAGATTTTTAAATAGGCTATTCACCCCCCTCTAGCCATTTGGACCTTACACATACAGAAGCGCCAACGGCCAGGGAGCGCTCCTCCCTCCTTCCTCCTCGACGCGGACGGCGGCGGGTCTCCCTCTTCCTCCTCGGCACGAACGGCGGCGCATGGGTATCCCTCCTCCTCCTCAGCGCGGACGGCGGCGCACGGGTCTCCCACCTCCTCCTCGGCGTAGACGGCGGCGCACTGGTCTCCACTCCTCGACGCAGGCGGTGGCTGCGCGGGTCCTCCCAAGCGGTGGCACAGCGCGGATCCCCGGCCGCGGCGTGGGTCCTCCCTGGCGGCGGCGCGGGTCCCCTGGGGCTGCATCTCTCCTCCCTCGGCGCCAGATCTGGTCCCTCTCTCTGGATCCGGCTAGACCCGGTGATGGACGCGTTGGAGGCGGCGGTTCAGGTATGCCTCTCCCCCATCTTCTCCTCTCTTCCCCTCTTCATGTCCCTCACTCTTCTCTCTCTCTCTCCCTTTTGCAGATCTGGACGATAGCGGCGGATCTGGGAGGACAGCAGCGGCGGATCTGGGTGGACGACGAGCGGATCTGGGCGGAGGACGGGCAGATCTGGGCGATTCTAGAAGCTAGAGCCGGCTCTAGAACCTGGATTTTTTTTTATTTTATTTTTTTATTAATGGAGGCGGGCGTTGTATTCTGCCCGCCTCTGAAGCATACATTTACCGAGGCGGCCTATTTGACCGCCGCCGCTATTTCTTGATTTACCGTGATCTTCCACTGGAGTCGGTCACTGATGCCCGCCTCTGGAAATGTAAAACGCCCGTCTCCATTAAGATTTTTGTAGTAGTGAATCCTCCTTAATTCTAAATTTTGGTTGCAAATAATTGAACTTTTCCCCTTTTTTTGGCAACATTGAACTTTTCCCATTGGTTCGTGTTGAAAATTCCTCATCATAATACAAAGAGAGCCTTCCCAACTTCGAAACTTCCCTTGTCGATGCCGAGGATACCGACCTCGACCGCTGCCGGCCTGCCGCTGTAGTCATCATCAGATCAGTGCACCACGCACGCACGCACACACGCTGACACGCACACGGGCGCGGGCGGGCGCACCCATGCCGCCATGCATGCATGTAATGTACGCTTGCGGCCTGCCCATCATCATCATCTACATGGTGACAAGCGACTGGATCACTGGAACGATCACCGATCCGGCGCGAGGCTAGCCGCCTGCCGGCTGGCACCACCCGACCGTCCGGGCCCGGCCGTCAGCGTGGCGCGCGTCGCCGTCCGATCCGTCCCCCCGGCGTCCGGCCGTGCACACGCCCGCTCGCGCTCGCCCCTCCGACGATCCGGTCGACGACCCCGGGCGGCCGTCGCTGTCGCCTTTGCGCGCCATATCCCGCGCCGTCGCCCTCAGCCGGGATCCCGCGGATCAAACAGTTGCCCGCGCGCGCTCGCAAGTCGCCCGTCGCCGCAACCGGCCAGCTGGACACTCGACGTGCGCCCCGCGAGCGCGCGCGTCGGCATGGCGGCACGGCCGTGGATCCGGGAACGAACTAACCAACCGGCCGCGGATCGGAGGCGGGCGACGCGGACGCGCACCCGGACCGGGCGCCCGACGACGACGAGAGGCTGTTGCTAGCTAGGTACTCCCTCCATCCCAAATTATAAGGCATTCCAAGAATCTTGGAGAGTCAAAGCATCTTAAGTTTGACGAAAGTTATAGAGAAAATTACAAAAATCTATAACATCAAATATGTATACTATGAAAATATAATTAATGAAGAATCTAATGATACTTAATTGGTGTCATAAATATTATTATCTTATCCTATAAATTTGGTCAAACTTGAGATCCTTTGACTCTCCAAGATTCTTGGAATGCCTTATAATTTGGGATGGAGGGAGTAGCTCGATCGGCAGGCGAGGCTTGTGCGAGAAGCCGTCCTAGGCATGTAGCTCCCCGACGTGTTTGGAGGCACGTCAATTTTCGCGCCGCGTACGTGTTCTCTCGGTCGGTCGCTCCGGGGCGCGATCGGGGTTAGCTCGCCCGCCGCCGCTTGTCCGATCGATCGACGACGAAACAAACCGCATTATCCTGCTGCTGACTGCTACTAGGTCTCACCGTCTCACGCACTATTCACTCGTCTCCACGATCAGGCATAAAGCGAGCGAGCTCCATCGCTGGTGGATCCATTTCTGTGTGGTTCTACTGCTTCCAAAAGTGAGCGCTGTGAAGCTCGTCACGCACAGTATCATCATCATCTACAGCTAGTTCTGGCCTTGTTTAGATGCCACTCAAATTCTAAATTTTTACACTCTCTCCGTCACATCGAATCTTTGACACATGCATGGAGTATTAAATATAGATAAAAAATAACTAATTGTACAGTTTGATTGTAAATCACAACACAAATTTTTGAGCCAAATTAGTCTATGATTAGACACTAATTGCCAAATACAAATGAAAATACTACAGTAACCGAATTCCAAACTTTTTTTTCATCTAAACACCCCTCAGTTGTCAGTAAGTCGGTAGCTAGCTAGCCTACTGCTACTCCTAGCTAGCTCTAACAAGCTAGGCATCACTGTACGCGCACGACTGCTTAACAGTGGGATTAACGCGTGATTAGACGCGGATTAGTTTGACGGGGTGTGTGTACTGTGCCGCCTGTACGAGCGATGGGGAACGCGCAGTTGTGTCGCCCAGGCAGTGGCCGGAGCGGGCGTGATGTGGCCGCCGGCGGGCCTCACGTAGCCTTCGACGGATCATGGACGGGCGACTAGACGGGTTTTATTTCACTTTCACCTCTCTCCGTGCATGTCCGATCAGTCTAATAATTAATTAACGCGCGAGCGCCTAGCTGACTAGCTAATAGCTCCGTCGATTGATTTAACTGCCATATGGACGGAAATAAGCTAAACAAAAACATTCAGTCCGGCGATCCGAACGCCGATGGCGACGGGGAACCAACGCCGATGGCTGCCCGTTTACTTCCATCCAGTTTGGTTAATCTTTTGTCTACTTTTCGCGATCACGTACCAATACTCCCTTTGTCCTAAAAAGATTTAATTCTGACAACATCTCAATTTTAACCATATATATATATATATATATATATATATATATATATATATATATATATATATATATATATATATATATATATATATATATATATATATATATATATATATATATATATATATATATATAAACAATATTATTTATGATACCAAACAATTATAATTAGATTTATTATGAAATGTATTTTTATAATATGACTATTCCCTTCGTCCTAAAATAAGTGATACTATGGTATTCGCATCGGTCAAACATTCTTAAGTTTGACTAGATTTGTAGAAAATATTAACTATATTTATATCTTCGAATAAGTTTGTTATAAAAATAGATTCAACGATCTATCTAATGATATCAATTATATTATAAATATTACTATTTCTTCTTATATATTTGGTTAAAGTTAAAAACGTTTGACTTCTTGGAAAGCGAGAACGATACTTATTTTGGGACAGAGAGAGTTTTGAGGTCACAAATTTTAATAATATTTTCTATAAACTAATTAGTTAAATGTAAGGAAGTTTGACTTAATCAAATCCAAAGTTGCATCTTTTTGGTATGGAGATAATATCAGTTTATTCACATAAAAAAAACTTATTGTGCTACCTCCATATGGCTAAGAAATGCTTCCTGCCCACTTTGTTGGCATGGCCCGAAGATAGTGCACCACATCCTTGTGGAATATCGTTATTCATGGCACATCTGGAGTTGCATCGCCACCTTGCTATCCTAGCCTCAGCTTGAGCCGCGGGGTTGGCCCCTTTTGCCTCTATCAAGGAGCGATGGATGATTGTTGTTGCCTGGTGTCCCACCGAATGGTCTCCGCTCCCTTTTGCTTCTAGTAATTTGGGAGATTTTGAAAGAGGGGAATTCAGGCACATTTTAGCGAAAAGAATCGGCAATGCTAATCTTGTCCAAAAGGTCAAAGAAGAGGTGAGAACTTGGGGCTTGGCTGGTGCCGAGTTTTTGACCGCCTTGACTGTGGGCACCTAGTTTCCTTTCCTGCAATCTATTGTCTTATGTCTCCGTTTTATATATCCCTGTAGTTGGTCTCCTTGGGCTGCCTACTAGTATTTTCCTGCTATATTGATAGAAATGGTGCACAATCGCATGCCTGTTTATTCAAAAAAGAATAAGTTTATTCACATTACATTTTGATGGGGTTTATATATTTACAGAAGAATGACATACCATGGGTCTCTAAACTTTTGTCGCCTTGTCATTCGAGTCCATGAACTTAGGCCATTCAACTTTTCATCAAGTAGTTCATTTGAAATGTGAGTTCATATTTATAATTAGCCTAGAGTGCTTTTAGAATGAATTGCTTCAAAAGTTGAGGGAACCATATAATTACTTTGACAGTTTTTTTTTTGAAACAATGGGGGGAGAGCTTCCCCACCAGGATTTCATTAAAACGAAACCGGGCTCCAACTAACGGGAGTGAGTAGCAGAAATACAAGACAGGATATAGGCACGCCAGTCAGACAGACTGTTTACAAGGCCAACATTTTTGAGGCGTTTCCGCTAGATTACAAAGTCATCACACACTCGGGCAAGAACAAGACAGGTAGAGCTCCTTTCATGCCTGAAGATTTCGCCGTTCCTGCCTTCCCACAGCCTCCAAAGGATAGTAAGCAGTACAAAAGGCCAAAGGCTCCCATCTAGCTTGGGGGGGGGGGGGGGGGGGGGTGGGATGTCCTCGTCGCGCAAGAAAGACACTCCATAGAATCCAAGTGTTCGCCATACCGCATTGCGAAGAAGGTACAGACGAGAGCGCTGGAGATTAAAAATTTAAAGAACCCTTTCACTCTCTAGAAAATTACTAGTACGATCAAAGGAAGCACTATGAGGACGTGTTGATGGATGACTGATTGTACGTGACTACTGCTGCAGCAGCATCAGCAGTAGTTATAAGAGGAATAAATATTTTTTAACAGATGGGTGGATCATCAGTCGACGATATAGTATCGATGTAGTACAACAGAGTGCAAGAGTCAAGGTGTAGGAAACAGATGGATGTAAACGGGCAATTACGCGGTAGCTGGATAGGTTTAGGCAGTGTTTAGATCCATTGAAAAGTGCACTATGCAAAAAAAGATTCCTCGTCATATTAAACTTGCGATACATATATGGAGTACTAAATGTGGATAAAATCAAAAACTAATTGCACAGTTTGGTTGTACTTTACGAGACGAACGTTTTGAGCTTAATTAGTCAATGATTGGACAATTATTACCAAATACAAATGAAATGCTACAGTGTATTTTGACTATCCAAATTTTGGATCTAAACACAGCCTTAATTAAGTACTGTGTATGTCATCGTGGATGACATGACGGAGCTTTTCTTTTTTCCATTCCAGAAAGGTGAGGATTCGATGATTCGACGGATGATCGTCTCGACTACCGGCCGGTGGATTCGACTCCCCGATCGATATACGCGGAAAGTTACGCTTTAATTTCTCGCAAGTATATTTTACTGAGCGGTTACTATCCGCCCATTAACTCACCGACGACTGTAGTCGGCACGTACCCGCTACGTGCGTGCGTAGATTCCGTCGTCCATGATGATGCACTACCGTCACTAGCTAGCTAGCCATCTGATAGTTAAATAATGACTTGTTTTGATGTTATTGCCTGATTTTTTTTTTTGTTAGAAATGATGTGATGCTATTAGCTAGCTCCCTCCAGCTATTATATTGCAGCTTATAAAAAGTTCAGTTAATCCAAGCGTGAAGCCTAAAATCTGTGATCTAAGACCTTTTCTACCGGCAAATGTCTATTACGATAGCTATAATTTGCAATGCGTGGTGGTCTCTCCTAGAGTCCTAGAGCCCACGGGTTACATGAGACAATGGGACAATGGTGGGTGAAGATAGATCCTAAAATAAAATTGAATAATCGGTTAAAAGGCGGTTATTTTTATTTTTATATTGTGGGACCGTGTTTAGATGCACTACACCACAACACCGTATCACCGTCAGACATCTGACGCTAAAAATTATATTTATCGATGGATGATCTGTCGCTAAAGATAACTCACAGAACATCTGACGCTAAATCCTCATTTACAGACAAACTGTCTGTCGGTATAGAAAAATATATAGATCGTTTGCTTGTCAGTTATTAAAAGGACATGCACCATCAATTCGTCTGTCGGTAAACAAGGGCCCCACAATGACCTGGCTGGATGCCCAACTCCGCCCAGCTCACTCCAAATTTTAGCAAAGCCCACGTCGCAGTTAAAAAGAGTCTAAACAGTTTTGTGTACTATTACCAATGCAATATATACATATTTTATGCATATAAATATCAAATATGCTAGTAAGTATACACATTTAAGCATGTCAAGTATTCTAGCAGATAAAATAATTTGAGGAAGGAAACTAAATCCCTCCATGCACCATATATTTTGTTATGTTGATTAGATGGGTGCTAATATGGTGGTGGAGATCCTTCTAATGACTAAACGGTGAATTAAATGGATGTCTAATCCGTCTAATCATCTCTAGCTACCTCTGTTCCATTTAGAACTTCTCTTCCCATTTTTAGTTTAAACAGTGAAGCCATTTAATAGGTTGTTCAGAATGTAAATGACATGGCTGACTTTGGTTTACTGTTTACATAGCCTAAGGACACTCCCAATGCAGAAACTAGCATAGTTTCTACGTGTATTAATTAGCTTGATAGGTAAGCGATTTGCTGACGTGTCAAAAGATTTATCGAAGAGAGAGGAAAATAAGGAAAGGACGTCTTCTTTAGAAATGGTGTCTCATGGTTCTCAAAGCGCCAAGAAACGATCGGCTTCATTTCTTTGGCGCCCATGACCCCATCCCCATCTCTGTTGTACGCCTGTGTCGCCGTAAAAATCTATGCATACACTCCTGCAAGGCTCCCAGCTCCCTGCAGGCTCAAGCAAAGCTACGCATGACATGATGGATGTGATGGCCTTTGCACCCTCACATGATGGATCTACTTGTGTCTCTTGCCTAGCAACTTAGAAAACGTCCTCAAGCTCTAGTCACTCACGGATTGAACCACAAATTGTATTCATTGGCTTCAATTCAGGTTGACATCCAACTCCCATGATCACGCACTTCCAATCGAGCTCATGTAATCCTCACTATATCCTCTTGATTTTATTTGTGCCACATAGATCACATGGTTATGTGTCACTACTAATCTTATTTGTTTATATTTCATATTAAATTTATTTCTCCATAAAAACTATACATTGGGGATGATGGCAGAGGTGGAACTAGCACAAAAATTTAGTGGTGTTCTTTTACTCATGATCTCTATAGCTACATGAAAGGATACTATTTTTTTGGAAACCTAGAATTTGAGTGGGGGCATGTGCCCCCGCTCTACCTCATGAGCTCAAGTCTTGCATGTGTACCTTAGCATCTTCCCTGAGCACTATGCGATCAGGAAGGACCGACTTCTACATAGATGAATCGTCGAGGATTGGTCGCCGAGAAACAGGGGTTGAGCATGTTGGAGGTTGCAGAGTTGTTGAGTAGAAACATGATCTTTTCTGTGTAGGGACGAACGAACTAGCGTGACGACGAAAATCCTTTCGAATATGATGGGAAGTTGGAGTGTTGTCAGGTGCATGATATGCTTCTCGAGGTGGCGGTGTCAAAGTCCCTAGAGTATAATTTAGTGAGCCTGCTAAGAGAACGGTACACTGGTATGCCGTATGAAAGAGTCATGGACAGTAGAACCAATATGCATAAAAGTGGGGGACAAGGAGACTCTCTATGCAAAAGGAATGGCAGCAGGTCGAGGCGGCAACGAGGGGATGAATGGCATGCGCATGTTCCAACTGCATGAGAATAAGCTCCTCCTCGACCAACTAGGCAACTTCACCCTGCTAAGAGTGCTTGACCTGAAGGATTACAGACATATTTTCTTTGGAAGCTTAGAATTTGAGTGGGGCACATGCCCCCGCTCCTTGTGTACTAGGCCTGCCACTGGATAATGGTTTCATATCATGGATTTTTGAAGCTATCGAAACTATGGGTAGATTATGCATTATGAGTTCCCTAATAGCAGTGAGTAAAGAGCTTTGATAAGAGAATAAACATGAGCTCTTTGAATCTCCATCTAATGGGTATGTACAACGTTTAGGTGCTTCAGAACCAAGGTAGTATTACATATACCCTGGAAAAAGAAGTCTTGGGCTCAAAAGTTCAAAGGAAAAGCAGCTAGCCCTAGTTGCAATACATGAATTCTTCGCCAAATCCTACCACAAAGTGATCCAATAATATACTACTACTCCCCCAATTTGCATGATCCCGATCAATAACACGCTGCCGCCACACCGAGTAACAAGTTGCTTAGCAGGAAACTGGGGGCAATATAGTACTAGCAGCGTGCCCTGTCCCGTCGAAAAAGGAAACAGAAAAAAGGGGCGAGAGAGAAATCAAAACAAAGGTTTGGTGTGAATCGTTTGCGAATTGGCTAAAGATTACTGCAGCCGTCCGGTGAAACAGTCGGTAGTGATGGATGGAGAGAGAGAGACGGGTGGAGGAGGCTTCCGGCCGGCCGGTTACCGACGGTAGTAGTTAGGGGCATGCAGTAGCCAGTAGGCCCGGCCGGGCTGCCCCACCAGGCGCTAGCTGGATCCCAGACACCAACGCAGCATCTGAAAGCAGCAAGCACGTCAGTAACGTCACGGCGCCACAGGGACGGCGGCACGTCGTCGACGCTCACCGGCTCTCTCCCCTGGCCCTGCTGGTGCTCGGTCCGGCAGATTCACCACGCCCCGTGTGACCCGGCCCGTTGCTAGCGACCAAACGTGAGCTTTTTCGCCGTCACGGTATGTCTGTTCGGCCGGCGCCGCGTCAGACGGCCCCGGGCCGACGCACCAAAGGAAATATTTCGCCATCGTCGTCGCCGTGTCCACGTACCCGGCCGCGCCGGCGCCCGTACGTGCATGCCAGGCACCGCGCGCGCGCGGTGGTCGCCGCCGGTCGTGATCGTGCGCCGTGACGTACCACGGTTTATGCGGTGGCCGCGCCCTTGGGTTCTAGACGCCGGCCGGTCGAGGCAGCCGGACATGGAGCTTTGGTTGTTTTGGTACGTAACTCCGAGTCTCCGGTCGATCTGCTCTGGCTAGTGCGCGCACCGTTAAAACTGAATTGTCACAGCACCTCTGCGCTTCCCGCTTTTGGGTAGTGGAGGCCGGGGGCGTGCGTGCGTGGCGGCCATCTTATTCGCTGATTCATTCTAGAGCGTCACTATAGTGGCATTAGCTCTCGCTAATTACCCATCCGATCGACGATCCGGTCCCCAGCTGCCACTAATTTCTCCGGCGCAATCATGCCGCGTCTCTGCATGGTAGATTGCGCCGATCGCCGGGTCGACCTGGACGTAGCAACGACGGCGACGGCCTACGTGCCGGCCGCCGGCGATCCACGGCGACGGACAAATAAATGGCTTTTATACACTGGTGCTGCCTGTAACTGACAACACATGTGGGACGGGGTTTGTACTTGTTATGCATTATAATTATTAATATATTTTGGTTAAACTTAAAGTTTGACACTTGACAAATGATTTATGCAATTACTTTGGGACCGAGGAAAGTAATCGTGAGTGTCAAGCCCCCTGTTCGGCTGACCTTATCAGCACGGCTTATCAGCCGTGGAATAGTGTTTTTCTCTCACAGCAAATCAGCCACAGCCGGCTTATAAGCCAAAAAAAACAGCCTGCCGAACAGGGTCCTTGACACTCACGATTACTTTTCTCTCGTCATGCATGCTTTCCGACGGCCCGGTGCCACGTCGGCGAATTCCGTTGCTCCACGAGACGCCCAGGCACAGTAACCCCGGTCGGTCCCCTCGCTGCACTGCACCTGCACGACGACTAGTGAAGTGGTGGCCGATCCGACCCATCGTACTCTACGTGACAGCAGGGCAAAAAAGCAGAGAGGGGCGGCGAGGTGCATGGCTACATCTGGCGGCCGCGCCGCGCCACCTGTCCCCCTTTTCCCCGTCGGCGAATTCAATGAGGTCGTCGTCGTTCGGGATTAACGTAGGGAATAATCTGACACCAACGTTAGTGACCCAGAGGGCCGTCCGCCCGAGTACGTGTTGAAAGGCGTACGCCACAAGTCGGCAAGCAAGCAACGGCGACGTACTGCGTCGCTGCTACAGCAGCACCTGCGGCTGCCGCCTATGCTTTTCTTTTTGAGCTGAAAGCAAAACCACTGTGTGCGTGTGTTTGGTTCCTTTTTTGTTCACTGGAGGGAGCGAGCTTCTGGATAACCGAATCAGCGGTCCAGTGGCAGTGGGAGAGGGCCAGGGGGGATATCGAGAGCTCTGATGATCTTGACTTTGCACGAGCTAACACTAGCGTATAATGGGTCGGGAAAGAGACGTATTCTTAGTGTCGTGTTATGGTTACAGACGCTTGCTTTGCTTTGCTTCGTTCGCAATTAACTGATGTGCTACCCTCCTCCCTGCGTGCATGGAGAGAATCAGAGAATGGAGCAGGGCAGGCCTGCCTTCTCCCTCACTCTCCTTTTTCTACGACGACCTTTGTTTGTAGGCTCACTTCACTAGTACTAGCTTTAGATGCATGATGATGATGATCATGTACTCTGCTGTAGTGATTAGTTTACTAGATTGTAAAGGAAAGGGCCGGAGCAGGGGCGGTTTGCCTTTTTCGTTGTCAGAAATAAAGCTCTGCTGGCCCTGGCCTCACTCACTCACTCACTTGCTCACTCACTAATGTACTTGGGTTCTCCGGTCTTGAGGGGCATCATAGATTACCAAGGGGCATGGGGCACCCCTGATGCACATTGTCTGTTCAAAGCCGTGGAAATTTGCTTTTACATGGCCATGGAAGATCTCATCTACTCCATCAGAGATCGGACACGACCAACACAAGTCTTATACTACTTGATTTCCATTGGACGATTTTCTGCATTGGAGTAATTAAAATTAGGTACCAGCTGAAAAGTGGCTGGCTGCACTAGTAGTGCTACTCCAGAACCGTGCCAATTTTCAGTATGCGCACGAGCTCATTCATAATTGGTCTCCCTTTACAAATTAGCTCACTTGAGACTGCTCGTTCTGTGGGGCACTTCGTTTGAGTAGCAGCATAGTTTAGTTTGAGATCAATAGTACTTTCAGCAATGAACAATTGGTTCCCAAGCCAAGATGGATCGATCCAGTGTCCCCCCAGAACAGTTCCATCTTCCATGGCCACGATGATTACCATGTCATTCCCCTGCTGCCGGACCTGGCCATTTTGACTAGCATTTTAATGATTCTTGCTACTAAAACACAAAAGGTGTTCCGCCCAAATCCCCAAAAGCGCACGAGCAACAACACACGAATCCGTGGGAGTTTATTTAATTAGATTAGAGTAATAATCTTTCCGAGTTATGACAAAGTATTGGCATCAGGATGGCATCACGCGCGCGGGTGCGTGGCCTACCTGGTCGACCATGCGCGTAACGGCCCAACTCGTGCATGGCCATGGCCGAGCGCGAGTGCGCGCCGTGCCCCAAAAGGGGGCTCGGATTCTCGACATGCAATCATCACGGCGGCGAGCACCCGGCGGCATGCGTCGACGCCGCGCTGCCGTTGCCTCCATGGCAGTTGCCCGGGAGCTCGGGCGTCTCCTTTTTTTTCCCATGCACCAGCGGCGTCGCACGCGCCAGCATACTACTAGTACTGCCGCTAGGTAGTAGGTCGTGGACGCGAGCATTAGCGGACGAGATCTCGCATTATATTCCTGGAATGATTGCTGATACATCCTTTGAGGTGGGTCGCTAGTGTAGTGTGCTTGGGTCTCTTTTTTTCGGTTTTCATGCTAAAGTGAAAAAAAAAAGGGTGCCAGAACGAACGAACCTGATTCCCAACCCTGCTCTGCTGCTTCAGCCCGGCACTTGACACCCACACACTGCAACTGTACAATTTACAGGGAAAGTTCACAGGAAACAAGTCAGTTCCTGCAAGGTTGGAAAAAAAAACTGCGTTCAGGATGGGGCTCAGCTGCAGTAACAAGTAACAGCACTAAGACAAGTTTCGCTACCTTTGTCTGAATATACGAGGAGGCAAAGATCACCAGCCTCAACCTTGGTCCTGCCTGACCATATCCAGGTGCCTTTTCCTTTCCAACCCCATCTCACCAAACGGCCACCATACCAAATACTCCATGCTAGCTACACGATCATGGGCCATCACAACGGTGTCCATCCATTCATCGGTATTCGGTAGTGGTCGCCCCAGATCTAGGCAATGCCTGAACCTGAAGCTTCAGGTGCAGCCTGGGTATATCTCCTGAACACGTGTAACCGTGCTGTTACCTGTCACAGTTCATGGTGTAGCAATTGAACTGCCGTGTCTCCATGCAAAGTCTGCGTTCAATGGATTAAGCGCCTTCGTTAACTGCAATGTACTGTACAGCCTTAAGTCTTGGAGCTCTACCACCATCTGGCTTGGCAGAGAAGCAAAGCCAGAGGCACGCCACACAGGGAGACTGATCTGCAGCAATTTCTCACACGCCACCTTGATAACAAACTTGGCTCAGCTTTTCTGAATGCTGAAGTGACTCGGACACTCGCATGCTAATCTACAGCAGCTGACAGCGCCCAAGGATTCAGAATTTCAGATATCAGATTCTGGGGGTACTGTAGCTCATTTTACAAGAATGTAGCTACAGGCACATAACATGAACGTCACCTTTTCCTTTCTTCCCATGAAGCGGACAGCTCCCACTGCATGGCTTCTCCAGTTCTCCTTTGGCATGTGTAGTCGCTCACTACCGAGCGTGAGACCCAGAGCAGGCGAAGTGGCCGCTTCCATCAGCAGAAGCCTACGTGCAGACTCTCAAGATCATCCAACTTGCAGCCTAGGGCTCAGACCAACTCCCACTCCCAGTGCAGACGCACTATGCATAGGATGGGGAAACAGGCAGGCATGCCCGGCCAACAAGTGCAGATCAAGACAGCACATTCTGGGAATCGGATTACGACCCGTCACCAGATCCATTCATGAACCAAGATGCATGCGATCCTGTCCTGTCCAAGCAGTAGCACAACAGGGGAAAGAAAAGGTAAAGGAGTAACCCATACAAGGATTAACAATTGTCCCTGTTACACATATATGGCCAGGCCAACATGTAGGGGCTAGAATCTAGAAGAGCACCCAGAAACCAACCGCACAGAAATAACAAACTCGATTTATTTTAGCAGCATGGCTCTCCACGATAAGGAAGCATGCAAATTTTCAACACCAAATAAACTCAAGGCACTAACCTGGATGGGAGTGAGTGACATCCCTCGTGACTTGATGTCAACACAAAGAAAGAAATCATTTACTACGCAAACTGTGACAGAGGATGTCCTTTTAGCATGCATGGCTCCATCCACTTGCAAAGTTGCTCCACAATGCTAGTGATCAAAACTCAGTGCTTCCACCGTTATGACCTGTTTACACGCCATAACGAACTTTTATTATAATCAAGATTCAGTAAGGTTTGTGCCAACAAGCACGATAGAGAGACACTTGCTTTTACAAATTACAGGGCAGAAATCGATGTAAATACTTTATTACCATGGCAGTCGCTGTAACCAAGCACCAAGTTTCATTATAAAGTTACCATGAAGTGATCAAACTTGACTGCAAGCAGAGATAGACAAGCAAGCTTTGCATCTCCATGGTGATTGCCATATGCCATGGCTCAAAACCAGAGCCCTTTCGGGTCACAGCTACATTGTTTCTCCCTATCCTGAGCAGGGGCGAAGCTACAAGCAAATGAACCCTGGTGCACTGTTTAAGTAACTTACACAACTTTATTAAAACATATGGTAAAAATAAAGCCGTTGAATGGCAAAAAAAAATTACCCTAGTGCCTGTGCACCAGGTAACTTCAACGTGGCTTCTCCCCTGATCCTGAGGAGTTACTACAACAGCTGTCTGTTGGCCATTTGAAATAAAAAAACTTTGCCTTCCAATTTGCATGATAGAATATGAATCGTAGAACGATTCAGTTGACCTCTATAACTCTGACTTCACTTGTTTCTATGTCATCTTTCGTACATCCAAAGTGTTCGAGGAAAGTAACTCTGTTGATTTGGCTAAACCTAGAAGGGTAGCTATATAGGTACTATACATGAGATACATGGGCCTTAGCCTCATGAGCCTAATACAACACACTCCAACAACCCCCCCCCCCCCCCCCCCCCGCAGTCTGAATTACCGACGCAGCGGAGTTCCAGGCTGAACTAGAAAGAACACACACAACCCCCCACAGACGCAACTAGCCACCGGTGATGTTGAGGCTGGAGCGAAACTCGGCGAAGGTCGAGGACGGGAGGCCTTCGGTGAAGATGTCCGCGAACTGGGAGGTCGTCGGAACATGAAGGACCCGCACCTCGCCCATGCCCATCCGATCACGGACAAAGTGGAGGTCGATCTCCACATGCTTCGTCCGCTGGTGCTGGATGGGGTTGGTGGAGAGGTAGACCGCACTGACATTGTCGCAGTAGATCAGTGTGCTCCGGGAGGGCGGAGTGTGCAGCTCAGCAAGAAGCTGCCGGAGCCAGGAGGCCTCAGCCACGCCGTTAGCGACAGCGCGGTACTCCGCCTCAGCACTGGAACGGGAGACCACCGGCTGGCACTTGGACTACCAGGACACCAGGTTGCCGCCCAGGAAGACGGCGTAGCCGGAGGTGGAGCGGCGAGTGTCCGGGCACCCCGCCCAGTTGTAAGGTCCTAGATGGCTAGAGGGGGGGTGAATAGCCTATAAAAAATCTACAAAAACCACTAAGCAAACTTGTTAGAAAAACAAACGGCGTAAAGCAAGTTTTGCTTAGCCAAAGGTTATGATGCAAGCCTCCTATCCACAAGTCTAGTAGATTATGATCTCTAGTTCACACAAGTGCTAAGTCACTAAGTTTACACTAGAGAGCAAGCTAACAACACTACTAGCAAAGCTACCACTAGAGCAACACAAGATAATCTAGTAAATGTAAATGCAAGAGAGAGGATTGTGATTCTTATACCGACGGTGGAGTGAAGATGTTGCCAATCACCAAGATGATATACAATCAATCAATATTGACAACAATACAATATGAAGACCAATCACCAGGAGACAAGAGACACAATATTTTGTTCACCCGGTGTTCACTTGTGCACCGACAAGCTACGTCACCGGTTGTGTCGACCAACACTTAGATGGTTTCCCGGTGTGACCCTCAAGTCACTTGCCCCTCAAGGCACGCCCCGCAAGGCACCGCAAGACACCACTCTCAAGTGAGGTAACTCAATGACACGCGCATTCCACTAGAGTTGCTTTTGGCGTCCCGCCGAGGAAAGCATAAGAACCTCTCACAATCAACCGGAGGTGGCCAAAATCAATCACCTTCTCTTGCCAACGCCTCCAACAATCTCCAAGTCGGCTAGGAGCGGTACTCTCCAAGAGTAACAAGAAATCCACCGGCTAAACCACCCACAAGTGCCACTAGATGCCCTTAAGCTATGCAATGCACTTTGGGATCACTCAATCTCACTTTTGATTTGCAATCAAGCAAGAGAGATGAGTGGGAGGAGATGCTTTAGTTCAAAGGATGCACAAGAGTGTTAGAAATGCCAAGAGACCTCCCCAAGGGCCGGCCAACGAGTATTTATAAGCATCCCGTACAAATAGAGTCGTTGCCACTCCACTGACCGTTTTTTTCGGGACGACCGGACGCGCCGGTCTAAACTGACCGGACGCGCTCAACCGCGTCCGATCACCCTGCATCGTCCACGTGTTCTCCAGATTCAAACGTGACCGCTCGATCCTCCAACGGTCACTGCGCGCCAACGGTCAAATGCTATGACCGGACGCGCCGCTCAAACGACCGGACGCACCGAAGCGCACAGTACCGCGCGCCCGCAAAGCATCGACCGGACGTGCTCCAGATAACGACCGGACACGACAGTGCCAGCGTCCGGTCAGAGTCCAGTAAGCTCCCTTCGTGACCGGACGCGTCCGATCGCGTGTGACCGGACGCGCACCGCGTCCGATCGACCTTGCGAACTGCAGTTCCCTCAGGGCGCCTGACCGGACGCGCCGATCCCGTGAGTGACCGGACGCGCCGGTTGCAAACCCTAGCCCGCGCGTCTGACTTGCTGCGCTGTACTGACCGGACGCGTCCGGTCACACCGTGACCGCGTCCGGTGCAGCGTCCGGTCACCTCTGTGACCTCCGTTCACCTCCGTTTCTTTTCCGACTTCCGGCGTAGTGGAAAATAGGCATTTCATTTCCCCGAAATCGCCTGAATCCCGCGCTCGTAAGCTCGGCGGGAGGGAGAGAGGAACCAAACCCTTCTCTACCCGCAAACCACAGCGTGACCAACGCCACCTTTGCAAATGTGCCAACACCATCAAGTGTACATCTCCATGTGCTTGTGTGTTAGCTTTTTCTCAATCATTTTCAATGGTTTTCCAGTTAGCTCACTAGGCCCTACATGCAATGCACTCATGAATTCACCTAGTGGCACCCGTGCGTCGAATAACCGAAAAGACTTCCCCTCTTAATAGTTCGGCTATCGACCCTAAACCACTCACACCCTCTATGGTGTCTTGAGTGTAAAACAAAATGGCCCTATGGTTATACCTTTGCCTTGAGCCCATTTTGTTTCTCCAAAAGATATGATCCACTTCATATCATCACATGACCGTCTCGATCCATCGACCTTGACTTCACTTGCTCTTCACCGTTGTATCGGTCCATCGGCGCCAAGTCTTGCTCAAGCTTCACCATCGCATGGTCCTTCACTTCGAAGCCTCAACTTGCCCTTCACCTTCACAACCGGTCCATCGAGCCAAGCCTCATCTTGGTCTTCACCATCTTGGTCACATGAGTCAATGTCATGTCTCATATTCAATGACCACCTTTATCTAAATCATCCACTTAGATACAAAGGTTAGTCCTAGCTTTCATCAATTAGCCAAAACCAAACTAGGGACTTTCAATCTCCCCCTTTTTGGTAATTGATGACAACCCTCACAAAGATGATTTTGATAAAAAGGTTTTGAACTTGTCATACTTGTCCAATAATTTTGCTCATAAGTAAAGTTTGGACAATTATCACAAGCTCGATTTTGGTAGCATTAGCTCTCCCTACATATGTGCATAGAGTTTGGATTGAAAGCTTTGCACATATGCATGGATAGAAGTGTTGGGAGAGTAATTCTACCAAAATGATGCTAAGGTGTAAGAAATGGACCTTTGAAGCGTGATACCAATCGGAGTTGCCTTTTACACCATCCTTAGCACCATGAAGTAACTAGACATCCATCAAAACTCAAGAATCCCGTGAGATCAACATTATATGTAAAGGTTCTTGGACCACTTGTAAAGCAAAAGGTATGTCTAGATACCACGTGTAAACTATTCCTATGCATGCTAGTAAATCATTTCATCATCCAAGTTCTATACTAGCATTGCACCACACAAGCATGTATATTGAATTTAAATACATGTGCAATGAGCAAGTCATATGAGAATGCGCAAGCAAATGCAACAACTTTGTTTATGAACTTGCTCCCCCTACTTGTGTGTATCAAAAAATTTATTTACCCCTTTATCATGTTGAATCATCGTTTTCTCTCCCCCTTTGTCAACAACTTACCCAAAAATGGGATCAAATTGTGGAGAGAAGAAAAAAGTTTGATGGAGTAGGTTAAAATTCATCAATTTTGGTTCAACCTAGAACACTTGCCAAAGATATTTAATTCGATTTGAACCAAAGGCAAGCTTCTTCACACCTCATAATAAGGGTTATCTTGCCTATGTTGAACTAAACACTTATAGCAAATCTTCTAGATTCAACACTAGGTGTGCAAGCTCACAAACATGTCATATGCCACCACTAGATCTAAACAAACATAGAGGCAATAGTGGTAACATATATCCATCAAATTCATTTGATTTATCATGAATGCTCATGCATACCACTCATTATGTCTACATGCTGTAGCAAGTCCTTAGCATAGGATGAATGACATGTCAATCAACTTTACCTTGCAATGTCGAAGGAGAGGCATGTCAATAAGTGGGTAGGGTGCATTCAACTCATGTTTGAGAAATCAAAAATGTTCAATTCATTCCTTAGCTTGCAAAACCTCTTTTCATCAAGTGGCTTAGTGAGAATATCGGTAAGTTGATCATCGGTGCCAACACTTTCAATGGCAATATCTCACTTTTGTTGATGATCCCTAATGAAATGATGCCTTATGTCAATATGCTTTGTTCTTCCATGTTGAACCGGGTTTTGTATCATCTTGATTGCACTTTCATTATCACATAGCAATGGCACATTCTTGAAGTTGAAACCATAATCCTTCAAAGTTGATTTCATCCATAGTAATTGTGCACAACAACTCCCCGCACTCACATATTCGGCTTCGGCGGTAGAGATTACCACACTATTTTGTTTTTTTGAGGACCATGACACAAGTGATCTTCCAAGTAATTGACATGTGCCATTTGTGCTCTTTCTATTGATCTTGCAACCCCCATAGTCGGAGTCCGAATATCCAATCAATTCAAACTTTGACCCCTTAGGATACCATAGTCCAACATCTCTTGTTTGCTTCAAGTACCTCAATATTCTCTTTGCGGCCGTGAGATGACTTTCTCTAGGTGAGGCTTGATATCTAGCACACATGCAAACACTAAACATGACATCCGGCCTTGATGCGGTGACATAGAGTAGACTTCCAATCAAAGACCGATATTCTTTTTGATTCACCATTTTGCCATCAAGATCACTATCCAAATTGCCATTTGTACCCATTGGAGTTGAAATTGGCTTTGCATCTTGCATTCCAAACTTCTTCAACATGTCCCTTATGTATTTCTCTTGACTCACAAATGTCCCATTCTTCAATTGCTTGACTTGGAGATCAAGGAAGTAGCTAAGTTCACCAATCATAGACATTTCAAACTCTTTGGCCATCATAGCACCAAATTCTTTACAATAAGCTTGATCGGTTGATCCAAAGATGATGTCATCAACATATATTTGTACTATGAATAGATCATTCCCAATCTTCTTGGTGAATAAAGTTGTATCAACCTTGCCCATCTTGAATCTCTTAGAGAGAAGGAAATCCCTTAGCCTCTCATACCATGCTCTAGGTGCTTGCTTTAAGCCATATAAAGCCTTCTTCAACTTGTACACATGGTTGGGTTTCTTGTCATCTTTAAATCCGGGCGGTTGCTCAACAAAGACTAACTTATTGATGATCCCATTGAGAAATGCACTTTTGACATCCATTTGATATAGTTTGATGTTGTGTGCACAAGCATAAGCCAATAAAATCCTTATTGCCTCCAATCTTGCCACGGGAGCATATGTCTCATCATAGTCAAGACCTTCAACTTGAGTGTAACCTTGAGCAACTAGTCTTGCTTTGTTTCTCACTACAATGCCATCTTGATCTTGTTTGTTTTTAAACACCCACTTGATTCCAATCACATTGTAGTCATTTGGCCTTTCTACCAACTCCCAAACATCATTTCTTGTGAAATTGTTAAGCTCTTCTTGCATAGCCAAGATCCAATTTGCATCCCTCAAAGCTTCTTCTATCTTCTTTGGTTCTATGGTTGACACAAATGATGCATGCTCACAAAACATAGCCAATCTTGATCTTGTTTGCACACCACTTCTAATATCACCAATAACACTATCAATGGGGTGATCTCTTGCAACATGTTGTGGTTGGAGTACTTGCACTTGATTGCTTGAGCTTGGTTGATCACTTGATGTACCTCGATGAGATGAACTAGCACCATGATCTTGCACTAGAGAGTCACTTGCTAGCTTGAATGGAGAATTTAGCACTTGATCTTTATCATAATCTTGAATATCAATTACTTGCTTTGCTCTAATGTCCCCAATGTCCATGTTCTTCATTGCTTCTATCAATTGAGTTCCACCAACATCATCTAAATTCTCTTCTTCATCTTGTGACCCATTGATTTCATCAAATTGCACATCATGGACTTCTTCTAGAATGCCACTTGAGTTGTTCCAAACTCTATAAGCTTTGCTTGTAGTTGAATAACCAAGTAGGAACCCCTCATCACATCTCTTATCAAACTTCCCCAATCTAGTGCCCTTCTTCAAGATATAGCATTTGCAACCAAATACCCTAAAGTAAGAAATATTGGGCTTTCTTCCATGAAGTAGCTCATATAGGGTCTTCTCTAGCAATGGATGACAATATAGTCTATTGATGTAGTAGCAAGCGGTATTGATTGCTTCCCAAAATGATTGACTCACATTGTACTCATGAAGCATTGATCTAGCCATATCAAGCAATGTTCTATTCTTCCTCTCAACTAGGCCGTTTGATTGTGGAGTGTACTTGGCCGAGAATTGATGTCCAACGCCATAATGATCACAAAGTTCTTCAATTCTTGTATTCTTGAACTCACTTCCATTGTCACTTCTCACTTTCTTGATTCTAATCTCAAACTCATTGTGAACTCTAGTGAGAAATGTCTTGAAGGTGTCAAACACTTCACTTTTGTCATTAAGAAAGAATACCTATGTGAATCTTGTGAAGTCATCCACTATGACAAAGCCATACTTGTTGCCGCCTATGCTTGTATATGTTGTTGGTCCAAATAGATCCATGTGCATCAAATCAAATGCTTTGCATGTGCTCATTGTACTCTTCTTTGGATGTGAGCTTCCAACTTGCTTCCCGGCTTGACATGCACTACAAAGCTTATTCTTCTCAAATTCTACATCTTTCAAACCATTGACAAGATTGTAAGTTGTAAGCTTCTTCAATTGTTTCATGCCAACATGACCAAGCCTTCTATGCCAAAGCCAACCCATGCTTGATTTGGAGATTAAGCAAGTTGTCAAAAAAGTTTCTCTAGCATTGAAGTCAACTAGGTAGAGATTCTCATATCTAAAGCCCTTGAATGTCACATTTGAACCATCCACACTAATAACTTTCACATCATCAACCCCAAAGATACATTTGTAGCCTAGATCACATATTTGTGCCACGGATAAAAGATCAAAATCCAAGCTTTCAACTAGCAACACATTGGAGATACTCATGTCATTTAATATTGCAATCTTGCCCAAGCCAATAACCTTGCCTTTCTTGTTATTGCCAAATGTGATAGAATCAACACCACTATCATTGTCATTGATTGAGTCAAACATTCTTGATGTACCGGTCATGTGTTGAGTGCACCCACTATCAATAATCCAATGCCTTCCTCCGGCTTTGTAATTTACCTACAAGCAAATTAATGAAGCTTAGGTACCCACTTTTGCTTGGGTCCTTGTAGGTTAGTAACTAAGCTCTTTGGTACCCAAATAGCCTTCTTCTTTGGGCCCACAATTGGTGTACCAACAAACTTAGCTTGCACACCCTTCACACTCTTGGTAAGCACATAGCAAGAATCAGAAGGTATAGCATTAACACGGTTCTTGCTTTGGTTCTTTTTATTGCAATTATGCTCTAGGTGCCCAACTTGCTTGCATCTATTACAAAACCGACCATTGCCCTTCACAAAGCTAGGCTTTGGAGTTACAAAGGCCGACTTGCCTTTCTTGGGGGTGTAGCCCAATCCCTCTTTGTTAAGAGAGAACTTTTGGCTACCCAAGCACTTAAGCAAGCGGGCCTCACCACCATAGGCCTTGCCCAGGGCGTGAGTGAGCTCATCCACCTCTCTCTTGAGAGTCTCATTCTCAACCATTAGTGAGGCATCACAAGTGAAACCATCACTAGTAGTGGAGGTAGAGTTGGTGGTGGTGGATGAAGAGCTACAAGAAAGGTTAGCATTTGACATGATGATAGGTTCATTAAAGGATTCATCAATTATATCACATGTAACACCTATATCACATGATACAACAACCTCCCTTTTTGCTTGTTGCTCAAGTAGCAATGAGTGAGCTTTTTCAAGCTTGGAATGAGCTTTACCAAGATCCTCATGGTCTTCCACTAGACTCTCATGAGTGGTCTTAAGCTCACTAAGGACTTTCTCAAGTATTGCTACTTTCATTGAAAGTTTCTTACACTCCTTGTCCTTGGCAATAGCTATGTCTCTAGTTTGTTGCATCAAGTCATATAGTTGTTCTTTAGTTGGTTCATCATCATCATTTCCATTATCATTATCACTATCATGAACATATTCTATTTCACTTTCATCATCACTCTCATCATATAATACCTTAGCTTCTTTAGCCATGAAGCATGAAGAGGATGAACCAAATAGTGATGGCTTCTTGTTGATAGCAATGGAAGCAAAAGCCTTGTTGAATGATTCTTCTTCTTCTTCATTATCATCACTTTCCCAAGTGATCACATAGGCACCATTCTTGCCTTTCTTGAATGTCATCTTGGCCTCTCTCTTCTTCTTTTCAAACTTGTCCTTCTTGTTCTTCTTCTTATCATAAGGACATTCCGCTTGAAGGTGCTCGGTGCTATCACAATTGAAGCACTTCCTTTGTGACTCCTTGCTCTTGAAGTTATCATTCCTCTTCTTGAAGCCTCTTCTTTTGATAAACATTTTGCCAATATTTTTGACAACTAGAGCAAGTGCCTCATCATCAACTTCCAATTCTTCATCTTCTCTGTTGTCATCTTCTTCTTGAATTGAAGCTTTGCCCTTTGAGGAGGTGGCCTTGAATGCCACGGTCTTCTTCTTTTCTTCCTCCTTCTCATCAACATCTTGATCATACTTGTCAAAAGTCAATACCTCTCCAAGCAAATCATTGGGCTTCATTGTTTCAAGCCCATCTCTTTGTAGCATCATGATCAACATTTTGAATCTTCTTGGTAAGCTCAACAAGAACTTGTGGCAAAAATCTTGATCTTGTGTCTTGTGCCCTAAGCTCTTGAGATCATTTACAATGACTTGCAATCTATGAAACATTTCAATGATTGTTTCATCATCCTTTTTCTTGAAGTTCTCAAACTCACTCTTGAGCCCATATAGCTTGGCACTCTTCACAACCTTAGTGCCTTCATATGTCTCACTCAACCTTGTCCATACTTCACTAGCCAATTCCAAATCCTTGATGCCCTCAAATACTTTTGTGTCAATACCATTGTAAAGTGTATTGAGAGTCATTCTATTGTATGTTCTATTTGCTCTATCTTCATCGGTGAGATGATCGGGATCAACGATAGCAAAATCATTCTCGATGACTTGCAATACTCTCTCATGAATAGAACCAAGGTACATTGTCATTTTTCTCTTCCAATGAGCAAAAGAACTAACACCATCAAAGAACGCTGGCTTGCCCCCAACATGATTGAACACAATTTGAGCCATTTTTCACACCGAAGGATGTTAAGCCTTGATTAAAACGGTGACCACGGCTCCGATACCACTTATAAGGTCCTAGATGGCTAGAGGGGGGTGAATAGCCTATAAAAAATCTACAAAAACCACTAAGCAAACTTGTTAGAAAAACAAACGGCGTAAAGCAAGTTTTGCTTAGCCAAAGGTTGTGATGCAAGCCTCCTATCCACAAGTCTAGTAGATTATGATCTCTAGTTCACACAAGTGCTAAGTCACTAAGTTTACACTAGAGAGCAAGCTAACAACACTACTAGCAAAGCTACCACTAGAGCAACACAAGATAATCTAGTAAATGTAAATGCAAGAGAGAGGATTGTGATTCTTATACCGACGGTGGAGTGAAGATGTTGCCAATCACCAAGATGATATACAATCAATCAATATTGACAACAATACAATATGAAGACCAATCACCGGGAGACAAGAGACACAATATTTTGTTCACCCGGTGTTCACTTGTGCACCGACAAGCTACGTCACCGGTTGTGTCGACCAACACTTAGATGGTTTCCCGGTGTGACCCTCAAGTCACTTGCCCCTCAAGGCACGCCCCGCAAGGCACCGCAAGACACCACTCTCAAGTGAGGTAACTCAATGACACGCGCACTCCACTAGAGTTGCTTTTGGCATCTCGCCGAGGAAAGCACAAGAACCTCTCACAATCAACCAGAGGTGGCCAAGAACAATCACCTTCTCTTGCCAACGCCTCCAACAATCTCCAAGCCGGCTAGGAGCTGTACTCTCCAAGAGTAACAAGAAATCCACCGGCTAAACCACCCACAAGTGCCACTAGATGCCCTCAAGCTATGCAATGCACTTTGGGATCACTCAATCTCACTTTTGATTTGCAATCAAGCAAGAGAGATGAGTGAGAGAAGATGCTTTAGTTCAAAGGATGCACAAGAGTGTTAGAAATGCCAAGAGACCTCCCCAAGGGCCGGCCAACGAGTATTTATAAGCATCCCATACAAATAGAGCCGTTGCCACTCCACTGACCGTTTTTTTCGGGACGACCGGACGCGCCGGTCTAAACTGACTGGACGCGCTCAACCGCGTCCGATCACCCTGCATCGTCCACGTGTTCTCCAGATTCAAACGTGACCGCTCGATCCTCCAACAGTCACTGCGCGCCAACGGTCAAATGCTATGACCGGACGCGCCGCTCAAACGACCGGACGCACCGAAGCGCACAGTACCACGCGCCCGCGAAGCATCGACCGGACGTGCTCCAGATAACGACCGGACACGACAGTGCCAGCGTTCGGTCGGAGTCTAGTAAGCTCCCTTCGCGACCGGACGCGTCCGATCGCGTGTGACCGGACGCGCACCGCGTCTGATCGACCTTGCGAACTGCAGTTCCCTCAGGGCGCCTGACCGGACGCACCGGTCCCGTGAGTGACCGGACGCGCCGGTTGCAAACCCTAGCCCGCGCGTCTGACTGCTGCGTTGTACTGACCGGACGCGTCCGGTCACACCGTGACCGCGTCCGGTGCAGCGTCCGGTCACCTCTGTGACCTCTGTTCACCTCTGTTTCTTTTCTGACTTCCGGCGTAGTGGAAAATAGGCATTTCATTTCCCCAAAATCGCCTGAATCCCGCGCTTGCAAGCTCGGCGGGAGGGAGAGAGGAACTAAACCCTTCTCTACCCGCAAACCACAGCGCGACCAATGCCACCTTTGCAAATGTGCCAACACCATCAAGTGTACATCTCCATGTGCTTGTGTGTTAGCTTTTTCTCAATCATTTTCAAAGGTTTTCCAATTAGCTCACTAGGCCCTACATGCAATGCACTCATGAATTCACCTAGTGGCACCCGTGCGTCGAATAACCGAAAAGACTTCCCCTCTTAATAGTTCGGCTATCGACCCTAAACCACTCACACTCTCTATGGTGTCTTGAGTGTAAAACAAAATGGCCCTATGGTTATACCTTTGCCTTGAGCCCATTTTGTTTCTCCAAAAGATATGATCCACTTCATATCATCACATGACCGTCTCGATCCATCGACCTTGACTTCACTTGCTCTTCACTGTTGCATCGGTCCGTCGGCGCCAAGTCTTGCTCAAGCTTCACCATCGCATGGTCCTTCACTTCGAAGCCTCGACTTGCCCTTCACCTTCACAACCGGTCCATCGAGCCAAGCCTCATCTTGGTCTTCACCATCTTGGTCACATGAGTCAATGTCATGTCTCATATTCAATGACCACCTTTATCTAAATCATCCACTTAGATACAAAGGTTAGTCCTAGGTTTCATCAATTAGCCAAAATCAAACTAGGGACTTTCACCAGTCAGCGTCGGTGTAGACAACGAGGTCGGTGGAGGAGGCCCGGTGGAGGAGAAGGCCGTAGTCGAGCGTGCCCCGTAGGTAGCGGAGGAGGCGCTTGAGAGCCGTGAGGTGAGGCTCCCGGGGATCATGCATATGAAGGCAGACCTGCTGAACTGCATAGGTGATGTCCGGCCGGGTGAAGGTGAGATACTGAAGGGCCCCTACGAGACTCCTGTATGCAATGGGGTCAGACACTGGGGGTCCCTCGACCTCGGACAGCTTGCCTTGAGTATCGACCGGAGTGGAGCAGGGATTGCAGTCAGTCATCCCAGCCCGCTCCAGGATATCCCGAGTATACTGCCGCTGGTGAAGAAGTAACCCGGTAGGACTGTGCTCAACAGTGACCCCGAGGAAATGGTGGAGCTCACCTAGATCCTTCATAGCAAACTCCTGCTGGAGAGCGGCAATGATCCGGCGGAGAAGTGGCTCACTGGAGGCTGTGAGGACAATGTCATCAACATAGAGCAGCAAGTACGCAGTGTCAGCCCCATGGTGGTAGACGAACAGTGATGTATCAGACTTGGCCTCCACGAACCCCAGTGTCAGCAAGAAAGCAGCAAACCGGTGGTTCCATGCTCGGGGTGCCTGCTTGAGGCCGTAGAGAGACCTGTTGAGCCGGCAGACCATGTCAGGACGGGTGGAATCAACGAACCCCGCCGGCTGACTGCAGTACACTGTCTCGGTGAGAAGGCCGTGCAGAAAGGCATTCTTGACGTCCAGCTGATGGACGGGCCATGACCGAGCAAGCGCCAGCGAGAGCACGGTACGGACGGTGGCCGGCTTGACCACCGGGCTGAAAGTCTCATCATAGTCGACTCCCGGGCGCTGAGTGAAACCCCGGAGGACCCATCGACCCTTGTAGCGCTCGAGAGTGCCATCAGCCCGACGCTTGTGGGTCCAGATCCACTTGCTGGTGACGACGTTGGAGCCTGGTGGCCGGGGCACCAACTCCCATGTCTGGTTGGCGCCAGTGAGGATCCAACAGGGCGTCGCGGACGGAAGAGGGTACCGGGGAGACCACCGCGTCACCGGTCGAAGCCGCAAGGACACGAGGCGGCAGTGTGCCAGCCGCGTGCCGTGTCACCATCGGGTGAACATGCCGCGGGTGTCGGTGAAGAAGCGGCGGGTGGTAGACCGGCGGTGCACCACAAGTCGGCGGGGACTGCGGTGGTGGTGTCAGTGTCCCCGGCGGAGAAGGGACCGCGAGTGGCGGCGGCCGCGGCCTGCGCTGGTACACCCGTACCGGCGCGACGAACCTCGACGGAGGTGCCGGGGCAGGTGCCGGCGACGGCGACGGGCATGGCCCCCCAGGGCAGAAGCGGGGAACGAAGGCCCCAGGTCTGCGCCAACCGGAGAGGGCAGGGCTGCGACATAGGACGACGGGCCCGGACCCACCAGGGAGCCGGGACAGGAGGCCGACAAGGAGCTCGGCGAAGCGGTACCTACAGGAGACCACGGAAAAGGTGGCTGGACCACCGTGTCAGCGAGAAAAAAGGGAGGGAGGGTCAGGAACCGGAGGAGTGGTGGGGCTGGAGAAGGGAAAGACGGACACATCGAACACCACATGGCGAGAGATGAGAACCCGTCGGGAGGTAAGGTCAAAGCACCGGTACCCCTTGTGATCCGGGGAGTACCCGAGGAAGACACACAGAGTGGAGCGGGGGTCCAGCTTATGGGAGGAAGTGGCAGCGGTGTTGGAGTAACACGCACACCCAAACACGTGGAGGTGATCGTACCGATGAGGGGTACCGAAAAGGGCGTGGTGTGGCGTGGGAGCGGGACAGGCAGCAGAATGAAGACGGTTGAGGAGGTAGGTGGAGGTGTGTAGGCCCTCAGCCCAGAAGCGAGCAGGAAGAGAGGCCTGAAACAGAAGGGTGCGCACGGTGTCGTTGGTGGTGCGAATCATCCGCTCAGCCTTGCCATTCTGCGAAGAGGTATATGGGCAAGACATGCGCAACTGTACACCGTGAGAGAGAAAGAATGCTCGGGAGGTGGAGTTATCAAACTCGCGACCATTGTCACACTGGACGGCCTTGCTGGTGAGGCCGAACTGTGTGGACACCCAAGTAAAGAAGTGAAGGAGCGTGGGAAATGTATCTGACTTCGCACGGAGGGGAAAAGTCCATGAATAATGCGAAAAATCATCAACCACCACAAGATAGTACTTATAACTAGAAAGACTGATAACAGGAGATGTCCATAGGTCGCAATGTACAAGATCAAAAATGCGGGCCGCATGGAAAGTAGAACTATGAAAAGGAAGACGAACATGTCGGCCCAATTGGCACGCATGACACAGTTGCTCATCAGGAGCCTGAGTACATGGAAGACCAGAACTATGACTGAGCTGCATCAGGGCATCACGTCCAGGATGGCCGAGGCGCCGGTGCCAAGTAGTAGAGGAAGTAGAAGCGGAGAAGGCAGCTGACAAAACGGACGGTGGAGAAGATGAAGTAGCCATCGGGAAGCGAAGGGTGTAAAGGGGCCCGGTGCTGTCACATCGGAGCAGAGGACGCCGGGAAGCCAAATCCTTTACAGTAAGACCAGAAGAGTCAAATTCCATAGAACAAGAATTGTCAGCTGTAAAACGATGAATAGAAAGAAGGTTGTGAACCATAGAAGGAGCAACAAGAACATCAGGAAGATGGAAGGAGCCATGAGCACCGGGCCATTGGCGATGTGACTGGAAGACACGAACCATTGGCGACCATAATGGACGAAGAAAGAGAGGAAGAGGGAGAGTGGAGCGACGAAAGTATACCGGGGTCAGGAGTGGTGTGGTAGGTGGCTCCTGAATCAGCGATCCACTCGGGTCCGACCGGAGGTGTCAGGCCCATGGTGCTGAACGAGCGAGCCAGAGCCGCCTGGTCCCAACCGGCGACCCCAGGTAGAGTCCCGGAGGGTGGAGCCCACGGCGTAGCAGGAAAGGCGCCGGGAGGAGGACCAGCCGGTGGAGCTTCGGTGAGCATGGCCACCGGTGGACGAGAGTCGGCCCCGGGGGCGTGGAAGGGCCACATGGAAATGCGCCCGGACCACGGGTTCTGGAAAGAAGGCCATGGTGCCCCCCTGCGGTCCACCCGGTGCCGAAGCCTGGGGGTGACCACCCCGGCCGCCCCCGCGGCCCCCTCCACGGCGACGACGACCCCCCCACCCCCGCTCGGTCCGGAGGGAGGAGGGCCCAGGAGTGACGGCGGTGGCGGAGCGGACGACCGTGGGGGAGCAGGTGGACGCGGCGGAGTAGCAGCCAGAGCCGTCAAGGAAGACGAGGACCCCGGAGAAGTAGCGGACCCCGGCTGGATGCCCTGCGTGAGCTCCTCCATGATGAGATCGTTACGGACCTCCAGGAAGGTGGGGAAGGGCCTCTGACGGGTAATCCACGTCCGGAGGTGGGCGTAGCGGTCGCTGAGCCCGCGAAGGACGTTGAGGACCAAAATGCGATCCTCCACGGGCCAGCCGAGGTCGCCCAGGGAGTCGGCCATGCCCTTCATCCGACGGCAGAACTCGCCAACGGAGAGGTCACCCTGGACGAAGGTGCGGAAGCTCGCGTCGAGGCGCAGAGCCCGAGCCTCGGCGTTGCCCAGGAACTGTCCCTCAAGGGCAAGCCACGCCCGGCGCGCATCAGGGGAGGTGCGGACGAGGTCGTGGAGGTCCAGAGAGATCGTCCCCAGGATCCAGGAGAGGACGATGCTGTCGAGACGGAGCCACGACGGTGTCTAGGCGGCGACCGAGGCGTCAACAAGGACGTGGTCGTCGAGGGCGTAGCGGCGGAGAGTGAGAAGCACCAAATCTCTCCAACGGGCGTAGGAGGGTGACTCCGGCTCGAGGACGACCGGCACAAGAAGGCGAATGTTCTGGACCCCCCGGCCTAGTAGTGCAGCTGTGCAACGAGCGGGTCAGCCAGGTCGTGCCAGAGGACGGCGGTGTGGGAGGCGCGGCGTCCCGACGAGACGGAGGAGGTGGCCCCAGCGTTGGCGAGAGAGGCGAGGAGCTGCTCCGCCTCGGCGATCTGGCGGGCCAGGGCATCGGTCGCATTGCGCTCCCGCTCCCACACGAGTGCAGCCGCTCGCACACGGGCCTGCCCCTCCGCGACGGCAGCCCGGGCAGCGACGAGAGCGGCGGCGAGTGCGGAGTCGAGGCGGTTTCCGGGAACGAGCAGCGTAGGCGGGGCGGGGAAGAGGAAGGTCGTGCCTTGCGAAGTCATCCCCATGCCCCCATGCTGTGAACCGGCGATGAACGGGATCCCGGCCGCCGCGGCGAGAGCACCAGCAAGAGCTGCTGCATCTCCGGCGCCCAGGGGAAGAGGAGGAGCCACCGGAGGAGTCACTGGAGCTGCTGGAGTGGTGAGGGCAGCAGAAGCACCAGAGGCGGCCACCACGGCGTCCCCCCCGGTGTCCGCCTGGGCAGGTGCGCCCGCACCGGGAGGGGGTCGTGCCTGCAGCCGCCAGCGCCCCAGCGAGCGTGGCACCCAGCAGAGGAGGGGGCGCGCAGGCTGGGGGCGGCGCTGTGAGAGGTGGCGTGCCCGCGCCGCTGGCCCCAGCAGCGGCTGGGAGAGCCGCGGCATCCGACCCAGGCAGGCCGGCGGCGGCGCCAGAAGCGGCGGCAGGGGGTGGAGACCAGAGGATTTGGGCCCAGGATGGGGAGGAGAGGGGAGGAAACGAGGTAAAGTAAGAAGGAGGGGGAGGAGGGCGGCCGGCCATGGCCACCGGCGGCAGAGGAGGCCGGCGGCGGCAGTTGATGGCGGCGGCGGGTGGAAGGGAAGAGAGTCAGGCTGCTGATACCATGTTTGAGGAAAGTAACTCTGTTGATTTGACTAACCCTAGAAGGGTAGCTATATAGGTACCATACATGGGCCACATGGGCCTTAGCCTCATGGGCCTAATACAACACACTCCAACACAAAGCAATACCAGCTAGCATTAAATATTTTAACATTAGCACTCACAGGTCACAGCTGCAGATGTCTATTACGGTCATTATGCTCACAAACAGCAACTAACTAAGCAACACAGAAATGGAACATATTAAAAAGAAAAAGGTAAACTACAAGCTTCCTTGTTCAGTCAGTGTAACTAAAAGCAGTGACTTAACATCTTATCAATCAGGCTTCAGCGCAGGTTTAATGTCCTGATCTGACATTAAGCTGCCAAGAGCCCAAGCAAGCCTGGGCCAGGCCAATGGCAGTACCAGTGGATAAGCCAAGAGCCCAAGCAAGCCTGGGCCAGGCCAATGGCAGTACCAGTGGATAAGCCCATTGAATTTGTGCAGAGAGAGGAATGAACTTACTGGCAGTCCACACCATGTTAAATACTAAATCCAGTTTCACAAATGTGAGATGAAAAGCTCAGAAATCCAAATAGTAACTAGCAAGCTTTGTTTCCATAATCACGAAAATGAATATTTAAGGGCAAAACTTCTAAAATGGTCTTGCAGATAAAAAAAAAAGTCATCAAAATTAAGTGTTGCAGATAAAAAAACTGAAGCGACCCATCAATTAAATCCAATTCAAAATAAAGGACCAAATTAGGAAGATGTTCAAAGGTTCTCAGTCCTCATTCCAGAATTCTGAAGCTGGAAGCTGACAGCTGACAGAACTGTCAACCAGTAGTTGAAACAACACGGAACATTGTTCTAAGCTACATTTTGTCACCAAAGTACACAAGTCAGCTTCTTATGTGAAACATTCATCATAACATTCCAAACATATGCAACAAGAAGGGGACACAACAAGGCAATATACACATGAGACATGTGACTAGGTGACAGTGACACTAAGGGTCTGTTTGTACTTTGGAATTGGGATCCAAATTCCAAATCCTTTTGAAATCTAAAAGTTTGTAGAGCAATCCCCATTGTTCCAAACAGGCCCTAATGCAGATTACACAACTAAACAGCATCTGCGACTCCCTCTAGGTAATTTTGTGGCAACAGAATCTTTGTTTTCCGAGTGAAGTAGCAAACATAGGAAACAATACACTTGAATATTAGGTAAACATTTTTTCTGCCTCATAAAAAGTAGGGGTTCCTACAGCATAAGAGTAAAATGAGTATACATATAATCTTGACCAACTGAGAACTCAGAAGTACGTACATTCAGTATCGTAACATCAGTTTTAACTATGTAAACAAAGTGAACATCTAGAATGAAAACAGATCATCTCAATGATTGTGTATAAAATTTAAGGCAAAGCCAAGCTGCATTGCTTAACACACACACAGGGTTGTTGTCAATACCCAATTACAGTAGGACAAAATGTAGCCAACTCAAAAGAAGAAACAAAAGGATATGGACTAAAATACCAGTCTATGCCACTTGTCCTGTGGTGGGACATACAACACCAATATCACCATTGGCACGGAGGAGATGCCAATCCCTAACCCCTCATAGCTCAAATTCATCATCCAACTTTAGCGCCTCAGCTGCAGCCTCCTCTTCCTCATCATCAATGGCAAAGTATGGGTTATGCACCTCAGGCCTGAACTTGTACCCAGTAAAGACATAGAACGCGAGCGTCGCGAGCTCCCCGGCCACGACGCTAGTCCACAGGTACCGGTACGAGGTGATGGTCTGTAGTGCATACACCACGACACGCGTGAAGTAAATGTAGCAGATGACGACTACATAGTACTGGCGGAAGAGGGTGAGCTTCATGAGGTTCACGGCGGCCTTCCCGTCGGAGCGAGCAGCCTCCCGGAGGTTCTTAATGGACCACACAATCGGGAAGAGCACAGCACAGCAGCAGACCACATCGACCAGCAAGAAAATCTGCTTCCAGGTGACCCAGTCCCGGGCATAGGGTCCAGATTCGTCAATCACCCCCTGCGCGATGTTAGCTACGACCTGCAGGGGGATGGCCACCATAAGCACCTTCTTCTCTCGGTCGGCCAGGTAGGGCTTGAGGAAGGACCAGCCGGTGCCGATGAGCATTATGAGCATGAAGAGCGAGATCCCCTCGAGGAAGCTGAAGCTGTAGGCCTCGGCGAGGAGGTTGAGCGCCTTGAGCACAAGCACGGCGAGCATGAAGTAGTGGATCCGGAAAACGGCGGCCCGCTTGCGGAGAAGGATGGCGACCCAGGCGGCGGCGAGGCCAGCGTAGGCGAGGCAGAAGAGGAAGTAGAAGGAGGGCAGCGCGGAGGCCCCCGCGGAGAGGTACTGGCGCTCCCCGGTGGCCGGGTCGACGTTGTACATGGCGGAGCGGACGTCCATGTCGACCTTGAGGCCGCCGCCGAGGCAGTTGGCGAAGACGAGCGTGTACTGGCCGGGCTCGGAGACGCGGAAGGCGGTGGAGAAGGAGGAGGAGCGGGCGACCTCGACGCCGGCGGGGTTGGAGGGCGCGCGGAGGCGGTCGAAGGAGAAGGCGAGCTTGACAAGCTCGGACTGGAGCGCGCAGGTGACGTCGAGGTCCTGGAGCTGGCGGAGGACGTGGACCCAGGCGTCGAGCGTGGAGAGGAAGAAGCCGAGCTGGGAGAGGTCCAGCTCCGCGGAGGCCTCGAAGGCGATGCCGGAGACGTTGAGCTTCAGCACGCCCGAGTGGGAGAAGCCGAACTCGTCCAGCGGGATGCCCGGATCGCGGTCTCCCGGATCTCGGCCGCCACGGGGGTAACCGACACCATCGCGACGGGGGGTCTAGCAGTGCAGTGCAGTGCAGTATAAAAAAAATTCACCTAAAAATATCACATTGAATTTTGCGGCACATACACGGAGTATTAAGGCTTTGTTTAGATGGAAAAACTTTTCACCCAAAACTATCACATCGAATTTTGCGGCACATGCATGCATGGAGCATTAAATATAGACGAAATAAAACACTAATGGCACAGTTTGCGTGTAAATTACGAGACGAACATTTTGAGCCTAATTAGTCTGTGATTTGACACTAAAGTGCTACAGTAACAAATGTGCTAATGACGAATTAATTAGGCTTAATAAATTCGTCTCGCGGTTTCCAGGCAAGATAGGTAATTAGTTTTTTATTGGTATCAAAAACCCCTTCCGATATCGTACAGAACATCCGATGTGACATTTTCACCAAAAACTTTTCGCATCTAAACAAGGCCTAAATATAGATGAAATAAAAAAAAACTAATTACACAATTTGCGTGTAAATTGCGAGACGAACGTTTTGAGCCTAATTAGTCCGTGATTTGAAACTAAAGTGCTACGGTAACAAATATGCTAATGACGGATTAATTAGGCTTAATAAATTCGTCCAGCGGTTTCCGGGCAAGCTATGCAATTAGTTTTTTTATTAGTATCAGAAAACCCCTTCTGACATCGCACGAAACATCTGATATGATATTTTCACTAAAAACCTTTCGCATCTAAACAAGGCTTTTCATTTCAATTCGAGGCTTTTTTTAGAATATAAAAATATAGAAAAAAAGAGAAAATAATTATGCTTTTTGAACACAAGAAAATAATTATGCTTAGCTTAGCTTGCTCAGAAAATGAACACGATTACAACCATCATTAGAAAATACCACTGCAAATTGCCCGCTAACTCTCTCACGGTTTGATTGAACCTCGGCACATCTCTATGTTGACTCTCGAGTTTCCTCCGATTCATTTCTAGGTATTACCTACTCATCCATCACAAACAAGTATCATTATAGGATACGTGCTGATCAAACTCTCTTAACTTCGACTATGTTTATAAAAAAATATAACAAAATTTAGATATCCAAATAAATTTATTATAAAAAATATATTCAACAATTCATCTAATGTTACTAATTTTGCATCACAATATTAGCTTTTTCTTATATATAATTGGCCAAAGTTAACATTTTTTTGACTTTTCGAGAAATAAAAATGACACTTGTCTTGGGACAAGGGAGTAGAACATATGGTTTCAATAACACTCTCTTAAAAAATCTACTTACACACCATACACACAAGGGCCGTTCTATCATTATCTCGTGGTTAGGTATCTTAATGCTCGCTCTGTCTTAGCTAGTCTTCTTCGTCTTCCTGGATCCCTCTCACTCGTTCTTTTTTCTCACCCAACTCTATTGTTGTAATCGAGCAAATCCGGCGATCTTGAGGTGCGAATTGAGCAGATTTAATGAAGTTTGACAACCCCGAGCAATGCTAGTGGTTAGGGTTTTGGGTTGATGATGTGTTCTCCAATTGTAAATGGGGACCAAAGACTGACGAACTTGCAGTGGTAGCGATCGAGACATCCATGGGGGTGGGGTTACCGCAACGTCGTCTGTTGCGCAATGGGAGAGACCGATTGGGCGGTGCCAACGACGAATGCGTTGGCTTGAGATGGAGAAGATGGGTACTGTATGATCAGAGCTGACGGCAGAGGAGGTGACATTTCGTTGCCGGAGCCGACATAGGTGGGTCACTTATGCATTGAAGAAGATCGTTTGGACTACAGTCAGCAATTGTGGGGTGTAAGCGTCATTTCGCCGCCGAAGCCAGGCATGAGATGAGGGTACTTAATGAAAAAATTGTGCGTGTGTGGTGTATAATAGCATGGACCATGCATCCGCTAGGGCTTATTTAGATTCTTTGCCAAAAGTTTAGTGAGCTAAAGTTAAGGGCTAAAATTTTAAACCACTTTAGCTCACTCGTGTGGTCTAGAGTTGCTCATTTGTGTGGCCTAGAGTTTTTGTGAGGTTGCTAACTTAGCGTTTTAGAGTTTAGACCTTCTTTTTGAACCTTAAGAGCTAAAATGGTGAAATTTTACTTTTCTTCTTTTCCTTCTACAACTACTATATAGGGGGTGTTTGGGACTGCTCCACAAACTCCACCGTGGAGCAACTCCACAAAAAACTAGAGTTTGTGAAGGTGCTCTCATAACTCCACCCTTTTTCCTCGAACAGAGTGCGTGGAGCTGAAACCGTTTGGCTAAAAAATATGGAGCGGAGTTGAAAAAATGTGGAGCGGAGCATGCCCAAACACCCCCGTAATAGGTAAAATTATTGCAACTGCAAAGACAACTTCCCCCGATATTATGGGGGTGTTTGGAACTATTCCACAAACTCCACCGTGGAGCAGCTCCTAAAAAACTAAAGTTTGTGAAACACCTCTTTAGCTGCTCTCACAACTCCACCCTTTTTCCTCGAACAGAGTGTATGGAGCTGAAACCGTTTGGCTAAAAAACATAGAGCGGAGCAGTTCGAAACAACTCCTCTATGTACTCACACAAGAAATGGCCAACAAGTACCAAACATCCTTCTACATGTACTCACAAAAGAAATAGCCAACTAGTACCGGTAGTTTTGTCTTGTCTCTATTTTTTCGCATGGATGAAAATGGTGGTTGACGTTTCATTGTCGGTGTTGACACGGCGTGCTTTGAGATCCATGATCAACATGGTCTAGAAAAGATTATATGTAAAGAGGTTTGTTGGAAGTGGTGCTTCAGTCTCCTTCTCGAAGCAAACCGATTAGTTTATAGGTTACCGGTTAGCAAGTTGATTAAACAACTTGATTAACTCAATCTACCTTCCTTCACTCTAGGTCTGTTCTAGCAAGTTTACAGGCTACCGGTTAGCAAGTTAATCAAACAACTTGATTAACTCTACCTATCTTCCCTATTTCAGGGTCTGTTCTAGCAACTCCTTTTAGACATCGCTAATGGTTAGGTGTAACTTAAGAGTTTTTTTAATATCCTTTTCATATTGATAGGATAGAGATTATGGTGGAAAAAAGCACTCCAACAACTTCAATTAGTCCTTAGATATTGTCATCAGATATTCCTATTTTTGCTAGCTAAATACGCACAAGATACAGAGATAAGATGTTGGAATATAGAAAAATATAGAGAATAATTTTTATATAAATGGCTCTCTAAATAAGGATTTAGAGAGTCCACATCCTCACTATTGACACCCGTTTCGCGATTTTGGGCATCAAAACACGTCTAACAACTTTTCTGTCTTGTTCTTCATTTTTCCCCTCAACTCCATCCCATAAAAATCGGTCGGTATATCTCCAGAGACGACGTTGCTCACCAACCTTGGACCCGCGGGTGTTTGTGCGTGCGACCAAATCCCCTCCCCTGTGAGGGCATCCCATTCCTCAAGGACAATCAATCGTTCAGTCGCGGCGCTGCCGGCGCAGCATCTGGCGAAGGTTGTGCCGCAAATGCTTGCCGTGCCACTATGTTGTTTCGCTCTACCATTGTTGTCACTGACTCATAGCGGCAGACGGCATGCCGAGCACCCCAACCGCTAGCCATTGCCATCAACTCAAGGAAGAAGAAAGACGTATTTGCAAATAGATTTGAACCTTCTTTTTTCTTTCAAAGTTTATTGAGTCAGAACAACCCATGTAAATATATGAAGAGCCTGAGTTATAGCGGGTCTATTGTAGGGGATAAGCATTTTGAGAATCTAAAAGCAACTCCAAGAGATTTTTTATATTCTTTCTAATTTATAGTAATAAAGGTTTTGATGAAAAATATCATCCAATAGCTCCTTTAATCAGATCTTTAAATATAGATATTCTCTATAAGATTTCTCGTTAGCCAAAGATGGGGTGTGAGAATGGCTCTTTAGAGCGTGTATCTGACAAAATATGTTGGAGGGTATAAAAATTTAGAAAATTATTTTTACACTTAAATAACTTTTCAAACGTAGAGAGAAAACTTAAAAAACAAACTCTGGGAGATATTCTAAGTAGCTAGCTATAGACAGCCAATTTTTATCGAATTTTTTTTTATTTTTAACACTTTTTAAAAATTATTTTTAATTTTAGCATCGAAACTTTTTTTTATATCTAACACTTTTGGCCGCTCCCCACGTAAGGGAGCGGCATTTCAACGTTGCCGCTCCCCACGTGGAGGAGCGGCAAGGCTGCTAACGTGGCAGTAGGTGCTACACGGACATTGGGCTGCCGCTCTCCCCTGAAGGAGCGGCGAGCCTGCCGCTCCCCAGATCGAGGAGCGGCAGCACCCGTGGTGGAAACATGGAACTGCTTGTTGCTGGGCGGCATGCTGTATGGTGGCTCTATTGATGGACGAATCGCGGAGGTGATGAGGAGGGAAAATTAAGTAGTACTAGACTAGCTGTTAATACAACTACAGATCGAGAAGAGCTATATAGACGACACAGACACATAGAAAACACTACAGACAAGCTAGCTGATATAGCACGATTTGCTAGCACTCTAGCAGCAAGCTTGACTCAGGCCGCGTGCTTAAATTAGCAAGCTTGACTCATGCATGCAATCGAAAGCGGACGACTTCGACTGCGCCTTTTTTGAACCGGTCAACCGGATACATATACGTGCTTCCCAATGGTTCACCGCCAGGTCATCTACGGGTCGTCGTCGGCTAGGTCACGGATTGGTTGGCACTTGAGCAAGCATTGATAGTGCTTGTGCGCAACATCGAGCTTTTTTCGTTCTAGCTCTTGTATATTACTCCCTTCGTTCTAAATTATAAGTCGTTTTGACTTTTTTAATACATCACTTTACTATCCATCTAGATATAATAATATGCCTAGATACATAACAAAATAGATGAACCTATAGAAAATGGTTTCCAAGCCGGTCCGTCTATAGAAAAAGGTTTTTAGAGGAGGCTGGGATTTACAGCTGCCTCAAAAATACTTCTATCTTTAGAGGCGATTGGATCTAGAGCCGTCTCTAAATATAGGTGAATGCAGCATAATAAAATTTATGACTTTCTATGTCGATCGAGATTGATTGATTAACTTGGTTATATATAAGAGTTAGAACACAAAGAGTTGGATGTTACGCGCAAGCGCTATCAGTGCTTGCTCAAGTGCCATTCTGCCAACCGATCTGTGACCTGGCAGCGACCCGTAGATGACTTGGCTGACGGTAAACCATTGGGAAGCCACAGGGGCGGGCCCAGGCCTAGGGCCAGTAGGGCCATGGCCCTAGTCGTGGCCCAAGTTTTCTAGGAATAGGTTTTCAATTTTTGGCTCAACAGCGAACAACCTAACAAGGAGAGTTTTGGAAAGACTTCGCTGTCTCGATGTGTCACTCGAGCCCAGCACCTCCTCTTCCCCCGTTCTCGCTCAAGCGCGGTGCCTTCTCTTCCTCTTCCCCATTCTTGCTCGCAGCTACGTTGCCGGCACTGGTGCCCATCAGCCGTAAGCCTGCTCGGCCTTGCGGCCCCCGCTGACCGTCGACGTCCTCGCGGCCTTACCCCCTGGCTGCGCGTTTGCGCGCTGCGCCTTGGCCCGTCGAGCGTCAGGTGCCGGCCGCCGCCCCGAGCGTCGGAGCCCCGCGCGGCCGAGCACCCGAGCTGCCCGAGCAGGAACTCTGGTACATGAAGAGTGAAGTGATTTTTTCTCTTTATTTCTATTCTTTGCTCATTTTGATTCTAACATCTAGGTTTACAATTTCAATTTTATCATTTCAATGTAGAGTTTTGAACTTTTGGTTCCAGTTAAAATATAATTTTATAGATTTCCTAATTGATTTATAAGATGAAGAGCACTTGGACTTTAGCATCATGTTTCTCTAGACCAGGCAGGAACAACTATTTTTTTCTGACACACGTATATATAGTCATATAGACTATGGTGTAGCGATCGGTATTCCGCCTTTAAAATTTGGCCCTAGTCTTCACTGAATCCTGGGTCCGCCACTGGGAAGCCACATGTATGTATCCGATACGAAAAAGGCACGGTCCAAGTCATCCACTCTCAAATGCGTGCATGAGTCAAGCTTGCTAATTTAAGCACGCGGGGCTGGAGTCATCCTTACTGCTACCGAATCGTGCTACCAGCTAGCAAATCGCTTGGCCTCCTACCCTCGCTAGAGAATAGCGCAGACGAGGCCGAGGGTGCCCCGCAGGAGATGAAGAGCGAAGGTTAGACAGAGGGGGACTGAACGGAATGGTAGTAAATTCAGGAATAAATAGCCATTAATTTATCATCCATTACTATAGTACCCACCGAGTATTTATAGGGTATAACCGGAGGCACAATGAAATTACAACTCGTCCTCAGCCGGTCGAGCGCCAGTCTACAAGGACACTGGGGCGTTAGGGACATTTTGTGCCTCTGTCCCAACTACTCGACTAACGTCGTTTGGAGCTCCGCCGGTGGGGACCGCAGTTCTCTATCTTCTTCCATACGGCAGCAGAGCTAGCGCCGCGTGGATCTCCTTCGGCTGTCGAGGCCTCGCGGGCGATGCCTGCTCCTACAAGGATAGGGAATCAAAGTTACCTTTGCCGGGGGCACCGGCAAGGCAGCCCCACTGATATCTGCAGTCGAGTGTCTGCAACACGAGACAGGGCACTTCTGCACTTGGAGACAATGCGGGGCCGAAAGCTGTTGAGGGTCTAGCCCAAGCCGATATAGTGACGGGTGGTGTGCCGAGGGTATCCCACTATCATCCCCCCAACGAAATAGCTGGTCAATAGGTCCCTAGACCGATCCTACAAATGGCTTGGGGCCTCGGGACTATACCTATCGGGTACGCTCGCACGTACCCTTGAGCGGAGTCAAGACGAGGATGCCCGCAGCCATCGCTCAGGGATTGAGGGCTGGGCCATAGCCCCGTGCTACCGGCCGAACGACGGGAGCCTAAGCCTAACCTTCCCTCAGGTAACCACTCGGGCATCAACTGACGTCCCGAGCTCCGGCCAGAAGCCTGCTTGGGATTCTGTCAGGCGCCCAGAGCCTGATAGGCACAGAGATGTTGCACCGTTTGCCCGTTCAAATGGCCACGAGGCGCTGTCGGCCACTCACTCAGCAGGGTCACGCAACGTGCATGATGCATCAGGACAAGGAGCTCCCTAAGCTCCAAGGGCAGATGGCTCCGAGCCCGCTCGTTAGCCCCTCTAGGAAAGGGAGGCTCCTTGTGCACCAAGGAAGCCTCGAGAAGCCTCACCCGGGGCAGGCCGCACAGTGGCAAGCAGCCCCTGACGGTCAAGCACCAGATTGTGGCAACAGCCTCAGGGGGTGGTTGTGATGTTGTTGGCCCCCTCCTGCACAATAAAGAAGTATCAGACGACGCCGAGACAAAGGACGACGAGCAGCCGACGTAGAAACCTTAGGCCAGAACTAAAACCGACTTGTAACCATGCCCTCCTCAGCATATAAGGGGAGGCATGGTCTCCCTAGGAGGGGCTCAGGTCCTTGACCGCTCAATGGGACTCAATAGCCAAGAACCCTAGGATAGCCCCGTGCAATTGCCTACCAATCTCTCTTGATTCCTCTGTTGTAGTCCCTCGATTGGGCATTCCTAATAACATGAAGAACACCATATTGCTGGACGTAGGGCTCAAAAGCACGAATAGGATAAACCGATCTAGGTCCCTTGCGTGTTTTGAGTGTCCGACCCACCATAGACCCATACACCGACCTCCGACGAACAACCCCGATGCTCACCACGGTTCCGAACCCGCAACAAGTAGCCAAACATATTAGTTAACCTGATGAAGATGTATCAATGTCTCGATGACCTAGATCAAAACAACATCATTCCTTTTGTTTTGTTGTCCTTGACTCTACTTTACGTACATTCTAGAGTTCCTATTGCCATTATGTAAGTGCAATACAGATAACTAACGTCACAAGACACCAGAGTCTTCCACTATGTAGATCGAATAATCATTATTGGCCCGCATTGTAGGTAGCTAGGAAACCCTATTGGAAGATAAATGGAAGACATGTATAGTGGTCAGTGGAAGACTCCTTGTTTGTTAGTGCCAATCCCTGGCCCGCTCTAGAGGAAACGTGAAAACATACTTAGCAATTTTTAAAAATAAATGTCACTACTACACAAATGACTTTTGCAACAAAAAAAATTTCTAGTAGAGACGGCTTAATCAAAATGCACCTCGAAAATTGTTTCCAAGCCAGTTTGACTCTAGAAAATGGTTTTTAGAGGTGGCTGGGATTTACAGCTACCTCAAAAGTACTCCTATCTTTAGAGGCGGCTGAAACTAGAGTTGTCTCTGAAAATATAGCTGTATGCGGCACAATAAAATTTATAGCTTTCTGTGTTGACTGAGACTGAGACTGATTGATCAACTTGTACTCCCTCCGTTCCAAATTATATGTCACTTTGACTTTTTTGGTTCATCGATTTTGTTATGTATCTAGACATATTATTATATCTAGATGGATAGTAAAGTGATGTACTAAAAAAGTCAAAGCGACTTATAATTTAAAACGGAGTCAAAGCGACTTATAATTTAGAACGGAGGGAGTAATATACAAGAGCTAGAACGAAAAAAGCTCGATGTTGCACGCAAGCACTATCAGTACTTGCTCAAGTGCCAACCAATCCGTGACCTAGCCGACGATGACCTGTAGATGACCTGGCGGTGAACCATTGGGAAGCACGTATATGTATCCGGTTGACCGGTTCAAAAAAGGCTCAGTCGAAGTCGTCCGCTCTCGATTGCATGCATGAGTCAAGCTTGCTAATTTAAGCACGCGGCCTGAGTCAAGCTTGCTGCTAGAGTGCTAGCAAATCGTGCTATATCAGCTAGCTTGTCTGTAGTGTTTTCTATGTGTCTGTGTCGTCTATATAGCTCTTCTCGATCTGTAGTTGTATTAACAGCTAGTCTAGTACTACTTAATTTTCCCTCCTCATCACCTCCGCGATTCGTCCATCAATAGAGCCACCATACAGCATGCCGCCCAGCAACAAGCAGTTCCATGTTT